>CM076573.1:973783919-974139694 GCA_034641835.2 Pinus albicaulis
TCCTGCTATTGTATGAGGTGATGCAAAAGAGAAAATCATGAAAGGTTTATCATAATCTGGTCCAGCCAACATAGCGGCTTCTACAAAATCATTCTTTATCCTGGTAAATGCCTCCCGTGATTCTTGTGACCACTTTACCTCATTATTCTTTTTGAGCATGTTTGTTATATGCCTAACTATCTCAGCATAGTTAGGGATAAACCTTCTTAGGAAATTAATGCGTCCAAGGAATACTTGTACCTCTTTCTTATTTCTGGGAAAAGCAATACTATTTATAACCTCTACCCTCTTAGGGTCTACCTTCACCCCATATTTAGTCACAATATGGCCCAAAATCTTTCCCTCTTCTAATGCAAATAAAGACTTTTGGGGGTTCAGAGAGAGACCATACCTTCTGCATTTCTCAAAAGTTCTCCGCAGATGTTCAATGTGCTCAGCATCATTCTTGGAAAATACAGTGATATCATCGAGGTAGACCACCAAGAATTTATCTTGCTCTCCAACAAAAGCAATGTCCATGGCCCTCTGAAAAGTGGCCCTTGCATTAATCAATCCAAAAGGCATCCTGGCATACATAAATGTACCCCATGGTGTGGTGAAAGTAGTCTTCTTTTGATCTTCTGGAATTACAGCCACCTGATTATAACCAGAGAATCCATCCATCATTGACATCCTGGAAGACCTAACCACCTTCTGCAAGATGTAATCCATTTTGGGGAGTGGATAACTATCTTTTAAGGATGCTTTGTTTAAATTTCTGAAATCCACGCACAGCCTTATTTCTCCATTCTTCTTTCGTACAGGGACAAGGTTCGCCACCCATTCAGAGTACCTCAATGGCACAATTATTTTGGCTTTTAGCAAATTCTTGATTTCTTTCTCAATAGCAGGCAGCAGCAGAGGATTTATTTGTCTGAGCTTCTGCTTATGGGGCTTTTCATCTGCCTTCAATGGAATTTTGTGCTGCATAATACTGATATCAAAAGTCTTCAAGTCCTTATAGGACCATGCAAACACATCTCTATAAGACTGGAATAATTTATGATATAGCTTTCTATATTCTCCAGGGATCTTCTTGGACAATTTGACAATTTTTGGGTCACCCTCAGTACCCAAATTCAAGTCTTCAACCTGATCCTCTTCTACCACTTTGTTCGGCTGCAATGGGACGTCATTCTTGTCAAATAATCTAGAGGCACCAGTCCTCTAGGTATTATGTTTCCCTTTAACTGCAACACTTTGTTTCCTGCCACTTTCTCTTCCCAATTTCTTTTTGAACTATCTTCGGACTCAGCCTCTTCTGCATCATCGATCTCCATATTGGAGAATTCTCCCACTGTTTCTAGGAATCTCTTCATTTTTTCTTCATTCTCAAATACCTGCCAGTGTCTGATGTTATCTAGGATTGAAGGCCGATAACGCACCTCTACTTCATATCTTAAAAGAGGGTTCTGAGGTGGTCGAAATGTACTAGCAGCCACAGCAAGGGAATCAGCCATTCTATTCTATTCTCGAGCCATGAACTGGATATTTAATGCCAAAAAGAAGTTTTCTACCATGTCCCAAAATTCATTCCTATAAGCCCTTAGCTTAGGATGCTTGGTCTGACACTGATTCTTGACTTGTCTGACTACTAGTTCTGAGTCTCCCAGAACCTTTAAAATTTGTATACCCATGCTCCTGGCTGTCTGCAATCCCAACAGAAGCGCTTCATATTCAGCCACATTATTGGTGGCTTCATATTCTAATTTGAAAGACAGTGGGATCCATCTTCCTGCAGGAGAAATCAATAACACTCCAGCTCCATTTCCTTCTCTTGAATTTGCTCCATCAAAATGAAGTGTCCATATTCCTGCTTCCATGTTTCTTGAGGGCTGCTCACTCTTGATCTGGCAGAAGGATGGTTCATGAGCATAATCTTGATCTTCTTCCAGCATCAAGCATGAAAAATATCCTTCCTTACTGTAGACTGGTGAATTTACAGAGTTGTCAGCCTTTGTCACCATCTTGACAAATCTAGTCTCCCTGTATAACCTCCTCTCCTGGCCACCAAAAACTGGGATAGTGGCATATGTTAAATACAACTTGATTGATCCACCAATTTTTTTTCCCCAGGACCTTGACAGCAGCATAACAAAACGAGTTGGGATGTCAGCCACCACTATGTCCATTACCACACTTTTTGCCGGGATTTGGGCCAAATTGACCACCAAATCCTTGATCATCCCCAAGCATTTAACTCTTTTGGAATCAAATGAGTAGAGGTCTTTATATGGACGTGTGATTTGTAAACCTAGTTGTTCCATGACTAACAGAGGCATAAGATTATGGGAAGCTCCAGAATCTAGCATGCAGATATGTAATAGTAGGTCATGGATTACTAGAGACACATAGAAGGGAGGAGTAGAGGGATCTATCTCCTCAACATGTGGGCCAAAAACTACCATGGGTCTCTCTTCTTGAATGTTGAGACTATCTGGGATGATGGGTGCTTCTAGAGGGAGCATGAAAGATGTGACTTGAGACTGATATGCTGGTTGTTTCAATAGTTCAGTCAAGGGGACTGGAATTTTGACTTTTTCAAGTTCCTTTTGCAGACTAAAAGCAGGAGGGGACTTTTCTATCACAACCTCTTTGGGTTCTTTATTTTCAACTAGGGGCTTGGCCTCTTTTGACACAGACTCTGTATTAGGAGGAATGACTTCTTTTGGAGCGGAAGGAATTTGATCATTAGACTGCAAAGGTTTGTTTAGAGGGCCCTTACCTTTGTCTGTGGCTTTCTGCATTGTATCCTCCTTTTGAGCAGGTGCTTTCTCCTGGGGCAGCTCTTCTTCTTGCTCTTGGGTACGAGTCCTCTTCCTAGAAGATCTGAGATCATATCTTCTATTGAAATGTGCTTGCATGAAATCATCAAATTGTTTACAATAATGATCAAATTCAGCGTCATCTGTGTCTCTGGTCTTTTCTTCTTCTTGCAATGAGCACCCAGCTTCATCATTCCCTTGCAAAGGGCATTCTTCTCCATCACTATTTGAAAAGGCAAGATTTGCATCCTCCAGTCTATAGGCAATGTCCTCAGTGGGGTCATCTACTGGACCTTCCAGGTACAATGGGTGTGGCACTTGATCCTGTTGCTCCTTTGCTTCCCTAGGCAATATTTGCAAGGGTGGTTTCCTATATTGAGGATTGTAACCTCTGTTTGGAGAATTCTGGAAATTCCTGAAGGCTGAATTCTTGGCTTCCAATTCAAGCTTGACCATTTTCTTAATCAATTTACTCATTTCTTCCATTTTGTCATTGGCTGAGTCTCTGTCTGGGTTAGAGGTAGATACCTCTTCCTTGTCCCTTCTTCTGGTATCCTGATCATCTCTTCCTTTTGATTTTCTAGTGGAGGCAAAGTTTGCTTCCAACTCTAGTGTGTCTTCCTGAGCATCATCCAAAGTAGCAGGCTTTCTTTCTCTGAGAGAGAAACCAAATTCTGAATCAAAGGCTGCCACGAAAACAACCTTAGCAGCAGTTTGATGGGGCTTCATATCAGCAGGGAGGCTCAGATACAACTTATTAAATCTCTTGATAAATTCTGATACTCCTTCATTATGTCTTTTCTTTAATGTATTGAACTCAATGAGACAATTTCCATGATCTTTATTTTCTCCCCATTTCCTTAGAAAAGTGTCTTCCATGTTATCCCAAGTGGTAATAGAACGGCCAGCCAATGTATTAAACCATTTTCGAGCTTCACCATCTATAGATTGCATAAACAGTCTTAAAATCACATCTAGATGCTCAACATTAAAGTTCTCTGCAAAGGAGCAGAAAGTCTCAAGATGTTTCTGAGCATCGATTTCATTTTCTCCATTGAAACTGGGCAGGATCTTTAGATAATCTTGGGGCATATCATTCAGCACTTGGGGTAATGCCAGGGGAGCATATTTTTTCATCAAGAAGGCTGGAACATTGGCCATTAGAGGAGGTGGAGGTAGTGCAATAGTTTGATGAGTAAGAGGAGGAAGAGGGGGAGGAAGTCGAGTATGAATAATGATAGGAATATATTCAACTACAGCTTGAGGGGTTTAGGGGAACAGAGTTCTGTTAATAGCAGATAATTCGGTTACTTTCTTGACCTCTTCAACCTCAGGAGTAAGATGGAGACTATTTTTATTTCTGATACCTTCTCGGGGTGGACTTTCTGAGTAATAATAATCAGTATCTCCCACAGTGGAGTCAGGAATTTTCAACTGAGAATCTTGAGAGGAGGAGGAAGGAAAATCTTCTATAGGTACTTAAGGAATTTGGGAACGGGCTGATTTCCTCTCCCTCCAATTTCTTCTATGTATAATCTGGTCAGGGTCAGACACTGAAGTTGTCTTTGGCTTAGACGAATCTGACCTCAGGTGTGGCTTCCGAGGAGCCAGGACTGCAAATGGATATATCAAATAAAAAATGTGGAGTCGCCAAGGTGAGGGATATACAACTCTCAACTCTCTGTGCTCACCTATTTAGAGAGTGAATATGATTTTGTCGAGGCCCATGGATTTTGATTTTCTTAAATTCGTCCCCAGCAATGGTGCCAGAAAGATGTTTTAGCTCCTAGAGACAGCCTAGAGTTGTGATAGACCAGTGCCTAGGACATCTTAGCATAGAAAAGAGCATATAGTATAATGTGTGAAGTTGTCAACTTCAGCTCACATGCTATCTCCTGCAAATAGGGAAATGAAGTAGAATGGGACCAAACTCTCAGAAACTGATACAGGAAAAGAGATACTGTAGAGGCAAGATGCAGAACTCTAATACGAAGACAACAGACAATTCAAAGACAGTTTACTGCAAAGCGGGCCGATTCAAAAATACTTCACAGACATAAATTATCAGAAGGTGGATGTAGTGAAAGAAATATTGAGAGGATATTAGTTAACATTGAGCTGATACCCAGATATACAATACCACCATGTGTGGGCTTACCAATCTAAGAATCCATACATGATAATAGCATTTTAAAAGCACCCTCTCAAAGCAACTAATATAGCAGAAGTATGGTTAAGTTGAATAATGGAACAGGATATCATGCATGAGCCATATTTAAAGCGCTTGACTGATCCAAGCATGGGCATCAACTAGGATGAATCCATACCGGAAATCAGTGCGCCACTCGCATTCCAAAACATGATACAGGAAATATGGATGAGACGAAATGATATATTAAATAACATATAAAAGAGAGTTACAGACTGTGAAATACCAAAGACCAGAATCCTCTTTGATAGATAGAACTCCTCCTCACTGAGACCCTATGGGCTCTGAGCCTTCATACAAGAATTTTTCAAAATGTATGCAAAAAGCCTTTCACTGCATAGTTTTTTGATAAAAATCTGGAGCCCTTACAATGCATTTCTTCATGGTTTTTATAGGAAAAACCAAAACCTAGTAAAAGAGGTAGGTGATGAACAATTAATTGTATCATTAAACAAAATGGTGGAAAAGTGCCCGCCCATACTGCTTGACGGCGCTGTAGTGCTAGATGTACTCTGTGGCCTGCTAACTGAAATAAATGCACTGGGTGAAAATCTCTTCAGGAACGCGATATAGGGATATCCATACTAACATTCTGTCCTTTCTTGAAGGAAAACTCAGCTGAAATAAAACCTGTAGGGTATTGTTTCTTGTGCGTTGTACCCTCTGCCTTCTAAATCTTGAATTAAGATGCAAAATCTTCAATGTTGGACACTGAATTCATGGATCTTCCACTGGTACTCTTTGCCGCAACATTAATTTCTTCATCTACCAAAATCTGTGCTTTGAATAACTCCGGAGGGTCTGATATATTTTAACCCTGCTTCTTTTAATGAAAGCCGTGTCATAACAGCTTCCCAAATCCTTTTTCCTTAAATTTTTCCTCTGAAAATTTGTCCTTTGACGCGGCCTCGGCTTCTGTAATGGAGGCTATGAGTAATGGCAGATTACCTCCATTCGCATCCTGTAAAATCCGCAAACATGTTAGGAAAACCAATGCATGGGAATGCAGGCACAGTATGGGTAATGGTGTGACAGTCTCTGAGTGGTTGACTGGTGGAGAAATGTGGGACGATGGTAAGAAATGCAGCGTAATAGTGTGGAGTGATCGTGGAGAAGAATGTGAACATATTCGTGAAAATACATAATAAACGGAGAAATGAACCAAATATAGATATGGGGTGGCGGAATGCACATGGAGAAAAACTGGGAGACATGTGGCACGATATCGGGACAGCGGGAAATGGATGACGTGGAGTGCTGACTATTGGAATCGGTCAAAGACAGAGCTAATCAAATCCTGGCCGCCCGATCTCAGGAGGAGATCGACGGTTGAAAGAGCACCAGAGACAATAGACAGTGGTCCAAGGGCGCTATTGGCTTGGGTTAATGTTCGTGTAGCTTCGGGGTATGACGATCGTCAGATGGAGACCTTCAGATCGGACGACTGACAGCGATTTCGCTGCGCATCCTGGGTCGAACAATAATGCGCGATGGAGAGCGGTTTCGAGGCCGTACGCTGGGACGCGTGGCGAGCGCTGAGTGGAATCGCTGGTCGAACGGGAATTATCGCCTACCGCCGAAAGGCGGTGCGATGAATACCGGGCAGTTTTTAAACAGTGGACGTGGGACGAGGACCACAAGGCAGGAGAGATGCGGTACGTTGATCTATGGTTTGATCCGACGGCCCAGAACGCGCCCGATATGCATTCGGTAAGCACCTTTTGGCTTGACGCGTGGTTACAGCCTTTAGTCGCGCGGAGTAAGAAAACAGAGGGGCTAGAGCCGATAGGGCTAAACCTTAAATATTTCAAATATGAAATTTTCAGCCATTTATAATGAATTTTAGAGGCGGGAAACGGTAACGATAGGCTTGAGGATGATTTTCCAAGGCTGCAAAGGGGGAATTTGAGAGCTCTGAACCAGATTGCCTGTGAAATTTTGCAGGAAGCGAATTATGATCAACATGACTCATTGTTGAATATCTCAAAACCTTTAGGTTTCTCTATGTACACCTCTTCCTCAATGATCCCATTGAGAAACACAGTTTTCACATCCATATGATGAATGTGCCAGCCCATCTGCGTTGAGAGTGCAAGGATGGTACTTATGGAAGAGTACCTTGCAACAGGTGAAAAGGTCTCATCATAATCTATCCCCTCGATTTGTGAGAAGCCCCAGGCCACAAATCTGACGTTGTATTTCTCCACACTCCCATCAGCAGCTTGCTTTACCTTGTAGATCCATCTCAAACCTACCACCGATTTATCAACCGGTCTTGGAACAATTTCCCAAGCACTGTTTTTGACAATGGAGTCATACTCCTCCACCATTGCATCAACCCAAGTAGGTTGTTGCACTGCTTCCTGAAAGGAAGATGGTTCAGTCACAATACATTTGCTCATAACAGTCATGTATCCAGTAAATTGGTCAGGAGACTGTTTCTGTCTGCACTGTGAAGTAGGGGCTCCTACATTTTCTACAGCATCAAGTCTCAGCCTATCAGCTTCCATGGTACGCTTTTTTCCATTTCTTATGGATGGCTCTACATGAGTGGATTCCTCCACTCCATGAACCTCCTCCTGTGGCCGATCTACATCTAGAGACTCATATTTGGGAACCAGCAGTTCCTCCTCCACATGCAAGTCCAAATGCCTCTCAAGCGACAACTGCATGGCTTTCCCCTCATCAAATTTTATATCTCGTCGCACAACATTCATTTTGTTGTTTAGAAAATACACACGATAATTATGGGGTGTTCTGTGTACCCCACAAAAATCCCAACTTCAACAGTCTGCTCCAACTTCTTCCTGGTATCCTTGGTCACATGCACATAAACAGATGAGCCAAAAATCTTAAAGTGTGAAACATCCAGTTTCTTACCAGTGAAAGCTACTTCAGGTGTACTCATGCCAAGTACTCTATCAGGACAACGGTTCTGCACATAAACTGCAGTGTTGCATGCTTCCGCCCACAAATGCGTTGGTAGGCCCTAATCATGCAACATCACTCATGTTGCACCCACGATCATTTTTTTCTTCCTCTCCGCAACCCCATTCTCTTGTGGGTTATGAGGCGCTATGGTTTCTCTTTGAATTCCTTCTTTGTTGTAGAAGTTCTTGAATTCGTTAGAGATGTATTCTCCACCATTATCGCTCCTAAGAGCCTTCACTTGCTTCCCCTACTCTTTCTCCACCAATGCCTTAAACTCACAGAACTTAGAGAATGTTTGATATTTCTTTTGCATGAAGAAGATCCAACATTTACAAGAAAAGTCATCAAAAAATATTACATATTACTTATGTATTGTTGTTGAAGCAACTGAGAATGGTCCACACATGTCTATGTGAACTCTCTCAACGATCCCCGAACCATGATTCTCCTTCTCATGAAAGGTGGACTTTACATACATCCCCATGGTGCAACCCTTGCACTGATCTAACTGAGCAAGTGTTCCCATTGGAATTCCAGTAGATATTTGTTGCATGACTTTCAAGGCTCCATGATGAAGATGGCCCAATCGCCTATGCCATAATTCACCCTCATCTCAGCTCATCATTTTCTCCGCCTTGCCCACCATAGCAGCATAGCCATCTACCTCCAACTTGTAGAGATTCTTAACTCAAATCCCTATCCTCTTGGCTTGAGCCATTGTTTTATGTCACAGGAAAGCTTTTCCATCACTAAAAAAGACGTCATAGCCTCTTTCCTCCAACATTGTGACTGAGACCAAATTTTTCTTCAGACCTGGTACATGCATCACATATTTTAATTGAAATGGTTTACCCACTAGAAAATTTGGTGGAAATTCCGACGGCCAATTCGTCGCTATTCCGACACATAGTCGTCGCAAGAGCGACAGTTCGAGGGTGAGAAAAATGTGGTTTACCATACCGTCGCAGTTCCGACGCAATTAAAAAGTGTCGCACTATCGACACTTTTTCCGTCACTTCCAAACAAGCGTCACTCTTCCGACGTTTCCCAATCCGTCGCACTTCTGACCTTTGTAAACTGTCGCACTTCCGATGAAATGTGGTCTGAAGTTTTGAACGTCGCTCTTCCAACGTCTGTAAATTGTCACAATTACGACGAAATGTGGTCCGACGTTTTTAACGTCGCTCTTCTGACGTTTGTAAACTGTCGCAATTCCAACGCAATGTGGTCCGACGTTTTGGACGTCACTCTTCCAATGGTTGTAAACTGTCACAATTCCGACGAAATGTGGTCCAACATTTTGGACGTCGCTCTTCCGACGTTTGGAAACTGTCGCAATTCCGACGAAATGTGGTCTGACGTTTTGAACGTCGCTCGTCCGACATTTTTATACTGTCGCTCTTCCGACGTTTATAATCTGTCGCAATTCCGATGCTTACAAGGCGTCGGTATAGCGACGGCAGGTTCAATTTTTTTTTTTTAAAAATGAAACTTTAAAAGAGGAAAAACGTTGTTTTGAATATATTATATGAAGTAAAACAGTCCATGAAGTCATTACATTTTCACATCTGAAGATTGGAACCCAAATATCCATCCAGAAAAGTGGAAGTCCCACCCCAGAAAGTGATAGAAAAATACCCCATGTCACATATAGGGACTTGATATAAAACCTAGTAACGGTCCACATGGAGATTATCGACAATCTGAGAAAGCATCCAAATATGCCTAAGGCATCTATAAGAAAGTGAAATAGCAGTATGTAGAATAGTAAAGCAACAGATAGAGTACCGACATCCATTGTTCCAAATACAAATTAAAGTACCCAAAATCCTTGAACGGAGAAAAACGCTAATCATGTGAGGAGTGTGATATGTCCAAAATATAAAAATACCATCAGACCATATCAATAAACCGGCAACATAGACCAGCATCGCTAGTTTTGAAGGCAGAGTGATAAACATTAATCATTTTTTTTTCACAAGAGAAAAAACGCTGTTTTGAATATATTATATGAAGTAAAACAGTCCATGAAGTCATTACATTTTCACATCTGAAGATTGGAACCCAAATAGCCATCCAGAAAAGTGGAAGTCCCACCCCAGACAATGATAGAAAAATACCCCATGTCACATACAGGGACATGATATAAAACCCAGTAACGGTCCACATGGAGATTATCGACAAATCTGAGAAAGCATCCAAATATTCCCAAGGCATCTATAAGAAAGTGAAATAGCAGTATGTAGAATAGTAAAGCAATAGATAGAGTACCGATGTCCATTGTTCCAATTCCAACACAATTCCGACGCAATGTGGTCCAACGTTTTGGACGTCAGCATCTATTTACTTCTGCAATTGCAAAGCAAAAGCAGTTTCAAAGGCTACCTGGCTAATCTTCAAGCTCCGTCTGTAGTTTATAAAATAAACAATAATAACAATGAAATTATTCAGGTCCCCAGCGGAGTCGCCACTATGTTATCACTCAGATTTTCCTTGAATTTGTTGAAAGAGGAAAGGGGTTCGAGGTAACCACAAACCAATATTTTAGGTACTGAATCTAGCCAATCTGTACCCAGAGAGGGCTCTCTCTATAAAATTTAGCTTTGTTTTAGAAAATTTAGACTAGTTATAAAGTCCAGGGGTTTTATTTGAATTTGGGTGGTGGAATTCGATAGCTAAGGACAAGATTGACTAATTCATCCCATTGGGCAATGGAGTCAAAAAAAATGGCTTCACTAGATTAATTTTATCAACGAAAGATGGTTTTACAGGGCAAGATAGTCAAACATGGAAACAATTATAAATCTTAAAAGAATGAAATGGATTTAAAATGGATGAAAGGAAATTAAGAATCTTTCAACACATTCAAAGAGAGAAAAATGAGTGATTATCAATAAAGAGCATTTAAGTATTCTTTACTAAATAATCGAAATGCTTAGAGTTTTTTTCTTTCCTGTGTTGCGTGACCTAGCTCCCCAGAGCTTATGCGCTACGCCAGTGCTACGCACGTCTACTACAGAGCAGCTACGGCCTTCCTGGCAGCCATGTCCAGCGATGGGGGTTCGGAACCCCCCCCCCCCCCTCTCCCTCCTGAAGTCCTCGACTTCCAAAAAATGGTGGATGCATGCAGCAAACGTCCCCCCTCTGCACAAAAACAGAAATTTGTCAAGAAAAAATACTACATTCCCACAGTGGCCCTCCCTATGGAAGAAACTTGTCGCTCTGCATTGAATCTAGCTGATAGAGGGCTCATTGGGCAGTTTACTGGCCTCTGGACATCGCCCAAATCAATAGAAGATTGGATCAAGAGAAACTGGTCCCCTCTGATCAAGGAAGGAATCAAATCATATTTTGTAGGTAAAGGCTTCTTTGTATTCGTGTTTGAATCTGCAGAAGATCGGAGTCTCATCTTCAGGAACGGGCCCTATTTCATGGGGCTGCAGGGGTTATATTTAAATAAATGGTCCCCAGATTTTGATCTGACCCAGGATGTACCTACTGTGGTTCCAGTATGGGTGCGGCTTCCCCATCTTCCCATGCACTGCTGGAGCTAGAAATCTCTCCAAATCATTGGCAACTCCCTTGGTAAATACATTGATTAGGCTATAAGGAAATATCAATACTCATGTGCCCGAATATGCGTGGAAGTAGATCTGGAAGAGGGATTACCTGAAGCAATAAAACTCACGGTTGTTGGATGGTCCCATATTCAAGAGTTGGATTACGAGCAGATCCCATTTAAATGTAGACACTGCCATGGCTATGGACACTTTGCAAAATACTGCAAGAAAAAAGCTGAAGAGCAGAGTTACAATCCCAAGGGAGATCAATGGACCTTAGTCCAGAAAACTGGCCATGCAAAAGCAGCCGAGAAAGGATCCACAAAGGGGAATAACCAAGAAGAACCTGGTAATGATAATAGAACCCCTCAGGACCTAGATGAGATCCCAAACCCCAAAGGAACCTCTCCATCAGATCCCCTAGAAATTGATCTGACTACTCCAGCACAAGTCGAAGATCCACAAGCAAATAAATATGGAGGCGGAGCTGCCTCGTCTGGCTCTCCTCAAAGAAGCCCCTCCATGCCTTCGTATGCAGACATAACAAAGAAGAAAAAGGTGCCAGAGCCCTCAGACTCCTCAGAGGATGAGACCTATGAGAGGCCCTCGAAGAAAGCAGGCAGGAAGACCCACAAAGTAGTCATGGAAGAGGAGGCAGAATGCCTAAAAATTCAAGGCATCCAGTCCACAATAGAGATGACTATCGGTAGAAATACAAGAGGAATATCCACCAAGGGAGGAATACCAAACCCCTAGCCAGGTAAATAATGTGTATAGTCTCTTAGAATTGCAGAGGCTTGGGGACCCAACCAAAAATTGAAGCGGTCAAATATCTGATGAAAATAGAGCCCTCAGATATCCTCTTGCTCCAAGAGACCAAAATCGAAGGGCAAGCCCTTATGGATATCAGCAAGTCTAATTGGAAGAAGAACGAAGGTATAGCAGTCAGCTCAAGGGGAACTTCAGGAGGCGTAGCAACTCTCTGGTCTGAAGACTAGTTCCATCTGTTGAACTCCCACGAGACCCAACACTGGATCTACACTGAGCTCAAGCATCTTGAAAGTAAGTTAACTATAGCCTTATTCAATCTCTATGTTACTATCATTTATGCTGAAAAAAGAGAATGTTGGAATACTCTCTCTGATTTCTTAGATCTCCACTCCCTAAAAAACATCATCTTGGGAGGAGATCTCAACTTAGTCATGAAGCCAAAGGAAAAAAGGGGGGGGAACAGTAGCAGAGATCAACTGTTGCCTTTGGTTGATGAATTAATGCAGCAAAGGGACCTGCTAGATTTTTCCCCGGTGAGAGGCAAATATACTTGGACCTATAACAGAATGGGGTCTGATCACATTGCTGCCCGGTTGGATAGATTCCTAATCCAAACCTCCCTGCTGCTGGAAAACATCCTTATTTCAACAAAAATTCTACCCAAACTCTCCTCGGACCATAAGCCAATTCAACTCATTATGGCCCCTGAGGAAGATCTTGGCCCAATCCCCTTTAAATTTAGTCCCCTCTGGATTGAAAAAAAAGGTTTTCTAGACACTATCCAATCAGCTTGGGATATCCCTATCAACGGATCCCCAAGCTATGTGTGGGAGCAAAAATTAAAAGCCACCAAAAAAGCCTTAAAAGAGTGGCTAAGAAATCTCCCAAATCCCCCTTCTCAGCAGAGAAAAGATGAAGTTCAGCAGTTGGAAACTTTGCAAATTGGAATGGAAGGTCTCCACATTACCCCTGAAATATTAAACGAAGAGGCAGCTTATCAAAGAAATACCCATCAAGCATTCAAACAGGAAGAAGAGTACTGGAGGCTCAAATCTCGCAGTCTATGGCTCAAGGCAGGAGATCGAAAAACTTCGTTCTTCCATCGCCAGTATAAAGCCCGCCTATCTCGAAACCACATCACTGAGATCAAGAATGAAGAAGGACAGATCTGCAACAAATTTGACCAAATTAAAACAGCAACTGAAAATCATTTCAAAAATCTCTATGGTCCAGGGAATGAAGGCAGCATAGAAGACACCGAAGATCTCCTCTCCAATATCCCCCACATTGTCACCCACGAGGACAATCAGGCATTACTAAAACCTTTATCTGAAGAATAAATCATCAAGGTCATCTGGGAAATGGAATCATATAAGGCTCCTGGGCCAGACGGATTCACAATCCACTTCTACAAAGTCTGTTGGGACATCATCAAAACAGATCTGCTGAAAATGATACAAGGTTTTTTTGGAAAAGCCAAGGTTGGGGGAGGCATCAACTCCACCTTTCTTGCTTTAATTCCAAAAGAGGCTAACCCGGAAACTTTCGGTAGGTTCAGGCCCATCTCTCTATGTAACTCCTCTTACAAAATCTTGTCCAAAATCATTGCAAACAGAATCGAACCCCTGCTTGACAAAATAATATCCAGTTCCAAAGGGGGGTTCGTCAAAGGCAGACACATCTTGGACAATGTCATTCAAGTGCAGGAAGCTATCCACTCTAGTAAACATAGGAAAGAGAAGGGGATGTTGATCAAGCTCGACATGGCTAATGCCTTCGATAGAGTCAACCACTCCTTCCTTCTCCAAGTTCTTCGATCCTTCGGCTTCCCTACTCAGTTTATCAATCTCATTAAAGCTTTCATCTCAAACCCTTGGATAGCTCCCATGGTTAATGGCCGCCCAACATCCTTCTTCCAAGCCCATCGTGGACTAAGGCAAGGTTGTCCGCTCTCGCCATTTCTGTATATACTCATGGCAGATTCTCTCAGTAGGAAGCTGGCTGCAGAAATGAACACTGGTGGACTCCCAAGAATTCGAACTGCAAATGCTCTTAAGCCTATAAACCATGCTCTCTTTGTAGATGACTCCCTACTTCTAGGCGGAGCCTCTATTAGAATAGCATCTAATTTCGACTCTGTTCTAAAAATTTATTGCAGAGCCTCAAGAGCTGTGATAAATGATAGAAAGAGTTTGATCTATGGATGGAATGTAAGCCAACACAATCTCAACACCATAGCTCAGATTCTTGGTTTTGAGTGCTTTTCCCATTGGGACTGCATCAAATACCTCGGCTTACCTCTCACATATGGAGTCAATAACAGATCTCTGTGGCATGGAATCATCAGCAAAATTAAAGCCAAGATCACCTTCTGGGGAGGTTACTGGCTCACCAAGGGAGGAAAAATTATCTTACTTAAATCTGTTTTATCTTCTCTCCCCATTTATCAAGCCTCTTTCCTCCTTGCTCCGAAACACATAATGGAGCAGATCTCTTGTCTCCTGAGAGATTTTCTCTGGAAAGGAGGCAGAGGCAATCATAGTAAATTGCATTTGGAAAACTGGGATCTTGTAAAGTGGCTAACATTGGACGGAGGTCTACATATTAGAGACCTTGCTTTATCTAACCTGGCACTTGGATGCAAGCTCCTTTGGAAAATCTATGCAGACCCCTCACATCCTGTCAGCGAAATGCTCACCTCCAAATATG
This sequence comes from Pinus albicaulis, assembly GCA_034641835.2. Taxonomy (NCBI): domain Eukaryota; kingdom Viridiplantae; phylum Streptophyta; class Pinopsida; order Pinales; family Pinaceae; genus Pinus; species Pinus albicaulis. The sequence goes on from CM076573.1 coordinate 973,798,904, forward strand.
CGCAGGGGATCTCTCTCAGGAATCTATCAGAGAACAATACTCCCGCAGGCACACAAACTTGGAATCTCTGTAGAAAATGTATCAGCAGCTTCAGGAAACATTTGTATCGCATACCTGGTAACGGGGAAAAAATTTTACTATGGAAAGACCGCATTATGAACAGCCCCCCCCTTAATTCCCACGAAGAAATTCGCGAGCTAAGAGAATGGATCCACAGCGCAGGTTTACGAAAGTTGAATGACATCTCTGTGTGGGACAGTAAAGGGAACTGGGTTGACTGGGAATTCCCTCTCGTGCCGGCGCAGCTACACTACCAACTCGCACTGCTCAAAACGCTGCTCTCAAACGCAGTGCCGGTCCATCGCAACAGCACAGACAGATGGGGGTGGGGTGACTTCGGATCTTATGCTTCAGCATCAGGTTACATTGCCCTGCAGCCCAAAAAAGACAGACTTCGATCACCAGCCATATGGAAACAGGTTTGGAACACCAATGGGTTACCCAAAGTCAACTTCTTTTTTTGGATTCTTATGCAGAATAAACAGCTCACAGGGGACAATCTGTTAAAAAAAAATATTGCTAGGCCACACAGATGCGCAATGTGCAGAAACTCTGGTGAAACAGCCGCTCATCTATTCATTGAATGTGATTTTTCCAAAGAAGTCTGGAAATTAACTCTACTTGGATTACAGGCCTCCCCTCCCCAGCACAGTTCCATGGCAGATCTCTTTTCTGATTGGTTTCAAAGTTATCCTCATAATATCCCCAACAATTCACTCTGGTTCCACATTTGGCTTTCCATCCCCAAATTTGTATGTTGGGAAATCTGCCTTGCCCGGAATGACTCGATCTTCAACAACTCTACTCGCTCTCCTGCAAAATCTGCCTCTATTACAAAAGCTCTTCTTCTTGAATCTGTCCTCCTGCATTCTCAAAAACCATACTCCTCCCTCCTCCCCATTGAAAAGGCATGGTTGAATCTTCATAGCCCTCACCCAAAAAGCAAAGCCCATTCCCTCCCCCTTCCCCTCCCCAATCCATCTTGGAAAATTAGAGAACCTGAAGCTTCCTTTCAAGCTTGGTGGAAGACCCAAAACACAACTTCAATCTTTTTCGATGGTGCCTCCAAGGGAAACCCTGGGCCTACGGGAGCTGGTGGAGTCATCTACTTCTCATACAACTCCAGAAAAGTCCGCTTCTGCTGGGGGCTTGGTATTCGTACAAACAACCAGGCAGAGCTCCTTGGTCTCACAAAAGCCTGCCAAATTGTCCGTGATAAAGGCATCAAAGAATGCCAAGCATTCGGAGATTCTGAAATCCTCATTAAGAAGATCACCTCGGATGACCAGTTCAACAACACCATTCTCAACAAGTCTCTGAAAAGGCTAAAGATCATTCTGCAGGATTTCACTTCCTTCAAAATATATCACATTCTCAGAAGTTTTAATAGTGAGGCAGATGAAATGGCAAACAAAGGATGTCTCTTAGCATCGGGAGTTCTCAACATCAATGATAAAAGATCTATCCCATATTGTATTCCTTAACTCATGGGAAAAAATTGAACAAGAAGCATTTAGATGCAAGGAAAAGTTGTGTAATGATGGTTGATTAGGCTTCGGCCCAACCATACTCCAAATAATAAATTATACCCGTTACAGTTAAAAAAAAGGAATTCAATAGCTAAGGGAAATATTGAGTAATTTATGCCATTGGGCAATGGAGTAAAAAAAAATGGCTTCACTGGATTAAGTTTATCAATGAAAGATGGTTTTACAGGGCAAGATAGTCAAACATGGAAACAATTATAAATCTTAAAAGAATGAAATGGATTTAAGATGGATGAAAGGAAATTAAGAATCTTTCAACACATTCAAAGAGAGAAAAATGAGTGATTATCAATAAAGAGAATTTAAGTATTCTTTACTAAATAATCAAAATGCTTAAACTAGTAAAACAGGAGCAATTAAGAATTCACTGTTTATAACTAGTTTAGAAGAAAACATTTAGAATAATAATGATTAAAACCACATTACACTTAAGTACCTTTTGATTTACTCCTTTTCATTAATTATTCAGAAATGAAACACAGTGATATAATAAACAGATATAAAAACTTAAAACACAGGATAGAAATGACTTATTGATCCGTAGTTTGACACATGAATCCTGTAAAAAGTCTCTAGCATCAATTCATCATCCAGCAAGCCACAAAGAAATTTCTCCAACAACACTTTATTCCGAAAAATTCAATTTTACTGCAAAGTATATGAATCCACACTTACTACTCCAATTGATGGAGTATTTATACAAAAAATCATACAAAATATATCATAACAAATTGAGATATTATCTAGGATAACTAATAAGTATTTTACATTAATATAGAGATAGATGGTCTCGTAGATAAGAAAAATGATAACTGATGTTGTGTTGTTTCCTTCTTTTAAGAATGTGCTGGAGGCAGGCCCTATATCTTGGCTTGCTGCTGTCCTCTTCAGTAATTCTATGTTGATTATTTTGTTTCACTAATACTCTTTAACTGCTTTGATACTCTTTGACCTTTGTTCATAATTTTATCCTTTTTATCATGATATACTGTGGTAAGTAGGAAAAAATTTGTGTAAGGATAATTTTTTACAAAATTTCCATCATTTCTTCCCACCATTGAACTTCTGGCACTTTGGTCCTTTGCAACTTTCTTAGTGTTTCATCAGCCTCAATATATCTGAATAAATTAGGATGATTTGAGAACAAATTATTTACTTCATGCTCAAGATAAAATAAATTCTCCAATCTGTCATGAAGGTTTTTCCCTGTAGGCAATGCTGATGTTGATGACATGGTTGAAGAAATAGCTCGATTATCAGCATATTTGTCCAATTTTTCAACATAACTATCAAGGTCCATTAGCTTATCTTTTGCAACTATAGGATTGGGAAATCCTCTATTTAAAAAAATATTCAATCTTTCTCTGAAGGCAATGATTTCTTCTTGCATATCTGAGCACCTTCATTCTAAATTATGTACCAGAGTTCTTTTAGTAAAACTCTCTTTATTTCTAGAATTGTTCCGGTCCTGTCCTGAATACCAATTTCTGCAAGTTGATTCTTAGTCTGAGTATTCAAAAAATGTATAAGTCTATTGGCCTCTTCTGGCATATTTCCCAACTTTTGTATTGATCTCTCAATCTCATCCAGAGCCAATTTAACTAAGTTGTTCTGTTCATCCATTATTTGAATTGAGGACCAAACATCCTTTATTGATTGAATGATATTATCCCAAAGAATTTCATTTATTTCTTTTAAAGGTTTCTCCAATGTGAGATCCTTTTCCAATGCTTTGACTTTTTTTTTCTAATTTGTTCACTTCTCTTGTTTTATCAGCAACACTCATTTTTGAAAGATCATATTTATGTTCTAGAGTGGCCAATTATTCCTTTGTTTTGTGAAGCTCTATGGCCTAAAGTTTCATATCTTCCATTGACTTTGTTAATTCATCAATGTTCAAATTTGCAGTGTTGCTCTATGACAATTCTGCCGGCTGACCTGTTGTTGTTGTACCTGTCACTACTCCTGCTGTAGATACTGGAATATTTGCCTGCTTATCTTTTAATGCATTCTCAAGATCTTTTTTAGTTGCAGTAAGTTTCTCATTCAATTTTAAGAGAAAATCCATTATTACTTCCTCAGAATTTTGTTTGATGATTTCTGTAGTCTGTGGATGTCTTGAGGCTGGTAACTTTAATTGTTTTCTCAGAGCTTTAATATCATCATCTTTTCTCTTGATCAAAGCTTCAATACCTTTCAAATATTTAGGATTATGACCCAAACCAATGATTATTTCCTCTAAAGTTTTGATTCTATTATCCTTAGCCTGGGAGGAGGCTTTTTCAAGCTGCAACTGTGTATTAGTATTATCCAAAGAATCCTGCAAATTATGGGTCATCATTGATTTATCCGTTAGAGTAAAATAAATCATCTCACCTATTTGCTTGTGTAGCTCAATTTGATCTAAAGGATGGATATCCTTCGCTAAGACTTCAAAATTAGTCCTAACGTAATCTGCAGTTGTCTGAGGCTGCTGCACCTTGGGCTTGAAATGGCTCATTAACATCTTACCCTGTTGGATGTCATAAGATGACATCAATCTTTCTTGATTTTTCGGATCCATCTTCAAATATTGGTTGTACACTTGAAGTCTAAGTGGATCGTTCTTGGTCTTTATATTGATGAATGTTCTTTTGATGTCCCAGGCAGTTTTTACTGGAGGTTTGAAAGAAGATATTTCTGCACTTTGTTGCCTCTGTATTTCCTATTTTTGAAAATTAGTGGATGTCCCACTACCTGTACCTGTTTGCTGACTGTCTTCTCTTCCCTGGTTGTCAGGGATTTCCTGAAATGATTCATCTTCTGGAAGGGGAGTTAATTTCTGCCTTTTAACATCTTGCTGTTCATAAGAGCCACCAATAGGAGTAGTTGTTTCAGCCTCTCTCTTTTTTCCCTTTTCTATATTCAGAGGAGTTTGTAAAATAGAAATTTCTGGCTCACTGATCTGAGTAGGAGGAATTTTTCCTTGACCTTGTTCTTTAGAAGCCTCTGGTTGCTATGTCATTATGAATTTTTCAATTATTTGTATATCAGGCTCCTTTTCTTTTCCTTTAGATTCTACTGCTACTGTACTAATCTCCTGCAAATTTTGTTGTAAAGTCCTGGCTGAAGAAGATCCCTGCACCTGTCCAAAAGATTCTAGGTCAAGTATCTTTTCAAGATATTTCATTACATTTTCAACATTGACCTGCTCACTATCTTTTTCAACCAATGTCCCTTCTGTCCACTCATCCATATTAGCATATTTTTCTATTTCTGGGATTCTTTGATGGATGTATGGTGACAATTTATTTTTCATTCTTCTATCACAGATAAAGTTGTTTAGATAATAAGGCACCCAGTAGAAACTCTTTTGTAGTCTGAGATAGTCTTATAAAATCCTTTCGGCTTCCTTTACAGCTTCCCTAGAGTTACAAATGAAGTGACCTAATTGGCTCTTGATCCTGAGTTGAGGCTTTTTCTTTGCATTGCAAAAATGAATTATATCTGAATTAATCATCTGCCTGAAATATTATAATGCAAAGAGTCTCATCGGGACATACTTGGGCAGTTTGAATGGGCATAATTCACATCCATATATCCTGATCTCTGTGTAGTTTTGATATAGGTACCAGTCGCCTATCTTGTACTGCTTTGAGAGCTGAAGGATTTTCTTGATTTCATTGTTAATTCTAGGAGGAGAGACTCCTGTCAACAAGGTAGTTGCAGGATGAAAAAAAAGGTCGACAAACTCATTATAGGAATAAGGAGAATCAGAGGAATTGTGAGTAATGGCAGACCAAAAGATGACTGACCTAGGATTCCCTTTGGCATCAAGTTTCTTAACATAAAAAGGGAAATTTTCTAACTGAAAGTAATTCATGAGATGATATATGACAGAAGAATACTTAAATACTCTCTCATTCTCATATCTCATGAACTGATCATGGATTTTTTCAGCAATATAAGATGCAAAATTGTACTTGAAAATAGGAGGTTGTCCAGGGGTAAAAATGGATAACAATACTAGGGTTAACTGATCAACATACTCACTAGTATTGAAGCCCATTATGGAAGATATCATGTTTAAAATAAGTCTACCCTCATCAGTAAAGAAAGTATAACCATAAGGGGGAGGGTTTTTAGGTTGATGCTCTGGTAACATGAAGGTTTGGCATAGGTGGTTTAACTCTTCATGGGATAACTTAGTAGATTTCTCAAGTAATTCAGCCATGGACAGGGGAGTGAGAGATTGACCAGGTTGGAATTATAGCATTTCATTTATGGACTGAGAATTTATTGGGAAAATGACATTTTGACTTGGGGATAAAACTGCTCGTTGGTTGGGATCATAATTTACGTAGCAATAATGGATTAAATCAGGAAAAATATGGACTGAGGGGAGAAGGTACATAGGAATATTTGATTCCCAAAGTCTAAAGATGTTAGAACCATTCAAATAATTGTCTCTGCCACGACAAAATATTTGAAGAGGATTCTCACTAAGAAGCAGGTCCTTAATTTGAAAATCCATATTGGCTAAAGGCAAATAATCCAAGTCCTTGTGAGGGGCATTGATGGGCACGACATTCAGAGCTACAGGAACTTCCATTTCTGGTTCTTGTGGATTCAGAAATGGAATTTCGGGGTTTTTGTGGAAAAGGGGCACAATTACCAGTTTTGGGAATATAATTGCAGTTCTGGGAACGAAAAAGGCCAAACTGAACTTATTTTCAGACCTTGGTGCAGAATTAAAACTAAAACCAGGATTTTTTACAGAGTTTAGAGGGGAATTGGAATAAATACCTATTTACGGGAAATGAAACATGTTTAAACAGGCGCCGGTTATGACAGAAGAACCCTAAAATACTCGGCTTCAATTCTCTTCAGCAAGGTAACCGTCAACAAGCGTTAACAGTTGGTTTTTGAATTTTGTTGCATGGAAGACTGGCTAGCGCATGGAACAATGAAAATGATGCAGACGCAATTTTTTTTATTTACAAAGTCAAAAGGGTGGCGGGTTTTGATTGATGACGTCAGCATGTACGATGGTTTCATCACAGAGGGATAGGAGCGGATCTTTTTTTGGGCCGCTCGCATAGTGGAAATCCGGACCTGAAAAATATTAGGGCGAATTTGATAAGAAATTCGTGTCACAGCTCTCCCTCCGTACACCAGCCCAACTTCGGACCTGAAAAAGATTAGGGTGAAATTTATTTGGTTTTCGCGTCACAAAATTGGCCGACGTTAGAAGGCTATTTTGGAACCCGAATTTGGTTTGAATTATGGTGTATCGCCATTTGAAGTCTGGTAGGCTCGACTTAAGAACAATTTTGTATGATCCCATCTTATAAAATTTGTGTTGGTTTTCTTTGATAATACACATATTTATAATAAATCATGGGAATACCACAATAGTAAACATGTGGAAAAGTTATATAAATTATTGAGAACAATCATTTTTATGTAAAAATATCCAAATGTGCTTTTGGGAAATAAGAATTTGAGTATTTGGTTCATATTGTTTTAAAGGAAGGAGTGAAGTCGGAGCCTCAAAAGATGCAAGCTATTACAAAATGACCTATTCCTAAGAAAATCAAGGTTCTTAGAAGATTTTTTAGACTTACATGATATTATTGATCATTTGTTAAAAATTATGCATGCATTTCAAGTCCACTCACATATCTCTTGAAGAAAATATCATTTATATGGAATGATGAGGCTACTTTGGCATTCACTCTTTTAATGGATGCCATGTCTTCTAAACCAACATCGGTTGCACGTACTTTTGGTAAAACATTCATAGTAGAGTGTGAGTCACTAGGACAAGGAATTTACGTAACATTAACACAATAATGGATATCATTGGCTTTTAAAAGCAAAAAATTCAAAGAAAATATTTGGTGAAACCTACGTATGAAAAATAAATGGAAGCAATATTACATGCAATAAAAAATGGGGATAGTATATCATTGGGAGGCACTTTAAAGTCAAGATATACCATGATAGCATAAAGTATTTTTTGAAGCTATGGATTTCAATGGAAGATTAACAAAAATGAGGAGAAAAAATGCAAAGTTTTAATTTTGAGATAATCTGCAAAAAGGGTAAGGAAAATTTAGTACATGGTGCTCTTTCTAAAATAGAAGAGGCCTCAAATTTATATCCAATTACATTTTCTATTCCTAGGTGGCTAGAAGAAGCTTGCCATAATGGAAAAATGACAATAGTACTAAACAAAACTAAAATTTATAAAGGATGGGATGAACTCTATGGAGCATTGGGAGTGAAAGAGAGATATACTTTGGTGCAAATGTAGAATATTTTTATGCACGCAAGCATATTTGAATAAAAAAATATTAAGGGAGTCCCATGTCTCTCCGATGGTAGGACGCAGGGTTCCTTAAAACATCTCAAAGGATCAAAAAATATATTTTTGGAAGGAATGAAGAAAGATATTCAAAATTTTGTAAGAGAAGGTCAAGTTTGCATAGTAAATAAAAGAGAGATAGTAAAATCTCTAGGGTTACTTCAACCATTCCACATACATATTCAAAGACTAGAAGATATATCAATAGACTTTATTATAGGGTTACTGAAATATAAAGGTAAGTATTACATTTTTGTGGTCATTTATATAGACAAATTTTGTAGATTTTTTTTTGTAGAGCTCAAAGTACATAAACAACAAGCCAAGTGGCAGAAGTGTCCGTGAAAGAAATTCATAGTCTTCATGGTTTTCCTAAAGTAATAGTAACAAGAAACTTTTGGAAATAATTATTTAATATGAGTGGAGACACACTAGCTGCCATGAGTTCTACATATCAAACACAATCAAATGGTCAAACAAAAATAGTTAACAAATGTTTTTAAGGTTATCTACAATGTTACTCTTTAGAAAAGCAATCTTAATGGATGAAGTGGGTTCCTCAAGGAACAATGGTAATATGATACTATCATACTACCTATCACACATCTACTAAAATTTCCCGATTTAAGGCCCTTTATGGATATCCAACTCCTAGTATCTCATACTTTTTGCAAGATAAGTCCAAAGTATAGGAAACAGAGTCACATATGGAAAATACTAAAGAAACTTTGAAAATTATTATGGAAAACCTTCAAATGACATGGATACTATCATACTACCATCACACATATACTAAAATTTCCCCATTTTAAGGCCCTTTATGGATATCCGGCTCATTATCTCATGCTTTAACGAGATAAGTCCAAAGTATGGAAACGAGTCACATATTGAAAATACTGAAAAATTTGAAAATTATTATGGAAAACCTTCAAATGACATGAAACAACAAGAATAAATTATGAAAGATAATTTGAGAGGGAGTAATTGAATTATTTTTTAGATTATATCATTATAAGCAATCTTCATTCGAAAAAAGAGATAATTAGCTCCAAAAATGAAATGTCGAAAAATTCGAAGTCGAGATTAAATCGGCAAGGGTCAAAGTTGAAATACTTGATAAAGTCGGGATTTTTTTGAAAAATTAATCGAAATTAAAATAGAAACTAAAAAAAAAAAAATACAAAAATATTTATTCTCATTTTGGAAAAAATCTGATTTTTCAAAAAATTAAAACCAGTAAAACTTTACTCAAGATTTTTTCGAAAAGATGCGGCAAAAAATTGGACTTGAATCCATCATGGCACTGAGGATGAAAAAAGTTAATAAAAATCATTTAATAAATCACATTTCAGGAAAAATTGAGATTTTTTTCAAAAGTCGGTTTCTTGACCTCTGTTAAAACTCTTATGACCCTAAATAATTATTCATAGGATTTCGCAAGTGGTATAGAAGTTATATTTTTCTTCTTCTTGAATTCATAAGGTTTTTCATGTATCTTGCCTAAAACAGGTTTTGGGAAAAAATATGCCAATGTAAATAGAACTTCCAAAATTAGATGAAGAATGAAAGTTGATTCTTGAACCACAAAAAGTTATAGATAAACATTCTATATCTCTTTGACATATAACCATTATGAAGTACCTAATCAAGTGGAAGAATATTCCTCTAGAAGAAGGTACATGGTAAAATGATCAATTCGTGATGAAAATACCCATGGCTAAAGGGTTCGTTTGAAGTTTTGACAAAGGTTTTGTTATATGTTTCATATAACGCATAGTAGAATAGTTTTATTGTTTGTTAAGGTCCCACACAGTGATCAAATTTGAAGGGCAGGTCCGAATTTCAATTAGAAGGGCATATATCTATGTCGCCCTTCCATAATGAAAAGCTTTAAAAAAAAAACTTTTCAATTGACCACAATAAATTATTTTTACATTTCATTTTCAAAGAGACAAAACCATCAATCTTTATAATAATAAAATACTGTTACATATACAACAATGAAGAAGGCTCCATCTTTCATTGCTTAAATATCTCATTGGCAATGTCAACATAAGTCTTGAAGACACTATAATAAGAGTTTGGATACATACCACAGGGATATAGGAGATTCTTATGTGTCAGATTGTGTAATGCAATTTTGACTTTGTCTCATAAGGAGCAGCAGTATGGAGGTCTGGATTTTTCTTATAGAACTTTTTTATTATTATTTGAAACATTGTTTATAGATATGAATACAACAATGAAATTATGAGCATGGTGGACAATTAGTCAAGCTCATGATGCCAAACCATGATGATGTAAGTTTGGAATTTAACATTTTTACATGTTAAAGACAAATAGTCAAAATCACTGACAACTTAGTATGCCATAATTAATAGTCATTCCCTGTTCACTTTTGTTAATAGGTTTATGTCACACGATGATGTAGGGGCATTAGGCACTAGCCAGCAATGTAGGAGGTTTTTTCTACATGTTGTGGCTAGGAAGGTTCGAAAACATTGAGTTGTAACAACTAGGTGTCAATACCTCAGCCGACTGTACTACTTAGACTAGTTAGAGTTGTAGGAGTCGAACAGTTTCAGTTAGTTGAATTATTATAATTAGACCTTTTTATTTCTAGAATGGTCCTCTCAGAGGAACCTAAGAGCCATATGTTATGTATATAAATTGTAATTCTTCGGATGAATAAAAGTAGAGAGGGAAGAGGAGAGTAGAGAGGGGATTTCTGCAATAAACCTCTCTGTGTGAACAATTGTTTCCAGTTAAATGATTTCCAAGCTTAGTTTCCATTGAATTATCTCGAAATACTAATTGTGAAGAATTTTTTAGCTGTGAGGCGATTGGGTACTGATAATTCCATTCTTTTGTCTTTGAATTCCCATGAATTGTTGGATAACCCTGTGAACTCACCTCACTCGAAGGCAAGGTCTGTGTAGAGAACCGAGGTCGTGAACACTGTTCAAATATAAAAATCCCGCTTAATAAAGAGACAAGATTTTTGTGCTTTCAAAACCTGACCCAAGGATTTGACATGAGTTAACAAACAAAAGGATAGCGGAACCAGACTTGCACCCATGGTCAAGCCCTGTACCAAAACCATGAGTGGAATCACAAAAGTGGGTTGCCCATATCGCACCGCTTTTGTGGAGTAGGTGGTATTTCCTATTCGCGAGCGATTCCATAGGGAATGTGACACGTGGCGAAGTGACCCTCGAAAAACCATCGTTTAACCCGCGCCATTGCACGTTAAAGCCCGACGTTGGAAGCCGAGCGAAATTTCCAAGAGTCGTTGATTTGGAGAAGAACCATCGGACGGTGGTCACACGTTGAACTTGCCCGGAGGTTAACGAAGGTGTGCGGAGGATAGCCAAGTACGATACGAGTGTTTGATTGGTTATTGATATATATAGGTGGGGCCAAAGTATAATTAAATTGTTTAATTAAACGATTGGTGGATAATTAGCATAAGTCTGGAGCGTGATTATTGTAAGGCTGGGTGCTGAAATATAGAGCCAAAAGTTCATTACAAGTTATTTATTTAAAAATAAACGTGAAGTATAAATACAAAGTGTTGAAAGTTAAACATTGGTTATAAGGCTTGGAGATAATATAAAGTCAGGAATATAAATTAAATTCCAACCATTGTGGATAGTATTTATTTATCAAATTCTACGAATTTTATAAAGAAACCCGAAGAAAGAAGAAGTCAATTAAGACTCAGGTTGGAGGAAAAGAACGGGGTAAACCAAGGGAAAATGCTGACAGAGCGATTGTAGACACACCAGCTCTCGTTAGGGGTCCAATTTTAGTTTTTTTGCGTCACACGATGATCTCTCTTCTCTGGCATTTACTTGTATTGAAGATCACTATTCTAGGAATAAGGAGTTATTTTCTCCAAAAATAACCCTAGCAAAACATTGACAATGCATCAAGGATATCTTTCTACGCATATGTTCTACTTCTAAATCATGTCTTGGAAGTGGTTGTTTTGCTAGAAATTATTCACCAGCTGGTTTCATACCAAAGCCTTTTTCACATTTTCAACATCCAATACATGAAAAAGATAATGGTTTAAAACAACATAAATATTTGAAATTTTGCAAGAATTGTCTGGAATACTTTGAATATGAATTTTGCAGTCAATTGCATGATGCTGTATAGGATCAAGTGTCATTTTGAATACCAAATGTTTCACAAGAAACTTCTTAACATGCTACCTTGCAGTAAGGATTAAATGAAAATATTGCATCAACTATTTCCATAATAAAAGTGCACCTCGGCCATAAGACTAAACAACTACAAATGTTGTAGATATAACAAGACCACACAATCAAATGTATTCCACAAGGCTAATACTGTATGAAAAATGAAAAGGAGTTTGCAACCAAAAATACCTTAGGCAACTAATTCAATTAGATACACCAAACCATCAACAAAAAGGAAAACCAGCCTACTTGGCCCCAATATTTTCAACTGGGTCCTCTAATTCAACCAATAAAAAGGCCAAAACCATAGCATTGAGATACATTTCATTACACTGTCAATAAAAATAAAATTTGACTCAGCCATAACCCTTTCCTTTTATTGTTGTGAAATGCTTTATGCATTACTCTAATGTGGCTAGTCCATAGGCCAAGTAGACCACTGGGTAACAAATATGTTTCCTTTCACCTTTGAGTTTTCAAATTATGCCTACCAAATCTAAGACATTTAAGAGGCAGAACTAATACAACGTTAAAAATAAAACCAGAGCACACATCTACAAATTACCTCCTTAGCTACTATCACACCATCATTAAATATTTTCGTAGAACCATGCTTGCTCTCCAAAACAACATTTTGCCCTTCACCCCAAGGGTGACTCCAACAAGATCAGCAAGTTTGTTCACACCGCCTGCAAGACAAATTGACAATGCTTTCAGTAAGTGTGCAATTGAATGCCAGACCATATGCCAAAACAACCCTCCATGAAAAATTAAAATAACACATTAAAATCAGTGCAAGTGGACAGAAGATCACCAGGTGAAGTTTCACGTACGGTGACATTCCTTTAAACAATTTTTCTGACCTGTGATTTTTGTCATTTTCAACTGAGCCATCCTTGTTGAAGTACAAATCCTTTTCCATAGCTCTTGTATTAACTACCTTCTCTCTGTCGCGTAAGCTCAGAGTCCCTCTTCTGCTTGAGAGATTAAAGGAAATGGGTGAAAAAGCTAAAAGAGAAGACAATTGTCTGCCATAATTATCAAACATTGCACCCAACTTATTCCCCTTTCCATTGTTACCCAATGAGGTAGATGTGAAATTCTTTGTCATCACGCCCAAGTAGAATACATCTTCTCTTATGCTAAATATATAATTACAAGATCTTCATATTAGTATGAACCTTAAAAAGCATGACTCCCATTGCTAAAAACCACTTTTAAGTTGTAACAGGCAAACTAAACAACTATCACAACTTTTGGCAACTTCTGGAGCATTAAGAGAGAAAAAACCAAAGAGAAATACATCCACAATCCTCATTTTAATGAGACCAGACTATATATTTGCATTAATATAATAGAAAGAAATCACGACTATATTAAGGCCAACATAAAACAATCTTTAACCAGTGTCTCTCGCGGCCTTCAGGTTGCCATGCTAGAGGTTGCATATTTTTAATTTAAATTCTTGACCTCTTGTGCCCATCTATGAATGCATCCAATGGGATATCTACATCAAATGCTCTCTTATATCCCCAAAAACAAATTCCCTACTACGAGAGCACCAGTATTGATGGATCACCCCACACCATCCCACCCACTAGAAACGGTGAAAAAGGAAACCCGAGAAAACTTCTGAAATATCTCAAGATGACTATATGGGTGGTTCTTATGAATCAAACAACCATTCAGAAAATGCTCATCAATCCAAACCATGAGTATTATGTGACGATATTCAAGCAGGCATTGAATTGGATTTCTGAAGCTATTTTAGAGAAACCCTAAACTCTCACTGAAAATAGGTGAAATGTAGCACCACTTAGAGATTGAAATGTTCCAATTGGTACAAGTGGTAGACAATTGGCATGCTCAAACAACGAGGTGATGCAGGAATGACATGAGGGAGAAAATAGTAGAAAAGCCCCAAATCTAGAGAACTAAAGCTCATCACCAACCTGAGATTGACAACTTTACATGATGTAACCTATGAAATCGTAAATGGAGAAATCATAGTAACAATAAAGTAACCTATGTAACAATAAAGTGAGTTCATCCTAGGAGTAGTAATGGGATGGAAGAAATAATATGGTGAACAACGAAACATACGGAACAACACAATCAAATAGATGAAAAACACACAAAAAACCTAGATAATAATCATGAACAAACTTAATATTGAATTATGAACTGTAAAGGAACTTACAAAATGTGACATTACGAACCTGACCAAGTGCACAAGCAAAAATATCCTGGACATGACGCTGGTTGACAAGTTGTATTGCTCATGATGCAAGAGGATTTGTACACTACCAAGTCATTCAAAATCCATAATTATCTATACAATAAATACAAGTAATTGATGTAGTATTTTTTACTCTAAGATGCATTCTTATGATAATGTTAGAACATATGTTGACAATGTCAAAACATACCTGAATAATCTCCTCTTCGTTTCAAGAACAATTTATTGGAATCGCTTGAACTTGGAACAAGCCTTCCATGATTTGAAAGAGTAGTAACTAATTCAATAGTGACTTTTTTGTTGCTACATTGGATCGAGGGAGCTTTGTTCCAAGATTAAATCACTCCAACGAATTATTCTCTACTAAATAGGGCCAACCACGTGAAGGTGGAAGCTCTTATGGCCCCTCCCCTCCCCCCTCACATCACTCTCAATTCCCAAATACCCCAATCTATATTTCATTTTTACTTTCATGAGCACCAAAAAAATATTCAATAACTAATTAAAAAACAATGCAACAAGAAAAAATTGAAAGTGCTTGGCATAAAAATAGTATGATAAATGAGTTTTTATATAACGAAAAAAAGGTTCGAAGTATGGTAACATTTGTCTTATAATAATACAATATTTTACATTATCAAATTTTCTTTTTCTTATTCATATTTCTAAAGCTCCTAACTACATGTCAATACCATCATGCTTTCTGCTCTTGTTTTGTGCCTTTCGGCCATACCTTTGCGGCCTAGTTGCGAAGTGCGATATGCAGTCTCATCAGGTGAGGGGCATCGCCTACAAAAACAAATAATATTAAATTTTAATTGTCAGTTTTTCAATATCATTGAACTAGTTTGTTAATATTAATAAAAAAAATTGCAATGAGATTATTTACCTGGTGCACCAGTTGTCGCCACTGACCTAGTTGCGTAGTCACGATGTCTGGTCTCATCCAGTGACGGAGCATCGCCTACAAAAACAGATAATATTAAATTTTAATTGTCAGTTTTTAAATATCATTGAACTAGTTTGGTAATATTAATAAAAAAAAATTGCAATGAGATTATTTACCTGGTGCACTAGTTGTCGGTGTTGACCTAGTTGCGTAGTCATGATGTCTGGTCTCATCCAGTGACGGGGCTTCGCCTAAAAAAAATAGACAATATTAAATTTTAATTGTCAGTTTTTAAATATCATTGAACTAGTTCGGTAATTTTAATAAAAAAAAATTGCAATGAGATTATTTACTTGGTGCACCAGTTGTCACCACTGACCTAGTTGCGTAGTCACGATGTCTGGTCTCATCTAGTGACGGGGCATCGCCTACAAAAACAGATAATATTAAATTTTAATTGTCAGTTTTTAAATATCATTGAACTAGTTCGTTAATATTAATAAAAGAATTTGCAATGAGATTATTTACCTGGTGCACCAGTTGTCGCCACTGACCTAGTTGCGTAGTCACGATGTTTGGTATCATCCAGTGACGGGGCATCGCCTACAAAAATAGATAATATTAATTTTTAATTGTCAGTTTTTAAATATCATTGAACTAGTTCGGTAACATTAATAAAAAAAATTTCAATGAGATTATTTACATGGTGCACCAGTTACCGCCGTTGGGACTGTTTCCCTATCTTTCTCTCTGGTGGTAAGATCCTCAAGGGAAACATTCTCTGTCATTTAAAAAAAAAACATTATAAGGACAACCATAAAGGTGTAATTAGAAAAAATTATAAGTGGAAATTAATTACCGTCACAGCCCTCACTGATAATAGCATTGTCAGCCTGGTCCCTACTACAATGATCAGGCTGCATGTGAGGATCATCTACATTTGGCTCTCAAACTTGGTTATTTGCGTCGTCGGTAGTGTTTCTCCCCTGATTTAAACAAAATTGTTATACATTAAATTTATGGATGAAAACAAACATATTGAAAGGTTAATGTTTTACCTTATCAGGCATTCTAGATCTTGGGACCTGCCCCAAGCTTATGTAACGTTCAACTACGACTTGATAGCCGAAATGGAAAGCGATATTTTTATCTTCCTCTATAGTTTCTGTTCCGAAGTCATCACCCTACATTACATATGATTTTTTATTTTTAATCATATTCGATAGGATTACAAAAACATTGGAAGGCGATACAATTAATTATAAGATGTTTAGCTACTTAATTACAATTCTTGCGGCCAATTTCAAGTAGCCTCCCTGGCCTAGCTTGTGATGGCCCTTTTTTTCAATCCTAGCTTTGGTTGCCTTTGAGGTGTCAGGCAACCTAGCATCAAAAGATTAAAGTCAGATATGACGTAGCACACTTTTATTTTAGACATAGAGAAAATTAAAGCTATTGAATTAAAGTTGTAATTTACCTTGCGGGTCCAGTTGGCATTTTTCCTTCTTTCTTTACCCTTTTCTCTTTTCCGTCATGGATGAGTGCTCTCCAATCACTCTCTGGAACTGTGAGAGGATGCTCGTATCTAGGGTTAAATTGCAATTTCATCCTATAGGTGTCCCTGGTATATTTCAAATATTTTCCGTCTACCCGAGCCACCGCTGTTCTGTCAAATGTGCCGACCCAAAAAAGGGCTTCTAGATAATCTAGAAGTTCTTTTTTCAGGTTGGAATTTTGGGAATTCCACCCTGTGCGTATGGTTGGGCCAAAAATTACCAACGCATGGCTCTCCAAAAACCTGTAGAACTCATTGTTTCCTACACAGAAAAATATATATATATATATATATATATATTATCATTAATTTAAAAATAAAAATCATGATAAATATGTTTTAGATAAAGTACATGAAATAGTTAAAATATTAAAATTTACCTGGGAGTTGTACATGCTTTATAGGGACACCTTCATCGTTCACCAACAACGTGCCATTAATGGTCCCTGTGGAGCTGACACGTGTAGCTCTAGGAAACACAATAATGTAGTTGGCCATATCAGCCTCATCATTGCCAACACGTTCAGCGGTTGGCTGGGTGTCTGCTTGGGCAGGGTGTGTTTCTTGGCTGGCACCTAAAGGAGTAGAAGGTGTATGAGAGGGTTTTTGGGAAATCTCTTGCCCTTGTGTCCCACTACCACCAACACTGGGATCAGCAAATGCCAGAAAATGCTACATACAAAAGAAATTTTTGTTAGTTTACTCAATGTAAAAATTAAAAATCAAACTATCACAATTCATCTCATGCAGAACAAAAAAAATATCCTTTTGACTTTTTATTATTACCTGATATCTTTCTAGCTGGCTCATAAGTTATTTTATCCTCTCTTTTGTTTCAGGTGTTTGAGGTGTGTCTATCAAAGTATTACATTCCGACCTTGCATCTCGTGCCTTTTTTTGCAACAAGAACACTGGAGATAGGGATGAAGAAAGCTCTTCCTCAAAGAGGGAATCATCAGGCGTACCATGGCTAGGTGTCTGCATATTTGAACAAAATTAATATTATTTCAATTATGTAAATAACTAAAATACGTGAAGATAGAGAAATGATGGCACTTTACATGTTCTTCCGCTGGCCTCTTTCTACGATCATCCCGTCTCTGGGTTGTTCCTGCACTGCTCTCATCAGTCTGCCACATTGCAATAAAATTATAAATGTAAAAACTTGAAAACAATATCTAACTTGAAAACAAAAAATGAAAACTAAAATAATTTCTAATAAGACACCGGACGACAGAGTTAGAGTTTCAAATATGCCTTGCATTGAATTCAGTCTTGGAAACATGTCATTGCACATTAAGGCACCCAAACAAGAGACGAGTTGACAATGAAGAACTTATTGAATATATTGTTGGAGCAACTTCTAGTAAACTTGTTGTGAAGACCTTGAGGAAATTTTTGGAGCAACATTGTTGAAGCTAATGGTATAGCATTGTTGGAGACGATCTTGAAGGGCCTTGAAGTGAAGCTTTTGGAGCAACTATTGAAAAATCCTTAGAGCATTTAAGTAAGGAAATTTCTATCTTCCGTCACCTTTTTCCTTTCAATATCATTTAAACGATTTTGTTGATATTTAATGTTTGAAATCACGTTTTAATTCCTTGATTATATGTGTTTGGGGACTATAATAATTTCACACTAAACCATGCAAACCTAAAAGTAACTTAACAGATCCATAAAGTAATAATAATCATAATTCTTAATTTCCTATTGTACGATATGATGCAAATTATTCAAACATGAAGCAATGAAGACATGCAATGTCTAAATTTCAAGATTGATGAACCAATACAAGAAGTTAGAAACAACAACTTTGATTCAATACTCTGTGTCCTAACTCGAGGAAGGAATCTATTTTGTAGTACAGAACATGCATCGTGTATTATCAATTCTTAATTGAAAACAACTAAAGGTCATCTACCTCATCAATTCCTTCCCATTTTGTGTTTTTATGTTATATTCCTTATAAAAGTGTGAAATTTCTCTCAAAGTAAGCAACCACTAAATAAAATAAAAAATAGTTGAGATATGATTGAGAAATGGTCATTTATTTCTTGAAAGGATCTTCACAATTTCTTTGGTTGTTTTTCATCTCAAGAAACAAGAAATGACCTAAGAAACTATAGTGATGTAATATAAGAAACAACACGGTGCAATGGCCATTTTCAAAGCCAAATGATGTCCATTGAGGACATGGCCTTTATTTGGTTCCTGTTTCATAGGAGTTTAAGGTAGAAATGGAACTTTGTTGTACCATTTCCAGTAGTAAAAAGGGAAAACCTTCTTTTTCCATGGGAAATAATTTACCTTTCCTTTTTCAAGATAATCTAAATCACAAAAATATGAACTATACTGCACACATTCTTGGATAATGTGAAAGTGGAAAAGGAATACCCTACACAAGTGATGCACACATGTACATTTGAACACTAATAGATTTTTGTAGTTGAAATGCAATGCTTGTTTTCATGTAAATGTAGGGTTTTTAAAGCAGGGAGAAATAATGGCTGCCAAATTAATAAGCGTTTCTTTGGGAAAAATTTAAATATTGTATTGGGTGATGAAGATAATAGAGGGTATTGAATCTTGACTCTTGACATCTACAGAGAACCCTACAGCCTAACAAAATCCAATGGAATTGACCAAAAAAACCCAAATAGAGTCAACCCTACTATAGGAGGAAGGACCTGCAGTAAGAACTTACCATTTTGCAAGAGCTGAGGGCGAATGTTGTTCTGCAAGAGCTGAGGGCGAATGTTGTTCTGCAAGAGCTGAGGGCGAACGCTGAGGGCGAATGCTGAGGGCAAAGGCTGTTCTGCAAGAGCTGAGGGCGAATGCTGTTCTGAAAGAGCTGAGGGCGAATCCAGGGCGAATGCTGTTCTGCAAGAGCTCAGGGCGAATGCTGAGGGCGAATGCTGTTCTGCAAGAGCTTAGGGTGAATGCTGTTCTGCAAGAGCTGAGGGCGAATGCTGAGGGCGAATGGTGTTCTGCAAGAGCGGAGGGCGAATGCGCGCATGATATCAGATGTTAATGTAGCACACATGTACATTTGAACACTAATAGATTTTTGTAGTTGAAATGCAATGCTTGTTTTCATTTAAATGTAGGGTTTTTAAAGCAGGGAGAAATAATGGCTGCCAAATTAATAAGCGTTTCTTTGGGAAAAATTTAAATCTTGTATTGGGTGATGAAGATAATAGAGGGTATTGAATCTTGATTCTTGACATCGAGAGAGAACCCTACAGCCTAACACAATCCAATGGAATTGACCAAAAAAACCCAAATAGAGTCAACCCTACTATAGGAGGAAGGGCCTGCAGTAAGAACTTACCATTTTGCAAGAGCTAAGGGTGAATGTTGTTCTGCAAGAGCTGAGGGCGAATGCTGAGGGCGAATGATGAGGGAAAATTCTTTTCTACAAAAGCTGAGGGCGAATGATGTTCTGGAAGAGCGGATGGCGAATGCATGTGTGTTATCAGATGTTAATGTAGCTATTGCGACGGATACGAAACAATAAAATAATTTTTATGTAGCGTGCATATAAGTTTCATATTTATATTTAGCGCACATATAAGTGTCGTTATACCGACGGCGGAAAAGGCGTCGCTATTGCGATGAAGGCCTCCAAACGTCGCAATTACGACACTTAGACATTGTGTTGCACTTGCAACGTTTAGAGGCAGTCGTCGCAATAGCGACGCGTTGGGCCATAGTGTCACAATTGAAACGTCTTCCTCCAAACATCGTAATTGCGACACTTTTCTAAGTGTCGGTATTGCGACACTTTTCTATAAACGTCGGTATAGTGACAGTTTCGGGCGGGATGGAAAAAATTTGGGGAAATTTCCGACATTTGGTCAAAAGCATCGGAACCAAGTGTCGAAATTTCCGCCAAATGTAGTAGTGTGGGGTGGGAGGGTAAATGTTAGATGATACAAAATACAAAAAATATAGTTTAACTATTTAGAGTCTAATGTTAAATTATCTAGGATATTTAATTAAATATTGGAGACACTTTAGAATAGCAAATTGTTTTAAAAGATATAACATCTAGAAAGGTGTCGTTTGTTAGGAACTAATTTAAGAAAATAGTTAGAAGTTTTTTTATGAAATAATTAAATGTAAATGTACACTTGTAAATGAAATAAGTGATCCCAAAAACATTTATTTTATGACACGAGCTTATTTAAACCTAGTTTTTACCCTGGCAAGAATGTCGAGTAATTGTGTGTAAACTCTTGCAAATTTTATGTGATTTTATTTTCCTCATTAATAAAATTTGTTTCTCTGAGGAGACTTATGATATTACTTTGGTATCAAAGTATTAATGATGCAGATGGTTTTAAGAGGAATTACAACTCTACAAGATTTTGGAAGACTCCATAAAATTTTTCAGTGGTTGAATGGTATGAAAAATTCACAATTTTATTATGGAAAGGAAAATTGATTTTCTGAATTAGTGACATTTAACTTTTTAATTAGCAATTTATTTTTACGCCCAAAATTCAAGGAGAAATATCCTTTAAAGGTACATATTTTGGTACTCTCGATACCAGTTATGACATGACATGATTGAGTAACTCGGGGTTCTAAATCCCATTACGTCTAGTTAGATGACTAGTATAGAAAAATGATTATTGAGTTAGATGACTTGTATAACAAAAATATAACAAGAATTTAGCTCAACTTGGTGGCTAAAACTAGCCTCGAATCTATATGATTGGATTGGATTGTGTTATAGTTAGACTATGTAAGGTTAACTTTCTTTCCCTTGGCTGCCAATGATAATGTGAGAGACAACATTATGACTCTTCCCAATGGATTCAAATTATATCGGCCTTCACGACGATTTCTATACCCACATGATTTATTTGTCAGAATAAGGGTCTTTTTTCTCTAGGAATTTGTGCTTTAGGTTTGATTTGATGGAAAAAGGAGATAAATCATAAAATCATCTGTGTGGGTGGCTCTGTTTCTTTTGTTTTTGGATATCTTTTTCAAGTTCCACTGAAACTAAATTCTTGATGTTATTTCAGGATATAGAGCCAATATAGTGTTAGGGGGATTTGATCCATGGACATCAGATAAGGTTGAGCCATATAAGGAGAATGAATGACACTTCAATTTCAATTAGATTCCATTAATGAGCATGCAACCCCTTTCCTAGAACATGGAATCGAGAAGGCTAAACCTATGATCTAGTGATAAATATAGTGATAAACCACTCACTCAGTCCTTGTCCCTTGAGCAACCATGCACACCCACAGTTCCAATTTTCAGAAACCTGTCAATTGTTGGTTGAGTAAGGGATTTCCCATGTCATTCATCACACCTAGAGTAGGAGAATGAAAATTATCAAAATTTTATTGAGTTATCTAGTAGTGCAACAACTCTAAAGTACGCAAAATCATATAACCTCAAAGAGTTTCTTAGAGTATCATAGCACAATCTAGAGAGCATCACACCTGAGAATAAATGGGTTTAGAGAGCCAATATGAATCCAAGTTGAGCCTCAATGCATCCATCATAAAATCCCTAACGCATCACCCAAACGAAAAACACTACAAATGCATGCTCAATTATTCAATCCCACTCATATATCTTTCAATCCAATAAGTGACAAGGTAATATTGTTTTATTTTTTAGAGTGAAAAGGGATTTATAATATTTGTGGAGAGATAAGGTGTGAATTTTTGTAATATTTGGAGTAGTAAGATGTAAATTTATTTTTAGTATTTTTTGGGTGATAAAGTTGTAAATAAAAGTAATTTTTACTTTTAGGGGGCATAGAAGTAAAATTTTAAGAGCATTATAAAGTCAAAATTTAAAATCTTCTTGTAAAATTTTATGTAAGTTGACTACAGCCAAGTGCAAAGCTCAGTCGCTTTTCTCCTCAGATAAGTATGTGAGGGTAAGGCCAAGCCTTGATATATAATTTTTTGTGAGTATTTATATGCATGGTGTGTTTTCCATGTTATTTTTGTGGTGCATGATCCATCTTGGTGCATACATTTACTTTTACAATTTCCATGCTTGTAAATCTATTTTATGAATATCACAAACTTGAAGGCTCAAAGAATTACAAGACATGCAAAATGCACATAGAAATTACTTTTATTTAAAATTAAATTTGGAGAGATTTATGTGATGGTGATGTAAATGAAGTAAACCTACAGATGCAACCTTACTAGGTCAATGGGAGATAAAAAATTCCAAAACATTAACATTAATCAAATCTTCAGTTATGATGAAATGTATGTCCACATTGAAAAATGTTATGATGCATGGTTTTCCTTGAGAAAATTTAAATATTTGTTTGATACACAGCCTGAAACTAAGAAATTTGATCTCCAATTGAAGTTGCTCCAACAAATATTGAAAGAAGGAGGAGATGTACTTGAACATATTCCCAAACTTAAGAACATTAAGCCAGAAATATTAATCATTGGATTCAATTATTGGATGATAGTTTCATGAATGCTATATTGATTTTTGGGTTTCCTTCTTCATATACAGAGTTCTTGGAAACTTTATAAGTAACTGTAAATATATAGAGGTTAAAATTTGATGAGTTAAGTGAAATTATAGCTCAACATGAAAAAAATTATGGGAAGAAGAAACAGATTGGGGAAGATGTCTTCTTTACAGAAGCTATCACTAGTAAATCGTCAACTAATAGTTATGGAGGTAGAGGAATAAGGAAAATAATTCAAAATAAAGGAGCACATATAGGACAAGGTCATGGTAGAAGTAAAGGAAGAGGGAACAACTTTAGTAGAGGAAATAGCTCTAGCAGAGGCAGCATTCAAGGCAGAGGAAACAATCAAGGAAGAGGAAAAATTCAAGGAAGAGGACAAAGTCAAGGTAGAGGAAAAAACCAAGGTAGGAGAAAAAGAAAAGGCAGAAGATAAAGTCAAGGAAAATGAAAATATTTCAGTCAAATTGTTTGTATAAAGTGTAACGAAGTTGGTCATTGTGCTGAATGTTCAAACTTCTATTTAAAAAATTCCTAAGTTTCAACAACACATCACACAGTTTGCTAATGATCAAAAATATGTTAGTTCAAAATATGTATTTACTACACACTGTAATTCAGAATCAACAACATTACAAGTCTCCACATATCTTGAAATTTATTATAAAGATACTTGTATATTAGATACATGGGAAACACAACATGAGAATTTCTGACGTGACCTCTTTTGGAATTTTCAAAAATACGATCTCACTTCAATATTTATTGCCAATGATAAAAGGCACACTCCTTGTGGAAAATATGTACTAAATTTTTTTCTTCCCAACAATGGAGAAAAATTAAATTAAAATTTGTGATATTCACCAACTTTCAAAAATAATTTGCTGTCATTAGTCACGATTCAATAAGAAAGACATCAAATTGTTATGGAGGATGGATTAATAAAAATAAACTCCATGAAATATAATATGAATAAATTCATGACTTGATATTAATATGGAAAACTTCTAAATATAAAAGGAATAATCATTCCACAAAATTTAGATTTTGCAGGAGTAGCAAGTAAAAACAATTCACCAATAAGGTTGTGGCATGTTAGATATGGACATTCAGACTTTGAAAGTCTCTCTCAACTTTCAATGTAGGGAATGGTTAAGGCCCTTCCAACTTTTAAGAAAGAAAATGAAAAGTGTGAAGCTACATTTACATGAAACAAAATCGACATACATTTCTAGTAAGTTCATCGCATGCAAACATACGTTTGCAATTGGTTCAAAGAAACATTTGTCAACCTCTACAAACTTCTCTAGGAGGTTGTAGATACCTTTTAATATTCATTGATGATTTTAGTAGAATGAATTGGTTTTTTTTTTTTTTAAATACAAAAATATTTTAAAATTTAATAATTTTTCGCCAACTTGTTGAGAATGAAGTTAAAGAGAAGATTGGCTCTCTTAGGATATACAATGGAAGGGAATTCACTTCCAATCAATTCGAAACTTATTGTAGGGAAAATTATATCAAAATACAACTTGAAAATGTCTACACTCGACAAAAAATGGAGTAATAGAGATAATAAATCACACCTTGTTATAGATGGAAAAATCCATGCTAACTGATCCAGGTGCCTCCAGAGACATACACAGGACAAAGAGGGCTAATGAAAGCTCAAAAATAAAAGTTTTTGGATTAATATCAAGCCAAATTCAGGTAGAATATCTCATCATCCTGATTGCAACGGTGCAAATGGTTCGTCAAACCGAGCTCGTATGCGAAAGTTAGAGGCAGTCAAATTTTTGGGTTGACTGGGTGACCTGGTAGGCTTTAGGAAGGCAGAATTTTGATATTTTCTAGCCATAAAATTCTAGCTAGCTCCGCACAATTCTGGGGAAATTTTTGGCTTCCTTAAAGGGACTCCTACGACCTAAAATTGAAATATAATAAAATGTATTTATTTGTTATAAAAATAAAAAAATGTATTTAAAAAAAGGGGGGTGGTGGGAAACCACTTCGCCACCCCACCCACACGTCACTTATCATAAATATATTTCAAAAAAAAAATTGATATGGGCTGGTAGGCCATGACCACCATCAAGCCCCATGGAGTCACCACCGAACACATATAGTGTATTACCATATATATAATTTTTAGTGGGGTAGTTGGCAGTCAACCCCTCCACCCCAACCATATACCATATATATATATATATAATGCCATGTGGGGAGTTGGTTACGTGGGCCACCCAATGCGGAGCTGACCCTCCCAATCTTAAACCAAAACTCACCAAAATTATACAAAACATTAGGGAGGCAAGATTTGATCCCTCGACCTCCCTTAAGAAATTCCTAATTTTTACCAACTGCACCAACTGCATATTTTGGTTAATTAACCCTCATATTTTTTTATTTAAACTCGAATTTTCACCAGTGTATCGGGAAGGTTAGAGCATGTATATCAAGGTAGGAGCAGGCATGTAGTTCTAGATAGATTCCACGTTGATTCCAAGCGAATATTTTGATCTCAAGGATGTAAAATTTTCATAATGTATTAAAGTTTATATTCATTTTAACTAGAATTTCATAGCGGATATGATGGTGCACCTAGATTTTCCTTTGGACTAGTGGTTTTGCATATTTCCCGTGGAGGAGAATCTTTAGGAATGTTGAGGAAATATTTCAAATTCCTTGGAGGCCAAAATTCTCGGGTGTTAGAATGAGGTCAGACTTATACCCATTCTTCTAGAAATTTGGCAAGGATCTCAATGGTGAGATCAGATTCATGTTTTGAGTTGTAGATTTCTATATTACTTATGGAGTAGCATCTTCAAGGATCTAGGGGGAATATAAAAGATTCCCTAAGGCCCATATTTTCACTTTTTCAGAATTGATAAAATTGACATTCAATACTACAACCCTCGGTGACATGATTTCAATGGTGCAGTCGGATTTTCTATTTGAGCCTTATGTTTTTGGCCAATTTTCAAAGTGGAGTTGTAGGTGTTATCATTCAATGTGTGAGCAGTCATTTTTCACGATATTCGATGCCACGAGATTGATGGTATAACCAGACCCAAAAATTTATCATCCTTGTCTTCAGATAGCTCCAGGATGTGAGGTATATGAAGTGTGAACATGTACTTCTTTGGATCTTTGTTATGAGATGCATTGTGTTGTATATATCCCTGTTGATGTTTGATGCGGGATTTTGTTTTGTTCTTGATGTGAGATGTAATTTCTATAATGGATTTGTATTATGTTTGAACCCCCTTTGCTGCCATGTTGGCGGGATACTCCTTGTCACATGTGTGTTTGATTGAGATCCCTTTGTTTCCATGTTTGTGGGATGCTCATAGTCATTATGTGTGAGTTATTTTCATATTGATAGGAGTCCTTTTGTGAGTGAGAGTTCTTGTAGTAGAACATCTCGTGGAGAGATCCAGTCATTCCTACGTGAGCGAATTTTCCTTGTATGATAGAGAAAAAACCATCCATGTACATCAACACTATTTACATGACTTAATGGAGCAGCCTACACCATCTTTACACTAAGGCCCAGAGACGTTGTCCCTCCTTGACGAACTATGTTATCAATGTATTATGTTTCTCATGCTTGTTATGTTCCTGTAATGTATAGCATGCGGTTGTTCATTTATGTTCATTAACTCTTTGATTAAACACAATTCTGACACATCATCCGAAGTGAAAGGTCTTGGCTAAGGGTATAAAAAATTTACCTAGATCAAGTGGTATTAGAGCAGTTTTCTTGCTGATTTGGATTGCAGGCATGAACCATTAAATGGTCACTGAGTTGAGCATTGAATACTGTCAAAGACATGCATGAGACCATGATAAGGGTGTCTGAGAAAGCGTACATGTTCTACAAAGCATATGAGAAACAAGCAGCAGACAATGCTGAATTGAAGACACTCCTACAGGAAGAGAAGGAGGACAAAAATTAATTGCAACTTTAGTTTTACACCATGACAGAGGAATTGGAAGAATTGAAGCATACGAACAGAAGTCTTCAAGTAGATCATGATGCATTGAAGTTAATCCTACAAGAAGAGAAGGAGGAGAAGCATTGATTGCAACTTTAGCTGAGTGTTGGAAAATAATGGTAGCACAAAGGAGGATGAGGCGTAAAAAGCCTTCTCCATAGTTGAAAAAGAAACAGGTTAAGTGGGTATCAAGGAAGAAGAATCCTTGTAGTTATTGCAACCAAAGTGGACATCAAAGAGCCACGTGCTGGAGACTCCATCCAAAGGAGTGCCTCAAAGACAAAATGTCCATGTAGAAACCAGTCAAAAGAGTTGATCGACAAGAGAATTCCCAATAGGGATATGATCCATTCGCATTGCTAAAGAGGGGCCTTTCTAGGTTATTTTTCTATATGTGTTAGCTTTTCATGGCCTTATTTTTGTAAATCATTTGTTGCATTTATTTATGTAAAAATGATGATGTGCTTTTCCATCACTTATTAAGAAATAATGATATTTCAACATTGTTTTATAAATCATGTCATGCATTTCTTTTATGTAAAAGTGATGAGGTGTTTTCCATCACTTCAAAATGCAATGATCATGTTTATGGTCTTGTAATGATAGCTAGAGTGTGATTTCCATTCGATGTAAACTTGACCACCAAGTATGAATTATAAACTTGTGGAAAGTATGGGAGTTGTTTCGGCCATAGTTGGTCATAATTTGAGCATGTAATTTGTAGGGGATTGTACTACAGGTTTGTAGAAGATGCAGCTGTCGGTTCATCCCTTAAGGCTTCGAAGAAAAAAGGTGGTGGAGATGGAAGGGTGACCTTTTTAGGACACTTGTGGTGTAGACATAATACACAACAATTGTAGATTATTGCTAATGAAAGCTCAAAAATCAAAGTGTTTATATTACTCTCAAAATAACTTCAACTTGAAGATATTGTTGTGTTGATCGCAACGGTGTGAACGGTTCGTCAAACCGAGCTCGTATGCGAAAGTTAGATGCAGTCAAAGTTTTCTGTTGACTTGGTGACTTTGTAGGCTTAAAGAAGGTGCAATTTTGACCTTTTCTAGCCACTAAATTCTAGCCATCTGCAACTAGATTCTCAGAAAATTTCTGGCCTCCTTAAAAGGACTCCTATGACCTAGAATTCCGATTTCAAAAAATTGTATTTATTTCTTCTAAAAATTAAAATTAAAATTAAAAAAGGGGGGTGGAGGGCCACTACCCCTGCCACCCCACCCACATGTCACATATCATAACTATATTAAAAATAATTTTTTTATATGGGATGGTGGGCTGTGACCCCTGCCAGACCCCACAGAGTCACCACTGAATGAATATAACGTATTACCGTATATATAATATATGGTGGGGTGGTCAGTGGTCAACCCTGCCACCCCAACCATATACCATATATATATACAATTTCGTGTCAGGAGTTGGTTGGGCGGGCCATCCAATGCAGACCCAAACCTCCCACTCTTAAACTAAAACACACAAAAATTATACGGAACTTTAGGGAGGCAGGATTTGATCCCCTAACCTCCCTTAACATATTAATATTTTTTACCAACTGATCCAACTTCATGCATTGGTTAATCTGCCCTCATTTTTTTATTTAAACTTGAATTTTCACAAGTTCATCAAGTAGGTTGGAGCATGGATATTGAGCTAGGAGAAGGCATGCAATTCGAGATAGATTCTGGTTTGATGGCAATGAAATATTTTGATCTCAAGGAGGTAAAATTTTCAGAATGGATTAAAAATTATATTAATTTTAGCCATAATTTCAGAGGGAATGGGATGGTGCACTCAAACTTGTCTAATGAGCAGTGTTTTTGTAGATTCCCTGTGGAGGAGAATGTTCAGGAATATTGAGGGAGTCTTTCATATTCCTTGGAGTTCGAAATTTGCTGGTGTCAGAATGAGGTCAACCTTATACTCATTCTTCTCAAAATTTCCCAAGGATCTCAATGGTGAGATGAGATTCCTATTTTGAGTTATAGAATTCTATATTCCTTGTGGAGTAGCATCTTTAAGGAATCTAGGCAGAATCTAAAATATTCCCTAAGGCCCAGATTTTCACTTTGTCAAAATTCATCAAATTGACAGTCAATCCTACACCTCTCGGCGACAAGAGTTTAGCGGCGTAGTTAGATTTCCCATCTGAGTCTTATTTTTTTCAGCCACTTTTCAAAGTGGAGCTGTAGGTGTCAGCATTCAATGTGTGAGAAATTAATTTTTAGGATATTCGATGCCACAATATTGATGGTATATCCATATCAAGCAGTTTATCATCCTTGTCTTTAGATAGCTCTAGGATGTGAGGTATATGCAGTGTGATCATGTACTTCTTTGTCTCTTTAATATGAGATGCATTGTGATGTATAGATCCCTGTTAATGTTTTATGTGGGATCTTGTTTTTTTTCTTGATGTGAGATGTAATTTCTACCATTTGCTACAATGTTGGTGGGATACTCATTGTCACATGTATGTTTGATTGAGATTTGTTTGTTTCCATGCTGGCGAGATACTCATAGTCATTATGTGTGCATTATTTTCATATAGATATGAGTCCTTTGGTGAGTGAATGTTCTTGTAGTGGAACATCTCATGGAGAGATCCAACCACTCCTGCATGAGGGTTGTATGATAGAGAAAACACCATCCATGTACATCAACGCTATTTACAACACATAATGCAATGAACTACACCATCTTGACACCGAGGCCTAAAGACATAGTCCCTCCTGGATGAACTCCATTATCAATGTCTTATGTTTCTCATGCTTGCTATGTTACTCTTACTTACAGCATGCAGTTTTTCATTTATGCTTTGATTAAACACAATTGTAAGGCATCAACCAAAGTAAAAGGTCCTGGCTAAGGGTATAAAAAATTACCCTCATCAATAACTTTAAAAAATTTAAGTCTTTCATATTGGATTGAAGCAATTCATACAAAATTCTACTTAAGGAATAGGTATCCTACTTCCTCTTTGGATGGAATTACACATTATGAAGCATGGTTTTGTTTCAAACCTCAATTCAAACATCTTATATTTTTTGGTTCAGTGTGTTACTCCTTAGCTCCAAAGTAAAAGTGAACTAAGCTTGATTCACGATGTTGTAATTGTAAATTGATTGGTTATTTTGATGAAAATAAGCAATTTCATCTTATGAGTAGTGTGAAATTTATTGTCATTAGGGATGTTATATTCAATGAACAAAAAACAAGAGTGCAATCGAGATAGAAAGTATTATACAGAAACTGGAAACTAAGGGAGATCATAAGAGAATAAGAATGGAAAATAAACCAAGTACAGAACATTGGTATGATATTGAATTTCCTTCATGAAAAAATGGTTCATCTAGCACACTTACTTCATCTAGCCTATGTGAATCTTTTGGAATTTCATCTGAATCTCCTAGCAATAGTTCATCTGAAAGTCACTCTCCGCCCCTTGAACCTTTAGTTTATCGAAGAAAATATATTTATGTCAATCAAATTTATCATAATTGTAATTATTCAGATCCTAAAACAAGTGAACATCAACTGCCTAAATGGGTTTTTCAACTTTTTAATTATTTCATGATAGATGAAAAAAACAAAATAGGAACACAAACCTCACAAAGAAATGAAGACAATTTTTCCTTAATAACAAATGATTTTACTAAGCCCTCCACATATAAATATGTAGTTAAACATATATAATGGAAACATGAAATGGTTGAATAATACAAAGAAATTATAGAAACAACACTTGGAAACTTGTTGATTTCCCAAAAAAGTGAAATGCATCGGATGCAAATGGGTTTACAGAATTAAGTATAAGCTAGATGGAGACATTGACAAGTAGAAAGTAAGGATTTTTGCTAAGGGTTTTTCACAGTAGGAAGGAAACGAATATGAGGAAACATTTGAACCTACATCAAAATGGAACACCATCATATTAGCACTTGCATTAGTAGCACAAGAAATATGGAAAGTTCATCACATGGATATTAAAAATTCCTTCTTCAATGGATACTTGTAGAAAGAAGTATATATGACACAACCTTTAGGCTTCAATATTAAAGCACATGAACACAAAGTATGTAAACTGATCAAGGATTTATATGGATTGAAACAAGCTCCACGAGCTTGGTATGCAAAAATGCATGAGTACCTTGACAAAGTTTTCTTTAAGTGGAGTGAATATGATGATACTTTATATGTACAAAAATAGGATAAAATTCTAGTGATTCTAGTTATGTATGTGGATGAATTGATCATTACTAAGAACAATAATGATCATATTTTGTAGGTAAATGAGTTACAAGCTATTATGTATGTGGATAAATTGATCATTGCTGAGAACAATAACGGTCATATTTTGTAGGTAAATGAGTTGCAAGCTAGATTTAAGATGATTGGTTTGGGATTACCTCACTACTATCTATCACTACTATCTAAGAGTTGAAGTATTCCAACACCCAAACCATATTTTCATTTTTCAAAGAAAGTATGCATATGAACTTCTTCAAATATTTGGAATGCAATATTTCAAGCCCCTTCTCACCCCAATGGAACACTACTTAAAATTTCAAAATTTGAAAGGGGGGAGTTGGTGAACAGTACTACTTATAGACATTTGATTGGTAGCTTTACATATCTAAAAAGCACTCATCCATAATTATCTTATGGTGTCAGTATTATATCATGCTTTATGCATGAACCAAGTTACAACCACTGGAATGCAACAAAAATGATCCTTAGATATATCCAAGAAATGAAATATTTTCTTCTTCTTTATAGAAACAATAGTAAATTTGTAGTTGGTGGATATTCAAATGTATATTTCATTGGAATTATTGACGATTGGTCATCAACCTTAGGTTTTTTGATGAACATGGGGTTAGTTGGAATTTATTGGAGTTGCAATAATAAAGCTACAATGGCCACTTCTTCGGCTGAGGAAATATATATATAAGTATGGGAAGCAACATTCGAAATTCTTTGGTTGTGTAGAGTTTTGCAGGACTTAGGCATTCATCAACTATTAGCCACATATTTAATCATTGATAGCGATTCAGCCATAAAGCTTGCAAAAAATGCTATTTTTCATTCCAAAATAAAGAATGTGGACAAAAAGTATCATCACATCACAACACTCATTGCAAAGGATGATATTTTCATAAAATGACTTGGCATGTTAAAATTTACTGAGTTCAGGGATGAACTTGCTATCTTTTATTATTCACATTTGGATCATATGGGGGAATGTTATATGATCCGAAATACATAAACAATATTTTAATTATTTACAGTCTAATATTCGATTATCTAGGAAATTTTATTAAATATTGGAGACATTTTAGAATAGCTAATTGTTGTAAAAGATATGGCATGTAGACGTAACAACTCTACTTACCCCAAAAATAATATTCTATTTATACCATTTATGCTACTTTTTTGTAATTGAATTTATTTAATTACTTCGTATTGCGATCTTTCAATACATGTTTACTTTTTGATGTCAACATTTCATATATCGACATAATTGTTTCCAGAACTCTGTTACCAATGATAATCTTACTTGTTCTTTGTTACATTTCGTCAATGTACATGACTTCTGTTACAATAGTATCTTATTTGACTAGTTATTTACCTCTTAATAATATTATCCCTTTGCTAGAATTTTTCTTAACATAATAAATTTAATAAGTATCACATTAAATTTATCTATTTGAATATGTAACTATATTCTAACATTATACTCATTATCCAAGATTTTAATTCTAACTATATTCAATACCCTTACTCAAAATTAAACTTATAAAAGGTCTTTTAGAAGTTCTAATCAACATTCGAATATTAATATAACAAGGACTCTATATCCATGTATGGACCTGGAAACCTTAATTATTTCATGGCTAACACTTAGCCAACGAATAAATAATTACCCCTAACAACTCCAATGGAGTATGAACATAGTTGATAATTCATATACAATGTATTTCCAGTTACTCCTAGGACATGATCATTAGGATGGCATTCGCATTACATATTTGACTTTTGTACATTGAATTCAACCATAAATTATTACATATAGTCATGTCTCCTTTATGATATTACTTTGGTTTATTACATTGGAGTTTTGATGCATCAATAGTATGTTAATATACTAGGCTAAGGTTACAATATCTTATATTTATCTTCTACTATTCGTTTTGGATTGCATCGTATCCCTTTCATAAATTGAATGAATTTTTTTTATAATGTTCCTCTGTCCGAGGCTATCAGAAATTATTTAAGGGTACTTAGTATTTAATTCATCACATGGCATGGATTTTTTCGCTCCCTTGAACCACAGATGGATTCCACATTAATGGTGGAGATGACGTCATATCCCCTCCGTCCCTTTTCCTTGCTAGGTTTCGATGGCATGTCATTTTTTCATTTTTCATTTTCATTTTTCCATGTCGTGTAAGGATTTGGCTCTGGTTCATCATCCATTCCCTTATGTGTTTCCACCGTCCATTGTTTTGGCTTATTGTGACATACCCAACCTCAAGTAACATATTATCATTCCTTTTATTTACTCCTGTGACTAGTTATATTTTGTTTTCTTGACTTAACTTATGATTCTAATTCCTGCATTTTTTTTTTGGTGGCTGTAGGAAAATAGAACTACTCTTTTTACTAAATGTATTAGGGCTTTATTCATTTCCACCACTCCTTGCAACTTGCGGTAACACAAATTTGTGATCTATAGGTGAGTAAATAAATTTTCCACCATTTTACTAAGAATGAGTTTGTTTCTAATACTTATGTCAATGGTCATGGATTATTTTGTCAAGCATTCTACTCCTCATTTTGGTTTTAACATTTAATTTATTCCTTTGACGAAATTATTGAATTTACGATTTCCATTTATATGATGAACTTGCCTTTCATTCTGAGACAATTCATTGTTGTTTGAGCCATTCGTTGAACTGTTCCATTATGTTCTTGTTGGGAATTTAAGTCATTTATACTTAGATACTTTTTTAATTAAAATATTTTATTGTAGGATTATTGTATCCATTTTCCCCGAATTTTTGGATGTCTTATACATAGATACAATTTCATTTTGATTTCCAGGAATGGAATACAATTTTGGACGTCTCTTTCTGGCATCTTAAATTCAATATGACTTCCCTTCCATATTGAATTAGTATTATTTTCCTCGAATTCCTTGTGAAATTTCAGAGAACGCATACAATTTCCTTATGAAATGATTTTACTTCTCTCTGTATGACTTTCTCCTTTATTTCATATTATATATTATGTAAATTTAATTTTTTTTGTCATACTAAATTTTTCCTCCACTATGAGTATTTAGTTATGATTTTACCATTTCGTTGGGTAGGATAAATACCCTAGTAGATAGTCGTTATCCTCAAGACTATAAGAATTGTTTACCCTCCATGATGATGGTAATTTATTTATTTATATAATTCATTGAATATCTCATTCAATACTATTATGTATACTTTCACATTTGAATTTTATTCCTTTTTCCTCTGTTCTAGTTCTCTTCACCACGACACAATCCAATTTATTCTAGTCATTCCATACTATCCATAATATATGGAAACGATGGTTAATTCAAGTTATTTAATATGGTTTATAAATTTCTTACAATTTGAATTAAAAGTACCATTTATGCAAACCATAGACATATTTTTGTAATGACTCTATGTTTAATTAAAAAAATCCAATTTATGTAGATAATTTCATTTATGGCTTATAATAATATATATTTTACTTCTTCCCATTAATTAAATTGATCAAATATTTTTATGTTATTCTATTAGGAATTACTTATCGTTTTATTAATTTCCCTCAATTAATAAAATTAATTATTGTACAGGAATTCCTCCTCCTATTTCAAGATCATTCCAAATTTCCAGTACATATCTCATCTCCTAGAATACATATAAGGTTATTTTTATGTTTTCAATACAGTCACTACAGTATCTTCGTCTGTACATTTACCCTCACGCACTCATTAATTCTATTCTTTGTGAACATAAAGGATTTCACTGCTTAAATTTAACTAGTAAGGTAATATTCTATTGTAACTACTATCACCAATTTATTATAAGTTATCTACTTAATTAATTTATTATATTTAGATGCTAATCCTCTGTATATGGTGTTTTTTACAAGTATTTCACCTCTTGCAATTTACCACTCATCAAATTGTGCATTCCTTCCGAAATATTTGACAAATTATTTTATTTCTTCTATTTACAGGTTGCTCAATATCATGCACAGAATTCAATCCACTGAATTCAAGGATATATATTCATGTATAATTTATGTAATTATTAGACAGAACATTTGACTCAAGTCAATGAAATCATGATAGTTTGTAATGATATGTTATACCATGGTCAATACCATTTTCTGTTCTTATCATGATGATAAACATTCATCTTTATAAGTATTTTGTATATGTGTTTGTCCACTTATTTGTAATATTTGCATATTATGGTTAAACAATGAGTTATAATTAACGTTAAGTATACCATTGCACTATCCTCTACTAATTCAATATGTAACTGATATTTAGTTTCTTATTGAAACATAAGAATGAATAGCTATATGAATCTTTTTTGTTGATATATAATAGAGGTATTTAGATTTAATTTGTACAATCATGTTTTATTCTAGATTGACAAGTATCTCTTACTATGCCTAGATTTCAGTTTCATTATTGTTTTAGATATAAATCTTCCGGATAATCACATGAGAGTTTTAGGAACGACGCGTTTCGAACTACCAACTGTAGTTCATCATCAGGATAATGAAGATTGGCTGATCTGACAAACCCAATTTATACCAGAAAGAGAGAAGCAACGGTCAAAACCCAAATTTAATGGTCAAAAATAAAAATAGAAATAAAAACAGAAAACATAACAAACCCAACCCTAAAAACGCTAGTCAAAACTAAAATGATATAAAATCAAACCTAAAAACTGAAATGACACCAAAAAAAATAAAAATAAATAAATAAATAATAATAATAATAATAAATAAATAAATAAATATATAAACAAAAATAAAATATATAAATATAAAGAAATAAATAATAAATAATAAACAATAAATAAATATAAATAAATAAATAAATATAAAAATAAATATAAATCAAATAAAATAAAAAGTAAAATAATAATCAAAGTCAAAATAAATACATTAATAACTAAATAATGGATATAGTAGAAATCAGGGTTTGAAGGCTTTCATGAATGCAAGCAAAGGTCCTAGACAAAAAATGATGGTGGATTGTGGTATTGGTAAAGTTCATTTACCTTTTATTCAAGGTACTACTGACAAGATTGCTCGGATTTTAAGGAAGCATAAGATCTTGTCTTCTTTTAAGCCTTTAAACACCATTCGGAGCTCCCTTAAATCGGTTAAGG
Source organism: Pinus albicaulis (assembly GCA_034641835.2). Lineage (NCBI taxonomy): Eukaryota > Viridiplantae > Streptophyta > Pinopsida > Pinales > Pinaceae > Pinus > Pinus albicaulis. The sequence goes on from CM076573.1 coordinate 973,835,673, forward strand.
ACCAGTTGGACCCAAAAAGCATGAAAGGTGTTTATTTGATCCCTTGCTCTTGTGGGACTCCCTACATTGGCGAAACTGGTCGATCGATTAATAAGAGGATCCAGGAGCATTCTGCAGATATTAGGCTTGGTAGAACCAAGTCCTCAGCGCTAGTTGAGCATGCAGAGAAGACGAAGCATCATATTTGTTTGGAAGATGCTAGAGTCCTTGCTAGGGTTGATCATTTCCATCATCGGAAATTTAGGGAGGCGATAGAGATTGAAAAGAGGCCTTGTACTTTGAATAGGGATGATGGATGGAAGGTTAGCAGTTGCTGGATTCCATCTCTTCACTCCTTATAAGGTTCTTTCCTTTCTTTTTCTTTGGTATTTTTATTCTTTTGTTTTTTGTTTTATTATTCTTTGATTTTATATTTATAAAAATAATTTATTTTTACTCTATCTTTAATTTTATTTATTAATGTTTTTACCTATTGCTTAATTTATTCATTGATTATATCCTTTATTTTTATTTTATGTTTTTATTAATACTTTTATTTATCAATTTACTTATTTATTAATTGGTTAAAACATTTATTTTTATAAATGATAATTCTTTATTTTTAATTTTTATTTGTTAAAAATTTAAATAAATAATTAAATAAATAAAATTATTAATGTATTTATTTATTAATTTATTTAGTTATTGATTAAATCCTTTATTTTTAGTTTTATTTTAATCCTAATTAAAAAAATTTAGTTATTAATGTATTTATTTTGACTTTGATTATTATTTTATTTGATTTATATTTATTTTTATATTTATATTTATATTTATTTATTTATTTATATTTATTTATTGTTTATTATTTATTATTTATTTCTTTATATTTATATATTTTATTTTTGTTTATATATTTATTTATTTATTTATTATTATTATTATTATTTATTTATTTATTTTTATTTTTTTGGTGTCATTTCAGTTTTTAGGTTTGATTTTATATCATTTTAGTTTTGACTATCGTTTTTAGGGTTGGGTTTGTTATGTTTTCTGTTTTTATTTCTATTTTTATTTTTGACCGTTAAATTTGGGTTTTGACCGTTGCTTCTCTGGGTTTGTCAGATCAGCCAATCTTCATTATCCTGATGATGAACTACAGTTGGTAGTTCGAAACGCGTCGTTCCTAAAACTCTCATGTGATTATCCGGAAGATTTATATCTAATATGTTATGGATCACAGAAGCTTGCACTCTCAAATTTCATTATTGTTTACAGAATAATGATATTAAATGTTTCTCTTAACATCCTTTCCACCTCTACTGATGTATTTTGTGAATTTAATAATTATATTCTTACAACCTAATAACATATTTAAACCCTCCTACTTTGGTTTAGACATTCTATTGTTGGTTTACTAGATTATTTTTCTATGTAACTATACAAAACTACACTATATCTGTTATAGTATGCTCTGTTAAATACATCAAAGTTTGTGGCTTACAACTAACATAATTTCATTATACTATTTAGTAATTTAGAAAAGATAATGTCCCACATATCTTTCCACATAAACCATCATTACTCTAACTCTCATTATAACAATAGAATCGTAAGACAAAATTAAATTAATTGTGCATGGTAAGACTATTTTCCACCCAACCTTCATCTTCTTCTCCACATCTCCCCCCTTCGTAGAGAGAAATCCGTCCAAAGTGTAGACATCCCCTTATCTACCATGGAATGGCTTATTTAAGCTTTATTTCCCATCAACATGTTTCCATAACTGTGTCGAGTTAAATCACGATGTTGTTTTCCTTTAGCCTAGCCTTTACTTTTGTTTTTTCCACAAAAGCTCTTTAAAAATAGCTTTTTCCTCTTTCAAGCTTTATTTTACCTATTCTCTGTAACTTTCCACTTGACTGAGGTATATTTTAGATTTTATCTCCAATCTAATATTCTTAATTTATTTTATTTTCTCCAAGGATTTTTGGAAAATTTAGGAAAGTATTTGGATTTAATTTCATCCTCATGGACTTGAATCTTGGTCTCAATTATACTCTAGTATTTGCACAATAATTAAAATTTGAGATTTCTTAATTTTAAAAATACAATATTTCCACACATACATTTTTCCTTTACGTCCACTTAATCTTTATGATTTTCAACTGTCTAATAAAAGCATTAAAATAGGGATAATAAATATTCCCCCTATAAAATAATACACCATCCTCGATGTTGCAAAATATCAGTTCACTTTTCAAACAATGATGGATATTTCTCTTTCATTTCATCTTCTCACTCCCAAGTAGATTCTTCAGGAGTAAAGCGCCTCCACTTCACTTTCACCTAGCTACTGTCCTATTCTGGAGCTCGATTTCTTCCCATGCTAGTATATGAAGGGGCTCTGGAAGAAATTCCCCTTTTATTTCCACCTGTATCATAGTCCAATCAATTACATGAGTATGATCATATACATACTTTTTCAATAAGTTAACACGAAGAAAATTGTGAACCTTAATATGACTAGGTAGAGCCAATTTATAAGCTACTTGCCCCACTCTTTATAAAAATTCAAATGTTCCATAGTAAGGTGGTGCTAAATTAGCACACCCACTCGTATATAAACTACTCTCTTAACACTGTTACTGATGAAATAGGTAATTGCACTGGTACCTAATTTTGAGGTAGTAAGAAAACACTCAATTTTGAAAAGTGGTGATGCAGAATCATTATTTTTTTGGAGCATGGTTTTGGCACTTTAATTTTTTTTTTTATGTGATGCTTTTTATGTTGATTTTGAATAGTGGTGGTGCATCATCACTAGCATTTTTTTAGAGGATTTATTTTGACACTATACATTTTATAATGTCTTCTTCTTCCGTGAGATGTTTATTTTTAAGTACTTATGTTTTAAAAAGAGAAAATTTATTTTTTTTAAAATAAAAAGTTGTAATGATATCTTCACTTTTTCACATAGATAAAAAATGAAAAAAGGGTCAATATTATAAAGTTTATATTTTCTACATGTTTATGTATTGTTAATAATTTTTCAATGTGCATCAAACAATTGTCGCTAAAAAACTGATATTTTGAACCATATGACCAAAAAATACAAATTTTCAATATAAATAGAATGAAAAAAATACAATTTTAGAGACTTTTTGTTAAAAAAAACATGTTAAATAAACTATTTTTTTGGGGAAATCTTAACAAAAAAATTAAGAAAATAGCATTTTTATTGAATATTATGGCAAAAGATAAGGATTATTCTCATAAAATATCAAAGTCTAAGCAGTACAAGTAAAACTAATTAATAGATCTCAAAAATGAGCTTTGTTTGCAAGCATAACTTAAAGATAATCAACAATATCAACTAATACATGTTCAAAATCATCTAGAACATCATTGATGGCTTCTTCCGGAACATTTTATGTCTCATTTTGGTCATTTTCATCTTCTAATGGATCTTTCATGTCTGAAAATCTTCCAATGTGTCCCTTTCCAATCATTCCATATAATGGTGGTTGAAGTTCCTTTGCTTTTTTTTTCCACATGTTATTCATTAAAATCCCCTTTCCTCAAACCAACTTCTTGCTTCGTATCTGGAAGGAATTCAAGAGAGTTAATTCTTTCTTGAATAAATTTGCATTGCACTAGGTATTTCTCAATGGCAATGCAATTTCTTCCTTTTGGTAGGGAACATGCTAGTGTTGTACCTAATCATCAAGGACAAAATAAATAAGTAAGAAAATTAGTATAAAGACATAAAAAGTAACAAATAAAATATTTAAATTTATATTGATATAATAAAAATTATGTGAACCTGAGAATAAATCCACAACCCAATCTCCTTCATTTGAACATAGATCTATAAGATAGTTAATCAATCTTTACGGTTTTTTATAAATGTTAGCTATATCTCCTTTTGCATATTTATCCTCATATGTTAGTTTTCTTACGACTGCATCATGAACCAATGATTGTCTATGACTCTTTCAATCTACTCAGTTCATAAGAATATGCTTATAGCTATCCTCTTTTGTCCAACATTGAACATGGATGAACTCACAATAATTTATAATAGGTTAATATTTAGAAGAAATAATATTTGACTTATTCCTGTAACATAACATTGTAAAAGTTCATTTAAATTGTACATAAATAAAATTTGTAATAACCAGGGTATATTCCCTTTTAGGTATTATTGATGCAATGTCTTCACAATCACCTTGTATTATTTGATATTGGATACTCTCGAGCCCATTCAAAATATAATGATTAAGAGTAGGATCAAGTTCAACATTCATAAGACTATTCTTTCTCATATTTTCCAACTTAATTTTTTCAATAAAAATTTTGAAAGTATTTGGTACTCCATTTCCATCCTTCTTCGACATCTTTAATGACATAAACATATATATATGTATAAGTACTCAAATAAAAAATAGTTTAAGTATCAATAAAATGAATCTATAAATCAACGTACCTTATTGAATGCAATATAAAATCTTTAAGTGTTGTTGTAGAACTTGCTTCTAGGTAGTGGGGCACAACATCATCCCAATTGTCTTCATTCAACATTTTAACCATATGTTCTTGTATTTTCATAAAAATCTTTTGACTGAATAAATCAAGTTAAAAATGTTAATATAGTGACATGTATAAAAAATTCTACAAACAACATTATGTTTTATTTAAAAGAAAATTATAATGAAGGGAAAATAAGAAATAATTCAAGAAACTTACTTTTGAAATTCTGCACACATTTCATCCATTGGTAATTTTCCTGACTTCTCATGGGCTAGTACTGATTTGACTAGTTTCTCATCCTTCGCACCTTGCATTGTTCTCCATGGTGTGATATTAATATCCTCTAGAATTTTCTTCATTTCAGGAGCTACCTTACGATTGGTACATATTATGGGTTTAATCTTTTTAACCTTTTGATTTTTTTATGGAAATATTCTCTCATCGCTAAAAAATCTCATCAATCAAATCCCATTTCTCCCCAGCTCTAAATGCCAACTGAAAAATGTTATCCGCTCTTCTGAATACATTTGAATGCGTTTTTCCATCTTTTTCTTTGATTTTTTCATCAATTTGATAACCTGTTTCCACTAAACATTCCTTCTAAAATGTTAGCCTAACTTTTGTCTTATCCCCACCACATTTTTCTATGAATTCATTATGAATAAATTTGAACCTTTGGATGAAACTAATTTTCATTCTATACTCATTATCTGCATTATGATCCTATGCCAATAAATTTGATTCTATTTAGATCAAGCCAACGTAAATGATGCATTTCATTGTTTGGAAAAGATAGTTATTGGGATACTCCTAAATCAACTGTCTTTTAGCGTCTACCGAATGGTTCGCTCCAATTACATAATATTTATAATCAAAACATTTTGTCTTGTCAAATTCCTATTTATTGGGATTGTGACATGGATCAACAAGAACCACATAATCAACCACATGGGCATATGAATTGAACCTTAACAATGTTTTCAGATTATGTACATGTAGGTGATGAGCCTTTCTAATTTGATATTGAGATTTTCCTTCATCTAGCATATAAAATTGGTTGACATTAAGCTCAAATTTTTGGCCACCAAGAATTAATTTATTCTTTTTCAACTCATATCGAATAGCAATTTGTTTTGTTTTAATAATCTCATCCTCTAACTTAGCACCTGGTGTTATGGTTTCTCTTCTTCTATTAGAGCTTTCAATTTGTTCTTCGCTGCTGCCCATGACTTTTACAGGTTGACCAATATTTCATTTCCTATTCTTATTGGTTAACATATCAGTTCTTTTATAGACAAGCTCTTCATCATCAGGTGAAAGAGAGACATATTTGGCCATTTTTCTTTTTGGTGTCTCACTTGTTTTCTCCTTTTGCACAACTATTATAATCTCCTCCTCAATAATTCTATCATAAATTTTAGTTTCATGTTCCACACCTTCAAAATAAACATGTTTAGGCTAATTAGATTGACCCACCTTAGTGACTCTTGCTTCATCCCCTCTTTGTACTATTGGAATGGCATGATCTATTGATGTTTGCTTCAATCTCCTTTCCTCTACTTTGCCTATGTGGAAAGTGTTGATCACATTCATAACATTAGGCTCTAGAAAATAAATACCTTCAAACATGTTTGAAAGAATTGGAACAAAATCCTATGAAACAAACTAAAACATGTCAATGATCAATAATTTATAAAAAAATGAATGATCCTTATAATAATGCATAGAGGAAATATAAATAAGCATACTTGCAATGTTATTTGCAATTTTTATTGATATTTATTCAGAAAACTTTGTAGATATTTCATTTTTGTCATACTTGAGCTTTGATAGATGATATCTAACCTTATCACGTTTATTAGCCTTCCTTGAAAGCACATAAATAATGTTTGTATTTGGGACCATACATATGTCTTGTACTCTACCCATCACACCATATGGTTCATTTAATTCAATCATACCACAAAAAAATAGATATGTATATCAGCCTCCATTTCATTGTCTTCAATATACCATGAGAAATCAGTTTTATATATTTACTTGACATTCTTCCAATCAGAAATAAGCTTTAATGAACCTGGTGGGCCACTTTCTTGACTTATATTAGTGTGTGCAACAATGTCCTTATTGCGTCCAACGGTATCCATAGTGTGTCTAGCTGCAACATTAGATTTTGGAGTTGTATCCATAGTGCGTCGAGCTACAACTTTAGATTGGGAGTTGCGACCCTAGGTGCAGAAACATTCACAAAAATATTTTTTGATGCCATTTTCCTGATAAAAAGAAATATATATATATTAGTTAATGAGAAAAAATTTAATCAATTTTTTTTTTAAGTTTTCCAACACCACTGATGAAAAGGGGAATGATAAAATTCTAGAGTCAAAACATCCACTTCATCGTAATCCTAAGGATTATGCCAGCACCACTGATGAAGAGGGAAAAGGAAAATTTACAGCATAAAAATATCCACTCCCTCCTAATTCTAAGGATTATGTGAACACCACTGATGAAGAGGGTGATGCAAAAATTCCAGATTCAAAATATCCACTTTGTCCTAATCCTAAGGATTATGCGAGCACCACTGATGAAGAGGGAATGAAGAATTTGCAGAGTCAAGATATGCACTTCATCCTAATCTTAAGGATTATTCTAGCACCATTGATGAATAGGGGAATAAATAATTTGTAGCGTCAAAATATCCACTTCGTCCTAATCCTAAGGATTATGCCAGTACCATTGATGAAGAGGGGGATGAATTTCCAGAGTCAAAATTTTCACTTCATCCTAATCTTAACGATTATAACAGAACCACTGATGAAATGGCAAATGAAGAATTTACAATAAATATAGGTTCAAGGCATCCACTTATTCCTAATCCTAAGGATTATGAGAACACTAGTGAGGAAGGGGAGGGGCAGGATGAAGAAATTCTAGTGAATACAAATTCAAAGCTTCCACTTAGGCATAATCCCAAGGATTATGAGAGCACCATTGAGGAAGGGGAGGATGAAGAGTTTCTTGTAAATGATAATTTTAGAGGCATAGATTTGAATAATTCATTTTTTCTAAGTGATCATTTCAAAGACACTCATAATGATGAATAATTGAATTCTCCCAAGGGCGAGGATAAAATATCTCACAAAAAGAAGTTTCGTCGTTCATTTGATTTGAAGTGAACGTTAGCGAAGGGATTGCTTGAAACATAAGTATTTAAAATTTGTTTTGGAGAAAAGGAAAAGATATATGTCAATGAATAAAAGCATGAAAATTTCATATTTAGTGGGTTGCATGCAATCTACACTAGCATTTTATGATTATCATATTGAGAATGTATTTCTCTGTAGAAAGGCTTTCAAAATGTTGCATTGAATTCGTAATTTTCATTTGTCAAGAATCCAAGAAAAACTGGAAAAGGATCCCACATATTATTCAAAATTACGTTATAAACGAGAGGTTGGGCCATTCGCAAATACTGCTAAGACATGGATGAAAGATTTATTTTCAAAGAATGGAGAGTGTATGCCAAATAAAGACACAATACATATTCCAGATAATTTCTGAAGACGAGAAATATTCATCTTATACAGGGATTATGCATAAGTTGTTGAAGGAGTTGGTAATTTTATTAAATATTATTATTTTATAAGGTTATGTAAAAAGAAATTCAATAATGTTCGTATTCCTAAGAAGACAAGGATGGGGGTTTGCAGCACATGTGCTTCTCTTAAAGAAAAAAGAGATAAATGTCAAGGGCAGAAAGAGGTATGCATTCAAATTTAAAAAAAAAAAATGGATAGTTATCAACTATGAAAATATATTTATTCATATGTTTCTTTTCTTTTATGTAAAAATTCCATTGCAAAGAACTTCAAGAGAATCACAATCAGCAAACAAGTGAAAGGAAAAAGCTGTATAAACATCGAAATAAGTGTTATGGTCATCCAAATAAATATATGGGTTTGATAACTAATGGTATGGAACAAAAGAAAACACTTCTTCCACATTTTTTCCGCACGCCAAACAAATTATAGGAGGAAACTTTCATTCAGTTTCACTTGGTTGGTTGTATGGTATTTAATGAGAATATGTTTCCAAGAATTTTCTTCACAACTCCAAATATTCATAATGATGAAAATTTGACCATAACTATAATCCATGATGTGGTTATTCATTGGTTTGGTATTCTTCTTGAAGTTCTGTATTTACAATTAGACAACACAAGTCCTGAAAACAAAAATCATGTTCTTTTTTGGGTATCTAAACATGCTCATTGAATTGGGAATTTTTAAAAAGATAAAGGTTGGTTTCCTTTTTGTTGGGCATACTCATGATCATATTGATCAAATGTTTAGTCCATTTTCAGTAACATTGAGGAGGAAAGGTGTTAGGATCCTGCCATCATTAATTGGATGTATTAAGAAATCGTACATTCCAGAGCTTGTTTTTAATGTGTTGGAAGAAATTATTGACATGCAAAGGTTTATTTTGGGATCACATGATGAGGAGAAATGCATTGAAAAACTTAATGAGATTAGCTTCCAACATCAATTTCGTATCAAAAAAATTGATGGGATAACAATTATATGGGGTAAGAAGTATTAAAATGTTGTAGAATGGGGGCCATCATCAAGTTTAGAAATTTTAAACTTCATTCCAGGGCGTCCAATATTTTCATTAAAAATATTGTTATTACAGTCAATTGCTGAAATCCATAATGCACGAAGGCATAAGAGAGACATAAATTATTCTAAATTTCTGGAGGAAATTAAAAGATGTATTAGAGATACATATCAGTATTTCAATGTTGTTGATTTAGTTTGGTGGGAGTCTTTTTTCAATAATCAAAGTGATATGATTTCAAGATCAATAAATGAGGATATTCTTTTGAAGACTCCTTTTTTTTGTCAAAAAATATGCCAAATGAACATCAGGAAACACACATTGTTGAACAACAACAATATCAAGCTATTATTAATTCTCCACAGGCAGAGGAAAGAGAAATCTATATTGGGTCTAGAAGATCACGTGCACAATGTGAGGCCATGGAAGACCTTTACATGGGTTCTGTGCACGATGTTAAGGAGGTTTGCATGATAGCGGTGTTCGCAGATGAAGATCCACTTGGCTCTCCATTATGGATTTCCAAGGTTATAAACATAATTAATGAAAATGAAGATATTAAAGCTATTGATGTACATTTCTATTCCACAAGTACCCACCCTTTCAATGTTATGTACAAGCCAAAGATGGTATTTGAAAAAAAATTGGCAGAAAGAGAAAAAGAAAGGGCACAAATACAGATGTCTTATGTTAGCACCTAATTTGAACCTTAGGCTGAAAGAAGGCAAATCAGGGTAACCTTAAACCACGCTCAGCCTTGTAGATAGCCCTACAAGGTTAGGAGAGGGCTCTCTCTAAGGAAAAATATTCAATGAAATATAAGAGTAAATTGATTTTAGGCTAGGTATAATAAGTGGAAATGTTTTATTAAATTTTTAGGGTTGTATGGAGCTCATGGGGCAGTTTGAATCTGGGGAATTAAATCAGAGATACAGGGTATTTCATGGGGCAAGGTAGGCAGGGATTTTTTTAGTTCAAAAAATGATGGAATGTTTAAGACTGGTGGGGAGCTGAAAAGGGCATAAGAGATGGATCCTTTTTAGAAAGAAAAAAACATAGAATATTGAATAGTTTCCCAAGGCAGAGCATTGTACAATGGATTCTACCTATCTATCTTGAAAGCATTCAACCAGAAATGTGAATGAATGAATGGTGAACATAAGAATTAACAGATGAACACAAAGGAAAAAACAATGCTAAAATCCATACCACAGGGATCCCATAAATTAGAGCTGCATATCTTTATTAATTCCCTGCCAAACTGTTACAAATGGAGCATAGAGCGTTGTCAATGATTTCCAACTTATTCCACACTTTATTCCCTCTTACAAATGATGAAGAATTACATTAAATATACAAAATTTGAGGGGAGTAGATCCACAGTAGAAGGAGTTGTTTAACCAGCTCAGGAACTAAAATCTGAACATAGAGAATCAACCAACCAGACGCCCCTAAAAAAAGGAGAAACAATACATTTTGAAGACCTGGAAGGTTCGCTGTTACATTTACTCAAACAGAGAAGAAGACGAACTGTAATGATCCATGTGTTTTATAATAGTTCGTAGTCCCAACAGAATGTCTTTTCCTTTAATCTTGAAGAAAACATTTTTTCAAAGAAAATGCCTTTGAAACCAATGAAAACCATATTTTCCACTTTATTGAAGAAAAGTCCCTTTTTAATTTTAAAAGTGCGAAAGGAAAGGATGGTAGGCCCCTAATCGCAATCGCAAATCGCAATCAGAAGAGGGAGGGAGCATGTCACAATGATAACTTGCGATGCGATGGAAGTAGATGTGATTGGAGTAATACAATAGAGCGGAGAAAATAAGCGAGGTTTGATAGTGCAGACGAAAAAACCTTTAAAACAAATTAAAATGAATTTTGTGCTTTTACATACATAAAAACATTTTTTATTGAACAGAGCGAAGTGCTTTAAGGTGGGACCCAAAGGGGAACCACAATCGCAATCGGGAATGGGATCGGAGTCAAAGACTCATGGGAACTGCTGATTGCGATGAGCGATATATGATGAATCACATCGGCAAGAAAGAGAGTGGGGGTTTAAACATGCGATAAAGACTTTGCGAAGAAATGACTTATGAAATTAAAATAATTGAATACAAAGGAAAAACCCCTTTTTGTTTGGAACAGGTGGAAGACTTTAGGTGGGACCCAGGCGAATCGCAATCACAATCGGGAAGGGGAGTGGGAGAAATGCTATAAATACTTTGCGATGTGATGGATCTCAATCTCAAATCGGTGAGGAAAGGGAGCAGAGGTAAAGTATCATGGGAAATGTCGATTGCTATGGAATAACTTAATAAATTCCTTAAAATCAATTTATCGCATTTACAAAGGAAAAACTGCATTTGTTTGGGAAAAGGCAAAAGGTTTTATGGTGGTGCCCAAGGGTAAATCATAATCGCAATTGGGGAGGAGCGGGTGTATTACATAATGGGATTCGCCAATTGCGATTGGGGATATTCGATTAATTGCATCGAGAAATTGGAAGAGGGAAAGCGGGATTATGTGCTAGGAAATTGTGATGTGATCAGATCGAAGGAGGGGACTTGCGATCGGATCGGAGGAGGTTACTCGCAATAGGATCGAAAGAAAAGGGATGCAATTGAAAAAATTTAAAATTATATTATAAATTTTAAGGGACCAAATGAGAAAAGGGGTAGCGTTAGGCTTTTGTGGACTTTTGTTCACTTAGGCATATTTTTCAATCCAGGAGTCAGTTTTAAGAGTATAATATACCGTTGGAAAGCTCTTTCTAGGCTCCTTCTAATGGACATACTTAGAACATGATTTTGTACTGAAAATACTATGGAAATTACCTTTTAAACACAGACCTGACAAGAACAACCACCAGTGGAATAATTTTATACCATGACCTAATGGAATGATTGAAAATTTCTTCTGAATGGGACAACTAAGATGCACATGCAAATGTGTTTTGATCGCTAGTGGAAGTATGCGAATACTGACACTCACATTGGCTCCAATGGGGATGGTAGCTCCTTGGAGGTGCCTAGAACACCATAGACCTAGTAGCCTTATCCATTGGGCATGGAGTCAATAGCTAAAAACCAAATTGAATACTGAAAGAAACTCCACTTGAAAAAATAACTCAAAAAGTGACTAAAAACTAACTAAGAAAAAACTTAAAATTTGAATCTTGATGGTAGTACATCACTAATAATTAAGGGATTCAAATCCTGATGACAACCACCTGTGTTTCTTGCAAGCAAATGTACCATCAGGTGATATCAAAATTCCAGTGTAACCAATCAAGAAAATGTCTACTTGATTGATTCTCCTGATCAGATCCTCTGGACAACAATAGATACTTGTAACTGGGCATCCAAAAATGTAGTTGAACATGATCTCCTTCATCACTGATTACTGCAATAATTACCTTCATTGCTGATTGCAATAGGTTTGCCACTGGATCCTGAAAAACATGAAGATCCACATCTTGCTGATATGGAAGAAACAAGGTACCTTTTTCTCTTGATTCTGATCTCTCTTCATAATGTACCTCGGGAAGAGTGTGTTCCTGGTCTTCAAAAATTTCTGAACAAGAAAGTGAGAAGATTTCCTCTTGAAAAAACATTTCAAATTAGGAGACATGAGAAGAAAAATCTGAATGGCAATTCTCAATGCTTTGGTCCCCTGCAGTCTGATCATCTTCATATGACATGGAAACCAGATTATCATGTTTCTAATAACATTCATCAGTCATAAGACAAAACACTTCAGATGTTTCCTGAAATCCAAAACTGACATTTCTATCATCTACCAATGATTCATCCAAAGAAACTTTTTCACTTACTTGAATAAAGATCTCGTCTTGTTTTTCATAGAGGTAATGGATTACCTCTTGGTGAAGACTCTGTTCTGATGGATGAGAGCACTTAGGTCTATGACTCTATTTTTTTCATTTAAAGTGACCTCAACAATATAACTCTCCTTCATGGGATCTAGAACAACATATTCTTCATCATCACACCTTAATTCTAGATATGGTTTGACTTTATCACTATCTAAGATTGGAACATCATTTTCCTGCATACCATCTTTTGTTTCAATCAGATCTAAAATAAAACCTTGTCTTCCATCATTTTCAACTGTACAAAGAACTTCAGCCTGCTGATCTTGATAAGTATCCTCTAATATTTCTGTATACTGCTGAAATGGATTTTCATATAGTGCTTCCATGATTTCTTCGTCCATGAATTCATCATCTCCATAAAAATTCTCAAGATTTCAATGAAACTATTAAAATGTTTGCAATATTTCTAAACTAATGTTAAATATGGACAAGATTCTTTGTACCTTTCAAAGAATATTGTATGAAAATCATTTAAACAATAAATACAAGAAGGTGCAAACTTTCATACCAAGATCGAGCTTCATCTTCTAGAGTATCCATGAACATCTTCATCAAGAAATCTTCAGGAAAATCAATATTTAATTTATGCACATGCATGTGAAATCTCACCAAATGAAGAGCAACATTATTACCTTCCACATTTTTGAACATAGGCAAATTCCTTTGCCAATATGCCTTAGGCATTTTATTTTGGAAACCTGGAATGTGATCTCAGCTCATGGGAGCATATCTTCTTGTAACACTTGCAATATTAAAAAATCTTAAGGCTATTGATCTTCCTACAGTGGATTCACCATGAAGTGTTCATTTCTAGACCTTTCAGTGAATGGAGTCGCCAGATGAATGATTCAACCTTCATATGCATCCAACTGTTGTTCACCATCAACATTTAGATATGATACTTTGTCATTATTTACCAGCAAAGATTTATCCTTTCATTTTAAATATTCTCCAATATGGTCGCCAGAAATGTTAGCGCCAAATTTGAACCTTAGGCTGAAAGAAGGAAAATCAGGGTAACCTTAAACCACGCTTAGCCTTGTAGCTATCCCTACAAGGTTCGGAGAGGGCTCTCTCCGGGAAAAATTATTCAATGAAATATAAGAGTAAACTGATTTTAGGCTAGGTATAGTAATTGGAAATGTTTTATTAAATTTTCAAGGTTGTATGGAGCTAATGGCGCAGTTTGAATCTGGGGAATTAAATCAGAGATACAGGGTATTTCATGGGGCAAGGTAGGCAGGGATTTTCACAATTTAGTTCAAATAATGATGGAATGTTTAAGACTAGTGGGGAGCTGAAAAGGGCATCAGAGATGGATCCTTTTCAGACAATAGAAAACATAGAGTGTTTAATAATTTCCCAAGGGAGAGCATTATACAATGGATTCTACCTATCTATCTTGGAAGCATTCAACCAAAAATGTGAATGAATGAATGGTGAACATAACAATTAATAGATGAACACAAAGGAAAAAACAATGCTAAAATCCATACCACAGGGATCCCATAAATCAGAGTTGCATATCTTTAATAATTCCCTTCCAAACTATTACAAATGGAGTGCAAAGCATCCTCAATGTTTTCCAACTTATTCCACATTTTATTCCCCCTTACAAATGATGAATAATTACATTAAATATACAAAATTTGAGGGGAGTAGATCCACAGTAGAAGGAGTTGTTTAACCATCTCAGGAACTGAAATCCGAACATAAAAAATCAACCAACTAGATGCCCTTGAAAAAAAGGAGAAACCATACATTTTGAACACCTGGAAGGTTCGTTGTTACATTTACTCAAACAAAGAAGAAGACGAAATGTAATGATCTCTATGTTTTATAATAGTTCGTAGTCCCAAAAAAATGTCTTTTCCTTTAATCTTTAAGAAAACCTTTTGCCGAAGAAAATGCCTTTGATACTGATGAAAACCATATTTGCCACTTTATTGAAGAAAAGTCCCTTTTTCATTGTAAAAGTGTGAATGAAAAGGATGGTGGGCCCCTAATCGTAATCGAAAATCGCAATCAGAAGAGGAAGGGAGCATGTCGCAATGATAACTTG
Source organism: Pinus albicaulis (assembly GCA_034641835.2). Taxonomy (NCBI): domain Eukaryota; kingdom Viridiplantae; phylum Streptophyta; class Pinopsida; order Pinales; family Pinaceae; genus Pinus; species Pinus albicaulis. Next base: position 973,850,768 of record CM076573.1, read on the forward strand.
TGATGCGATGGAAGGAGATGCGATTGGAGTAATACAATAGAGCAGAGACAATAAGCGATGTCCAATATTGCAAAAGAAAAATCACTTTAAAACAAATTAAAAGGAATTTTTCACTTTTACATAGAGAAAAACATTTTTCATTGAAAAGAGCGGAGTGCTTTAAGGTGGGACCCAAAGGGGAACTGCAATCGCAATCGGGAATGGGAGCAGAGTCAAAGACTCATGGGAACTGTTGATTGCGATGAGCAATATGTGATGAATCGCATCGGCGGGAAAGATAATGGGGGTTTAAACATGCGATAAAGACTTTACAAAGAAATGACTTATGAAATTAAAATAATCAAATACAAAGGAAAAAGCCCTTTTTTTTTGGAACAGGTGTTTCGCCTTTAGGTGGGACCCAAGCGAATTGCAATCGCAATCAAGAAGGGGAGCAAGAGAAATGCTATAAAGAATTTGCGATGTGATGAATCATAATCGCAAATCTGCGAGGAAAGGGAGCGGAGGCAAATTATCATGGGAAATGCCGACTACGATGGAATAACTTATGAAATTCTTTAAAATCAATTTATAGCATTTACAAAGGAAAAACCACATTTGTTTTGGAAAAGGTGGAAGGTTTTATGGTGGGGCCCAAGGGTAAATCACAATTGCAATTGGGGAGGAGCGGGTGTATTACATAATGGGATTCGTCGATTGTGATTGGGGATATGCGATTAATCGCATTAGGAAATCGAAAGAGGGAAAGCGGGGTTATGTGTTGGGAAATTGTGATGCGATCAGATTGGAGGAGGGGAATTGCGATTGGATCGGAGGAAGGGACTCGCGATTAGATCGAAAGAAAAGGGATGCGATTGAAAAACTTTAAAATTATATTATAAAGTTTAAGGGACCAAATGAGAAAAGGGGCAGGGTTAGGCTTTTGGGGACTTTTGTTCACTTAGGCATATTTTTCAATCCAGGAGTCAGTTTTGAGAGTATAATATATCACTGGAAAGATATTTCTAGGCTCCTTCTAATGGAAATATTTAGAACATGATTCTGCACTGAAAATACTATGGAAATCACCTTTGAAACACAGAACTGATAAGGACAACCACTAGTGGAATAATTTTGTATCATGACCTAATGGAACGATTAAAAATTTCTTTATAATGGGACACCTAAGATGCACATACAAATGTGTTTTGATCACTGGTGGAACTATGTGAATACTGACACTAACATCTTAAAATTGGAGGATGTTTACATAATTGTGTATGACTTCAATTTGAAAAAGAGATGAACTCTTCGGTTGAAGACCATGAATATTTTGAATAAATTGCTACCATAACAGTTATTGTTGAGATGGGACTCTGTAGAATGTAGTCGTAGATCTACAAGACACTTGAACTCTAAAATCGTGGGCATGCATGTTGACTTAGATGGAGCATTAGTTGATGAAAGAGAATAATATGGATCATCTTCATACGCATCTAGCCCTTCATCTGAATATGTAGGTTCTGATGGTGTGTCAGAACCTATGGTTGATTTTGAATAACTATCCAAGACAATTTTATGTAATTGATGTTTGCATGGTAACATGAAATAAAATTTTTGACTTCCATCTAATTTTTCATGAAGTTATGAGGCATTTCTATGTTTTTTTTATTATATGTTTTAATTATGAAGAATTCAACTCTTTAGAATATCCACAACACAACAATGAATTACATAAATAATTTATGTTATATTCAATGTACCAATGTTGATATTTTGATTAAAAGTAAAAAAAAAAAATAGAAATGAATGTTGAATTTTTATATTATGTAGTGATATTACCATGATATTATGCATTGTTACCATTTGGTATAAGATACTTTTAAAACTTTTAAAAATTATATGCCTCATTGAAAGGGGACACTTTGTTTTGATGCTTGATTTTTAGGTTTTGGTTGCAATTAGATTTAAATTTTTCTTATGCTAAGATTTGAAAAGAGATATATTTTTATCCTTTAAAATTAAAATTATTCCTGGAATAATAAATTTTTCATTTACTTTTTCATTTTTAAAAATTGTTTAAGTCATACAGTTTCTCCATAACATGGTTCAAGTATGTTGAAAACTTAAGATTTAAAAACTTGAGATTTACAACTTGTCATTAAGGTTTTTATGCGCTATGAAATTTTTTCTTTAATGTTATGGTTGAAAATAATTACAATTTTAGGGTTGTTTAGAGTCAAGATATTTTATGTTTAACAACAGGATGAATTTTTTTCGAAATGATAAGCTCTTCAGACATGATTTTTTTTATCTTTTACATCATCTATCAAAATTTTTATAATTTTACAATTTCTCATTGTCTTAATATGTTGTCTTTAATTCCATTGTTACAATGTGTCAAAAGTGTGACACGATGTTTTTTTTTGTTATTCCAGCATCAACTCATTTTGTTTTGAGGATGTTTTTTCAATCCTTTTTCAAGAAAAAAATTATTTTTTACCATAATTTTATAAAATGCTGAAATTTGACCTTGATAAAAAAACAAATTTGTTTTGGAATACACATTTTTTGTTTTTAGGGCGTTTTTTCATGTTTTTTCAAGTCTTTTTGGGCTAGAGTTCCCATTTTGAGGTAATATTTCCCATTTCATAGGTAACAATGTTTATTTAGGCTTGTTACTCAAGGAAACATGGTCACCCACTTTGAATTCTCTATGAATTATCTTTTTTTCTGCATGGCTTGTTTGTCTATCCTTAGCTGTTTTAATATTTTGCTGAATTTTCTTCACAGTTATTTTCATCTACAATGCATCAGGGCGAAGAGTTAAGTTATCTTCTGGTTGACTCTAGCTAAGTAGTGTGTGGCACTTTCTGCAATACAAGGCTTTAAAAGCACTCATATTTATTGAAGCTTGATAACTATTATTATATGCAAATTCTACTAAATGCAGAAAATCTTCCCATTTTTTATGTCTATCTATAACATACATGTGTATCATGTCTTCTGAAATCTGGTTGGTTCTTTCAGTTTGTCCATTTGTTTGAGGATTTCATGTGGTACTAAAGTTCAATTTGGTACCCATTCCTCCAAACAGGGTTTTCCAATAGGCTGAAGTAAATTTTCCATCTTTGTGAGATATAATCAATTTTGGAATGCCATGAAGATTCACAATTTCTTTCATGAATACATTGTGTAGTCCAATTATATGCTTATAATTTTCCAATCATAAACTGTCAACCGAGGAAGGTAAACTGATGAGATGTAGTGCAAAGTATATGCACATTGATTACATCAATTGTTAATAAATTATACACACATCAACTAATGCTTCTTTCCTATTTCAATACTTGCAGCAATGGCTATGGAGTGGCATATATCATCCCTATTGAACACTTATGATTTCTGATATTGACCATGAAAAGATAAAAACCAAACAACAACCAACAACTCATGCTTCTTTCCTGTATCAATACTTTGCAGCAATGGCTAGGGAGTGGCATATATCATCCATCTACAAAACTTGGGTTTGTTGATATTGGTGTAGGAAAAGATAAAAGGTAAACTACAACAAAAATTCCAACTTAAAGAGCATGAATCCAAACATTGATGAAATGAAAAGAGCTCATTAACATAAAGAATTAAATCACTTATCCAATTAACAATATGTTGCAGGAAATCCAAAAAGAAAGCACTAGCTGTGTACAATAATTATTGATGCATAAATGAAATAGAAATAAGACACACACTATGTTGCGGAAGTTGTGAGCGAAGGGGGCCCTCCCTCACTCACAACTCCTTAAAAAGTCGAAGAACCTACTCAGAAAGGTAAACATAACATAGACTATTTTATTAATCTAGAAATTATAGTCAAGTACAATCTGATATCTTGCTATCAACAAAAATCACAATCCAACCTCTTTTACAAAGAGAAATACATCAGATTTATACATTTCTCGAAGCCCATATTTGGCTTGAACAAAGTATAACACTAATCTAATCCTACAACCAATTATACACATAAAAATTGACAAAGTAAACTTCTGTTGAGTCTAATCCATGACTGGAAGCATGGATTAGAGAATTTTTGTTATGCATCTGAAGTTGTTTATCCATGTGGGCATGAGATAATATCTGAAGGTTTGTGTGGTTGCAATAGAGGATTTATAACAATGAATAGGACAAATTCCATATGCCGCAAGTACCCTTCAAAACCCATTTCTTTACAAGATCTGGAGATGAGGTAAACATTGTCAACCATCAATATTGTTGCAGGAAATCAAGATGGTTTGTAGGAATTCACCGTATCTGCAAGAAATCTAGAACATTTGCAGGAATATCGGCCGCATGAGGTGTCTGCAAGATTTGTGGAACTATTTGAATCTAGCAAATATGTGCACAAGTTCTAGATTAGTTAGAGTAGTGATGCAATAAAGACACAACTAGATCAAAGAGTACTCGAATTAGATAAAATGACAATTCTTATGATAATTTCACATACCTTAGGCTTATGGTACCCATTTTAGCAAAAACTAGATAACATAGCTAAACTAGGTATAATTAAAGAGCGAAAAGGGTTCAAAAATAGGGGAGGAAATGATATCAATGGAATGTATTATTTTTATTGTGCTAAGTATCCAAACAGTAATTAAAATGTGTGCATAAGGTTCTCTGATGTTTACAGGTCAAACAAATGCTATTAAATTAGTTAAACAGATTTATGTGTGAGGTTAAAGCATGTAAATTGCTTATATAATATTGTATAGCAGTAAATAATAGAGATATAAACATCGCATGTAAAAATACTTAGAAAATTTGATGAAGTAGTTCAGCCCTCCTAGGCTATATCTGTTGGTCCAACTCCCAATGGCATGTCCCCCATATCTTATTGCTCAAAAATGGTAAGTACATGTGAATAAAAGCCTTAAATTTTTGTTCTCTCTATAAAAACAACTTCATAATTCTAGAATTAGTCAGGAATGACCATTCATTTGTAGAAAATAGAGAATGGATGCTCAATACACTCAAAATTCCCTAGTGACCCTAGTGGCTCCTTGACCTCTCCTGAAACTGAACCTACATAAGATGACCTCTTATGGCTCGGGAACCTCTACCAATTTGTTCAGAATGTTGAGAAAACCCAAAATTGACTATTCATGCATCAAAATTTGTTGAATATATAAGGAGTTATGGAAAAAACAATAAAATGCCCAATATCCCTTAAAAAAATCCACTAATTGTAGAGAAAATCCAGATAGCACGACTAAACTAGCACTGGCCATTGAATTTGGGGGTCTTCCAGCATCTCCTCCAGCTAAACCGTCGAACTGGAAGTTAACAATAAATGTTGGAGGGCGCATGTGATCGCTCCCAGTGCTGATCACCAAAACGTCCATCCGGTTGTTTTGTGGGTTACGGTTATAATAAATGTAACTCCTTATGTGAGCGCACTGGTTTAACCGCCCGTATTAGCCACCGTTTTCCTAGCCACCGCATTTTGGATTAGCTCTCGATTCCAAGCCCGAGGTCTCATGGAGTGGGGGCTGGCCCCCTTTTGTTGTTGTTTATTTTAGTGCCTGGTCAACGAAGCTTGGTTGCATGAGGGAGGTGCTGACCCTCAGGGGATGGCCCTTCCCAGTCCTCCATACGTGCAACCATAAACATTTAAAACTGTGCAGTAAACTATAAGGGTTAAGAATCACTACATGAGGAGTGGGAAGTTGGCCGAGTAGAGGGCAAGAAGTCAACTATTCAAATCCAGTGGCCTATCAAAAATTTTAAATAATCACTAGTCCTTCGGCTTGGGGCCATGTAGCAGCCTCTAGGCCTACCACATGGTAGCCCTTAACTGGCTCATTTCAACACAAATTCAACCAAATTTAAAATCATATGCTTCCATTTGTCGAACTTCAAATGGTCATTACAGAATATTCTAGGGAATATTTCGAGGAATATTCTAGGAATATTTTGTGGAATATTCTCTTTTTAATTTTTCAAATTTCCAAGTCAAAATTGGTCAAAGTCATTTTTTTGGAGTTTACTAGGATTTTCAAACCTTTATAGCTTCTACATACGACCTCTGTTTTGCGAACCGTTTGCAAGGGAAGAATCACAACAACGAAAACTCTCCGATAGATCAGGTTGCAAACACTTTTGAGCATTTTTGAACAATGGACATGATCTAGTGATCACACCTCCCCACTGGGAGGCTTTTGGACCCAAAAATCTCTTTGGACTACTGAACATGAAGATGAGGAGACTCTGTCCCCACTCTTCCAATCTTAATCCACTAAAATTTCCTTGATTTCATTAATTGGAGCTTTCATGAAATGACAAATTTTTCCTTGATTCTATTGACCAACCATTGCTGAATTTGACATTGTCATGCTGCACATTTTCAAAACTTGCAGAACAACAAATTAACTTTGCAGTAAACATATTATTTCTACATTAGTCTCTAATCATAGGAAACTAAAAATTACTTTCATCTTGCATCCTATCCTTATGGAGATTTATGACTGAATTAGCCTTATACTTGTGTCGATTCTTGACCAAGCTTCTTCACCATTGTACCATGCCTTTGTGATACCATAAATGATCATTGCCGAATCTTATGCCTTCTATGTTAAGTTTCTTTTCCCTCTCTTAGATATTTGCAACTTCTTGCACTGACACTTTTCTTTCAGCACCATTCGACACCAAAGACGATTGCTAAAACTACTTGTCATCTTCTTTCAAAGACAACCTCCTTTCAAACTTAAACAACTCATTATTTACATCAGCATTTACATGAAAAGGATTATATAAAACTTCTATTTTTTTAATCATCATTATTTTCAAGTTTTTACTTTCATTGACGAGCCTCTTCATCTGCCCTGCATTAACTAAAGAAGAGTCTAGTTTTTTACGATGATCTCTCACAATGTACTCCTTTCCATCCTTAAATAAATGGTACTTGTTCTCATGGCGATGGAAGATAGCTTTCCTATCATACAAGTAAGGACTGCCCAACACCATACTTGTTATATCAAGTGGAACAACATCTAATTGAACCGTTCTAATTAAATGTGTTGTTATTGCAAAGCGCAACATGCACTTCTTTGAAACCTGTAAATTTTCATCCTTACAAATCCAACCAAGTGGATATGGTTTCTGATGTAGAATGGTCTCAGGGTTAAGTTTCTTCACTAAGTATTCAGAAATACAGTTTGCTTACGACCCACTGCCAAACAATGTGTCAACCTTGGTATGTTTGGAAATGACCCTCACATGAAACAGTTCAATTATCATTTCTTCACTTGGAGCTCCTATGTGACAGTTAGAAATACTAGAACTAGGTTTATTTTCATTCTGTTTCCCCTTTATGTTCTTTAGTAACATAGCTATAATTTTTTTTTCATCTCTTGATTATGACCCTAGGTCTTGTTCAGCTATTGCAACTCTCTTTCTTTTCTACTTGGCTTTACCTTTGGCTTTAAAACTTTCTGGTTTCAACTCTAGATGAAGTTTCCAACAATGGTCCTCGTCATGGCTAGTTTAAGAATAGTGTTTGCGGAAGAATTTTCCCTTCTTTTTCCTAGTATTTGCATTTCTCGTTTTCTTCCATTTGCCTTTAAACTCACTTTCCTCATTCCCATCTAAGTTTTATTTTCCCCTTGCCTCTAAATGTTTGGCTTGAACACAAAACTCATCTAGGTTTGTTGGGTTAAACATGAGAATGGTATGTCTTAGGTAAGTATGTAAACCTCCTATCTACTTGAGTAAAGTGTCTTAGCTATGAAAATATACTCCTAGTAAAAGAGCTCTTCTTATAAATTCTTGAGTATACACTTGTACATTTTTTCCTTTCAATTGTTTAAAATTTTTTTAGTCCATTATGGATTTTTGCATGTGAGCTAATGGATAAAACTGTTGTTTTATTGTAGAAATGAAATCATTCCATGATAATATAATCTTACCATATTTCTTGATCTCCTCCTTTTCTTGGCTTCCCACCAAACAAGTGTTGTGTCTTCCATTCTCAATGAAGCTAGCTGAATTTTGGTTTCGCCATCATGAAAATTTTGAATTATCAAATAGACCTCTAATTGCCTAATCCAATTATGTATCTTTTTTGCATTAACTTCACCATCAAACTTTGGAAATTCAAAATTAACATCAAGTTTTAGAAAATGATGTTTACCAGTGTTCTTTGACTTGTATGGCTGATGTACTGAAGATGAAGTAGAGGTTGATGAAGATGAAGATGAGGGTGATGATGGCGAATTTCCATTGTATCCATTTCCTCCATTACCCTTATTGGATTTCTCTTCATCATTCTGGCCTCCTAACTATCCTTCTCCTTGTGAAGTTTAGATCCTTCTCCTTCTAGTATTTCATTCCTTTTTTGGTAAAGAACACTCAACATTTCAATCAAGTCAAGGAATGCTTTCCTGAACACTCTTTCTTCCTCCTTGGGATCGACTTCTTCATGGATTTATCCTTCTCTTGATATCATTCTTATGGCTTCTTCTGATGCTCTTTGAGGAAAAATTGAAGGTGGAGATAATGGCACTCTTTCCCTCCTTGGCTGAGGATTACTTTGTAACTTCACCAATTGACCTTCTCCTCTCTTAAGCTTCAGCGTAGTAAGCATTAAAAATCTTACAAACTGTTAAAAAAATATTTGAAAAAATTTTAAATAGAAAAAATAATCTAGGTTAACCTAATGCTCAAGCTCAGCTCTAATACCAACTTGATCTGAATGGAATATATTATTTTTGTTGTGCTAAGTATCAAAATAATAATTAAAATGTGTGCATAAGGTTCTATGAAGTTTGCAGGTGAAACAAATGCTTTTAACTTAGTTAAAAATATTTCCATGTAATTTTAAAGCATGTAAATTTCTTGTATAATATTGTCAATAGTAAATAACAGAGAAATAAAAATCACATGTAACAATACTCAGAAAATTTGATGAAGAATTTCACCCCTCCTCGGCTACATCTGTTGGTACAGCTCCCAATGGCATGTCCCTCATATGTTATTGCTAAAAAATTCTAAGTACATGTGAATAAAAGCCTCAAATGGTTGTTCTCTCTATAAAAACAGCTTCAGAATGCTTGAATTACTAAAGAATGACTATTCATTTGCAGAAAATAAAGAATGGATGCTCAATACACTGAAAACAACCTAGTGGCCCTAGTGGCTCCTTGACCTCTCCTGAAGCTAAACCTGCAAAAGATGACCTTAATGGCTCTAAAGCCTCCTAAAATGTGTTCATAAAGTCGATAATACCCAGAATTGACTATTCATGCATCAAACTTGGTCGAATATATAAGAAGTTATGGCCAAAACAGTAAACTGCCCAATATCCCTTAAAAAACTCCACTAATTGTGGAGAAACTCCAGATAGCGCGACTAAACTAGCACTGGCTAGAAAATTTTGGGGTCTGCCAACATCTCCACTAGCTAAACTACCGAAATGGTAGTTAATAATAAATGTTGCAAGGCGCCTGTGATCGCTCCCTGTGCTGACCACCGAAATGACCGCCGGGTTGTTTGGTGGGTTACGGTTGCAATAAATGTAACTCCGCATGTGAACACACTCGTTTAATTTCCTGGATTAGTTGCTAGTTTCCTAGCCACCGTAGTTTGGATTGCCTCTTGGTTCCAAGCCTGTCGTCTCATGCAGTGGGGGCTGGCCCACTTTTTCCGCCGTTTATTTTAGTGCTTGGTCATCGAAGCATGGTCGCATGAGGGAGGGGTTGGTCCTTCGAGGGTGGCCCTTCCTCATCCTTCATATGGGTAACTATAAATGTTTAAAACTGCGTGGTAAACCATAAGGGTTAAGAATCAGGGGCAGGAGGAGTGGTAAGGCGACCCAGTAGAGGGCGAGAAGTCAGTTGTTCGAATTCGGTGACCTATCAAAAATTTTACATAACCATTAGTCCTTCAGCCTAGAGCCACATGGCGGCCTCTGGGCCTGCCATGTGGTAGTCCTTAATTAGCTCATTTTAACACAAATTCAACAAACCTTCAAATCATACATTGCCATTTGTCGAACTATAATTGGCCCTTAAGGAATATTTCAGGGAATATTTCAAGGAATATTCCCTAAAATATTCTATTTTTAATTTTTCAAATTTCCAAGTCAAAATTGGTCAAAATTACTTTTTAGAGTTATTGAGATTTTCAAAATTTCATAGCTTCTGCATATGACCTCTGTTTTCTGAACCATTTCCGGTGTCAGAATCAGAGCGACGAGACCTTTCAAGTTGCTCAGGTTGCAAACAATTTTGTGCAGTTTCATTTTTGAGCATTTTTGAACAATGGACATGATCTCCTCATCAGGAAATTCCTAAGATAGGAGTCAAAAATGGGTATATTTAAAACTTAACATCTTCCCCACACCACAACTATTTCATGTTCCTATGCAAGAAAAATTGAGGCAGTGCCCAAACAAAAAATCAATGTTTCTCCTGGGCTACAACTACTACAACTAGATGATCTAGCTGGGCCCGAATATATTCCACTTGAATCTATCCTCTGTACACTTAATTCTTCGTCTTCAAGTGGTCGATATTTTCCTACTTCTTTTTCATGATGCAAGTTTCTTTCTCATGCCACTCTTCGTGTTCTTTCTGCATCTTAAGGTTATTTTCCTTCAGGGTCGCATTCTCTGCTTTCAAATATATTTCTAAAAGCGTAAGTTCCATAACGGTCTCTTACATCATATGTTGAGACTGTTTCTTCAATGGAGTCACCTCTCCCTCATGATTCCCCTTTGAGGATTGGGGCACACTAAAATCCTCCTGAGCTTTCATAACTTCATTCTGACTTTCTTGTAGTGAAGGATCCTGGAAGGACATAGTTTCCTTGTCAATGAGTGTACCAGTGTTTACCTTATCCTTTCCCTTGGCCTGGCCACTGGACTTCTCTATCTTCTTGGTAAATACTTTGGGTGGTTTTCCTTCCTTTTATATATCCTTAATGGCCAGACGAGGAGCCTGGCTTCTGGTATATGTTTATCAGGGGTAGAAGGCTTCTTCTACAGAGAACCCTCCATAGTAGTTTCATCGGTCACCATAAATTTGTCATCCCCATCATCTTATTTCACCTCTAGTTTCTATGTGGGATTTTCCTCCCTAAATCCCAAGGATTCATAATCTCCAACATTCATAAAATGATTTTCTGTCAGAAAGTCCTCCCATGACTTTTTCTATTTCTGCAGGACTTCCAACAGAACAATCTTCACCAGCCCGTGATGGTAAAGGTTTTTGTCTATGTGGGCGAACCTCTCTTTCGTGGCCATGGACATTTTGAGCAATGAAATTTTTGAATAATAGGGAAAATTTAGGGGCTTGTCTCAGAATTGTCCGAGAAGCCTAAAATGAAACAAGAATGTGAGGCCAAAGCGACCCTCACACGTAACATACTTCTGTAGGAAAAATAGTAAGTGACGATACATAATCTTTAAAAACTCCTTCAGAATCTCCATACTCCAATTGGGTTTAGAATGATCCTTATGCAGGAAATATTCTCACATTTCTTTGTTGAAGCGGAGATTTTTAAACGATCACTCTCCATCTTGTGGAATTCGGCATGTCTGTGCCACCAAGTCTTCCATAAAATTGAATTGTATGTTTCCAACATGTGATTTATCCCCATTCAAGTTTAGGGAAAATTATTTTGTTACTTCATATTTATGGCCTAGCCATCCCGCCTTTTATATTCTTGCATTTTTGTGAGGACCAGCTTCAAGCAGTGCAAGGCTCTGTGGCTTGAATTGGATGGGGGCTCGAAGCTTAGACATAGCGGAGGAGAGAATGGAGAGGTAAGTGAGGAAACATATAGGGAAATTGACGACAGAAGGAACATAGAAAATGGGGTTGCGAAAATATAGTATGAGTCTTATGTAATGGTTTCAACAGTGGAAGGAGCTAAATAGGAAATACGAGGCTTTTTCGACGGCAGGTCATGATCATGATTACCATCTTGATCTGACCTATAGGACATATGTCAAAAGTACAACCACCATCGGCATAATGATGACAGGTCATGGGATTAATGCTACAATGGCTAACAACTGCAAGGGTTACCAAAGCCTTAGTTATGTGAAATTTTAAAAATTAAAGCGTCATTATACCTTTAGCTCGAGCATATTATCATCGGTTGTACTTTACCGCTTACCTCCAATGCTCCTGTCCTCGATGACGTAGCTTTATATTGCAGCGATAACCTATTACATCAGACATATAATCCACTACCTTAAACAAATAATTATTGTTATTACTTTATTACATGATTTTAATCTAATGTTTTGTTTAATGATTTTGTTTCTTTTCTTTTCTCTTTCCAGGAAACCCAGGTGTTGCTATGCCTACCAAATTTTCTACAAGAATTTAAAACTGACCGTCGAACATTCTACAGGAATTCAAACTATAACTACTGAGTGTTTTACATAATTAACTGTTAAATATTCTTTAAGAATTTAACTACAACTGATGAACATTATGCAAGAATTGAAATAATTTTGAACATTCTTCAGGAGTTAAAAACTGCAACTCTTGAAAATTTTGGAGGAATTGAAGTTGAATCTGCATGAACCGATTTCTCCACCCATTGTGTACAATCCATTGCACATGAATTAACGTGCTGATTTCAAATGTGCAATGGCCTCATTAGATTACCAGCCATTGGGGTCAATTGTTAACAAATGTGAGGTCCATCATAATTAATAAGAGTGTGGACTATGGTACCCTGATGCATCCTATAGGTGTGAATATATGAGTTGTTTTTGAACCCCCAGTAGGATCTAGTAGTAAAGAAGCCATGATGATTCTCCTTTACCACTGGCAATATATCCTGTCATTGGGGCATACAAGCTTCAAGGCATGATAAGGCTCTAATCCTACACCCAGATAATTTGTTGATGCCAATGGGCCAAAATTGTTGGAAGGAGGGCCTTAAGAAATCCCACATCAGTCTAACATGAGAAATCCATATATTAACTGAAAAAAAAAAAGTATTTTATTGAGAGGATCTAAAATGATCTACTCACCCATGTTTTTAACAAGCCCAGCGACAATCCATACTCGCCATATTTCAATTTTAGAGAGTTTGAAATATTGAAAGATAAGACTCTAGGGGGATCCTTTTCCATAAGTAGTCCATTGGGCCCGAAAAAAAGGAAAAAACCTATACCCAATAGACATTCCTCTGATGGTTTATCGAGCATGAGGATGAACATAGTGATCTCATTATATCAATAGGGAAATCAAGAAGAGATAGTGGAAGGAAGGATCCCTTACCTTACCATCTCCAGCTCTTTCTTCTTCACAATTTCTTCCATAAATTCCTCCTTAGATTGGGGTTTTTGATATATCTTGAGTCTATGCCCATTCACTAAGAAGGTAACATTCTCATCATCAATAGTTTTAATCCGAAGAGATCCATTAAAAAAATCTTTTTCAATCCCATAGGGGCCTAGCCAATGTGTGTTAATTTTCCCTTTTAAGTTTTTAAATTTAGAATCATATAAAAATGCCCAGTATCCCCTTTTTAATTGCTTTTTCTTCATTTATTTTTCATGCCATTTAGCCCTTTCATGTTGGATCAAGTTAGTATGCTGAAAATCATTTTGCATAATCTCATCTAACTCATTGAGCTGCAAGATTCTTTGTTGTTGTGCTTCATCAAGGTTTATACCCAAATATGATACCATTCTAAAGGTCTTGATCTGAAATTCGATGGCCAACAAAAAAAAATTTCCATACACTAGTTCATATAGAGAGAATCCAGTGGTACTTCTGCATGTAATTTGGTAAGCCCACAAGGCCTTAAGAAGTTTGTCAAACCAATCATTCTTGTATAATTGAATTGTCTTGTTAAGTATTGTTTCTAGCACCTTACTGGTTCAATCCACTTTCCCATTGGTTCGTGTATGATAAGGGGTGGACTTCCGGTGGGTAATCTCGTATTTTTGCACCATTTCCTTCTTAAGGTAGACACAAACTGAGCACCCTGATCAATAACTATTTCCCTAGGTAATCTAAATCTTACAAGAATATCAGAGAAAAGAAAATATGCCACTCTTTTTCTGTTGCTCTAGGTAGTCCTCTTGCCTCACCCACTTTGTCACATAATCAGTACAAACCAAAATATACTTCTTACCTTTGGATAAAGGATTTATGGGACCTAAAAAATTAAGAGCCCACCTCTTGAATGGTTCTATGAGAAATTTTGCTTGAAAAGGTAGCTCATCTGATTTTACATGCCTCCCGATTTGCAAGGAGCTATCACACTTCCAAACATACTCCTTTGCATCCTCAAAGAGATTAGGCTAATAATAACTTGCACAAACGATCTCATAACCTATCTGCTTTTATGCAAAGCATCCTCCTAAAGGTTCATCATGAAATTCTCTCAATATGTCATAGATTTAATATTATTTGACACACCTGCACATAATCAAATCAGGTCTAGTAAAAAAGAGATCTCCCCCAATCCAAGAATAATCAACACTTGTCCTAATGATTCTCTTTTTATGATTAGATGAAAAGTAAGGTGGAATTTTTTTCCTGTAGCAAGATAATTGGCCATGTCTTCAAACCAAGGTGTTTTAATAGAGATGGAAAAAAAATTCCATCTGGAAAGTTAGCATTAGCAGGAATATCCTCACCTGCATGGTTGAGCCTAAACAAGAATTCAGCTACCTAATTTTTTTTTCTCGGTCTATCCAATACTGTGATGTCAAATTCCTGTAGTAGAAATAATCATCTAGTAATTCTGCCATTAGTGATTGGTTTATTCATGAGATAACAAATAACAGAATGATCTCTATGTATAAAAACTTCATAACCTGTGATGTAATGTCTAAACTTGTTAATAGCACAAATCACAACAATTGATTCTTTTTCAGTTACCGTCTAGTTCAGTTTCGCAGGAGTCAATTTTTTACTAATAAAATAAATGGAATGGGTTACATGATCCTCCTTTTTACCCAATACTGCTTCTATTGCCGAATTAGAGGCATCAGTGGAAATATGAAAATGAAAATTCAAATCTGGGCCTCTCAAGACAAGTGCTAAAGAAAGCTTTCCCTTGAGTTTATCAAATGGAGCTTGACTCTCATCATTCGAATGAAATTTAGATCCTTTGGTTAATAGTTTAAAAAATGGAGAGGATACCTTTGTAAAGTTTTCAACAAAACTTCTATAGTAACCTGCATGTCCAAGAAAACTATGAACTCCATTTTGATGGGTTGGTGGGGGTAGCTTTACAATAATCTGAATCTTTGTTGTATCAACATTAATTTGATCTTTGTTGTATCAACATTAATTCCTGCAGGAGAAACATGGTGACCCAAAAAAATAACTTCAGTCATAATAATAAAAAAAATTTCATTATTTAACAAAAGATTAGTTTCTCTACATCTGTGTAAAATTTTTTGAAGACTATGTAAAGCTTCTTCAAAAGTATCACCCATAACTGTAAAAGCATCCATACAAAATTCTACACAATCATGCAAAATATTAGAGAAAATACCAAGGATCGGTCGTTCAAATGTGGTTGGTGCATTGCATAGACCAAATGGTAACACTTTGTATGCAAAGGTACCCTAGGAACATGTAAACATTGTCTTTTCCTGCTCCTCAGGGGATATCCTAATCTGATTATATCCGTTGAATCCATCTAGGAAGGAAAGTTAATTTTTCCCTACTAGAGTATGCAGTACTTGGTCTATAAAAGGTAGAGGGAAATGGTATTTTAATGTAGCTTTGTTTATTTCCCTGGAACCTACACACACTCTCCATTTACCATTTTTATTCGGGACAATGACTAGTGGGGATACCCACTCACTATCTGAGATGGGATAAATGAATCCTACATTTAACAATTTTTGCAATTCATCTTCTAAAATTTCCCTTAAATCAGGGCTCATCCTCCTTTGTGGTTGTCTCAAAGGCCTAGAATTTTCTTCTACATAAATGTGATGAATGCATGTGTTTGGGTGAATTCCTCTCATATCAGTATATTCCCATGCAAATGTATCTGAATTTTTTTTCAATGTTTGAATTAATTTCTTTTCTTGTTCATGAGTGAAGGAAAATTAATGTTTAAATAATTTTTAGGAAAAATTTCCACTACATTACTCCCCCTTTTAGACATTGAATATGCAGGAAATGTAGATAAGAGAGCTAAATGTAATTTAGAAGCTGAACTATATTAAAAAAAATCCCACAAATCAGTAATGATATCTAAATTATAACTAGACTTTCCTTCTAAATGCTACGGAAATCATGATTAGAAATACAAAAACGTATCAGATTTTCATCAGAATTTTCCTTAAGACTCATGCCTTGGGCTATTGTTAAAAATGGTTGGGTGCCTTCTAAATCATGTTCTTCTTCTTCCTCAAACCAATGCGTGTTTTCTAATCTCAAGATGGGTTTAGTAGGGGGATACAAGTTGATATGTTTTGTTTCATCCCCATGAGCGATAGTCATGTTTCGAGATGCACACCCCATGTAGGCGTCATCCATGGCTAGCCATTGAGACACAAGATGAAATTTGAGTTGTTTTGTTCTATCTTCCAATGCCAACCTCTCTGGAAAAGGAGGCTCGAATATAAGAGATGAAGAAGGTTTTGTGTCCTTGAGGTGGATGGTTTTGCTGGTTCAGGTGTGGTTTCATCTTCAAGAATTTCTAAGGTATATTCCTCTACAATCTCCGCAATTCTTTCGAGCTGAGTCACCAATTTTCCCTACCTAAGGTTGATTTCCTGCAGTTGCACAGGTAATTCCTACAAGTGTACAGGAACAAAAATTTCCTGCAGATACGCAAGAAATTCTTGTAACACTGCATCAGAAACTTCCTGCAGTGGCTTTGGTGAAATACAGTAGGTAGGAAAAGTGGGATAAGTGACCAATCTAATGTTGTGAGTGGATCGGACTATTTTATTATTTGGATTATACAATGGTTGAGAAGGAATCTATGTGGGACGAGGTTGATTTGGTGGGGCAATCAATTGAAGTTGTTATTGCGATGTGGGCTGTGAATACAAATTTTGAGTTGGGAAACTTTGTGTAGTAGGATAAGAATAGTTCCCCTTCCAAGGTTGTTGAGGAGGCCAAGGCTGCCAGTGCATTGGAACATTCCACATTTGATTTTGAGCATAAGGAATTTAAAAATACGACTGTGGCATACCTGCAGGACGTGGCTCCCATGGTCTCTGAGGTGCCATTACATAAAGTGCATTGATAGCTCGTTGATATGCTATGTATTATACTTTAATTTCAAGTAGATAAGGACATTGATCAGCAAAATTCTTAGCCTCAAAAATTCGACATACCTCAATACTATCAGCAGGGCTTTCCCTTAGAGCATGTTTCTTCTTACATTTGGAGCAGAACACTGCTAAGTTTTTCTCCAGTTCATCATGTTTCTCCTGTTTCTTCTTAGCCTGCAAAACATCCAACTGTGAAGATAACGTGCTAAGAATATCAGTTTCAAAATTTTCAAATAAATTACCCATTTCAGCTCTGGCTACTCGAGCTTCGACAACTAGTTAGACAAGCTTGGAAGAAGGATCTCTTCGTCCTCCTCCAGTCTCAGAATTTCCTCTTGAATATATTTTACAATGCTCACACACATCATCATAACTCAACTTTGATACATCACCTACTCCCATTATATTTAAGGCCTTTAGATATTATGTTCTGATTTCGCTAAGAAAAATGGTTCTCTTGGCCTCTCTATCTAATTGATTCATATTATATCTATGCAAATTTTATGGGAATATTTCTACCAAATCTTCAAGGCTCTCCCCTTCCTTCTGAGTCATTCAAAAAATATCTTCTCTGAGGTCTCTGGTCTTATAGTATTCTTGGTACTTTCTCAGGAATAACTTCTTCATTTCATCCCAATTTGCAATTGAGTTTGACCCCAACCCTATTAACCACATGACATCTATATCCTTCAATGTAGCACGAAAAAAATTCAACTTCTGAGCATTGGAATAATAGTCATAGCTCCAACACAACACATCATATTCGAATAGGAAGGCATCTGGATCCTCACTAGAAGTACCATGAAAATTAGGCAAGGCCGAAGGAGGGATATTTTTCATCTAAGTAGCTCCACCAATCTCCCTAATAAGGAATTCAAATGTGACCAGTTTCTCCTCCTTATAATCAAATCCTCCATTGGAATTACCAGTACCTTCTTCGCGAGCCATATCAGTCCAAGAAAGAGTGGGACCTTTGAAGAATATATATTCCTTAGAGTCAATGGCATGGAATTTTGGTTTCTTAATAGGGTTTACAGGGAAACCTTCTTCAAGTTAACCATTGAGTAGAGATGTTGTCTTCCTTGAAAGGGGATATTATAGATGGGAAGAAATGGAAGATTCTCCAACAGAGTGTTCTGCTATGGAAGTGTCAATCTTCTCCGGATTGCAGACCTCTTGTTCAGAATATTCTTCCTTTACTGCCTTATTTATTGCAAACTTCCTTTTTATTTCTAGTGTATTAGTAAATGAAATGGTGCTCACACCACCATGAAAAAATATATAAAATACTGGACCTTATCCATCTAATATTCAAACAAAATTAAAAAACTTACCAAACAATCAGGACATGGCTTTGGCGAGTGTTTGACCTCTGTGGGTGCATGGGCTTTTCCCTTCGTCTTTTTACTTCAACTCCCATAGTCCTAAAACAAATCAACAAAATCGAACTAAAGCACTTTCAGTATTATCCCTTAGCACCTCCCCAGCAATGACACTGAAATTTTGAGTCAAATAATATGCTTATAATTTTCCAATCATAAATTGTCAACCTAGGAAGGTAAACTAATGAGAAGCAATGCAAAGTATATGTAGGTTGATTACTTCAAGTTTTAATAAATTATGCACACATCAACTAATGCTTATTTCGTATGTCAATACTTGGCAGCAATGGCTATGGAGTGGCATATATCATCCCTCTACAACACTTAGGATTATTGATATTGACCATGAAAAGATAAATATCAAACAACAATCAACAACTCATGCTTCTTTCGTGTATCAATACTTTGCAGCAATGGCTATGGAGTGGCATATATCATCCCTCTACAGTAATTGGGTTTGTTGATATTGGTGCAGGAAAAGATAAAAGGTAAACCAAAATCAAGAATCCAACTTAAAGAGCATGAATCTAAACGTTGATCAAATGAAAATAGCTCATTAACATAAAGAATTAAATCACTTAACCAATTAACAGTTTGCTACAGGAAATGCATAAATAAAGCACTAGCTGTGTACAAGAATTATTGATGCATCAATGAAACACAAATAAAACACACACTATGTTGCGGGAGTTGTGAGTGAAGGGGGCCCACCCTCACTCACAACTCCTTCAAAAGCCTATGAAATTGCTCAGAAAGGTTAAAAAAACATAGATTATTTTATTAATCTAGAAATTACAGTCAAGTACAGTCTGATATCTTGCTATCAAAAAAAATCCCAATCCAACCTTCTTTATAAAGAAAAATCCATCAGATTTATACATTTATCAAAACCCATATTTGTCTTGAACAAAGTATATCACTAATCTAAGCCTACATCCAATGATACAGATACAATTTGACAAAGTAAACTTATGTTAAGTCTAATCCATGAATGGAAGCATGGATTAGACAATTTTCGTTACATGGCTAAAGTTGTTTCTCCATGTGGGCACGAGAGAATATCTAGAGGTTTGGGTGGCTGAAAAAGAGGATTCAGAACCGTGAATAAGACAACTTCAATATGCAAAAAATTCCCTTCAAAATCCATGTCTTTACTCAATCTAGAGATGAGTGGAACATGATCAACCATCGATCTTGCTGTAGGAAATCAAGACGGTTTGTAGGAAATCGGCGTATCTACAGGAAATCCAGAATGTTTGTAGGAATATTGGTAGCATGAGTTGTCTCTACGATTTGCAAAACTATTTGAATCTAGAAAATCTGCACATGAGTTCTAGACTATTTAGAGTAGTAATGTAATAAAGACAAAACTAGATCAAAGAATACTTGAATTTAGATAAAATGAAACTTCTTATGATAATTTAACATACCTTGTGCTTATGGTACTCCTTTTAGCCAAAACTGATAACATAGTTGAACTAGGTATAATTAAAGAGAAAAAAGGGTTCAAAAATAGGGGAGGTAGGGCCTACGATAGGTGGAAAAAATGGGTAAAGTTCAACTTAACATACATTAGCTACTTTAGTTGTACCAAAAGTATATTGCACTGGTTAAAAGTGTGCAGATTTAATCAATGTGTCTACAACCACCATTGTAGAGTCCTATTGATACTTACTTCCAGGCAGTCTAGTAATGAAATCTATGGAAACCACTTTCCACTTCCATTCAGGGATAGGTAAAATGTTCAACGATTTAATAAGATGCTGATGTTCCACGTTTACTTGCTGACATCCTAAACATCTAACTATAAAATCTGCAACATCTTTCTCCATACCTGGACAAAACATGTTGTTCCTCAATGCTGAAATCAATTTTTGATAATCAAGATTTCCTGCGTAAGTTATTTTATGATACTCATCTAAAATTTCCTATTTTAATAATGTCACATTTTGAATATACAATCTTTTCTTGTAATAAATTAATCCTTTCTGATTTTTAGTATATCCCACTATTTCAGTTTTGTGCAATTTCTCTTGCAATTTCACATAGCTTTGATCTTGCATCATCACTTCCTATATCAATTATTCTATTTCAAATTTCAAACTACTTCCAGCATTGTTCACAATTTGATGAGCATTCCTACTTAAAGCATCTGCAATATTATTTACCTTTCCTTTAATGTGTTTCATTTCCATATCGAACTCACTAAGGAAAGATAACCATCTAGCTTGTCTAACATTTAAATAAATTTGAGTGAAGAAGTATTTCAAACTTATGTGATCTGTCATTAGTATGAACTTATTTCCCAGTAGATAATGTCTTCACATCTTCAATGAATGTATCACAACAGCTAATTCTAAGTCATACACAATATATTTCTATTCATGTTTCTTTAATTTTCTTGACTCATATGCTACGACCGATTTCTCTTGTAGTAATACTCCTCCTAATCCTTCTGCACATGCATCTGTACATACTACAAATTCTTTATTTGGATAAGAAAAATTCAATATGAGGGAAATTTTTAGTTTAAGTTTTAATTGTTCGAAACTATTTTGGCACTACTGTCCATTAACAATTTGACCCAAATACTAAATTTTGTCCTTGTAAAATTCACACGTGATGAGTTTTGCATATAATTTATGTTCTCTAAGTGTTTGTAAGATAGCTATGAGATTTTCTTTGTGTTATTATTTTTTTTCGGAGTATACAAAAGTGTCATCAATGAATACTAATACAAACTTGTCTAAATACTTGTGCAGTACATTATTCATTAAACATGTGAATATATCAAGTGCATTTGTAAGTCCAAAGGGTAGGACTACAAATTCATAGTGTCCATATCTAGTCTAGAATGTTGTTTTATTGATGTCCTCAACTTTGATTATGAGTTAATGATATCATGTTCTTAGATAGATCATTGAGAAGATAGTGGCTCCTCTCCCTTTATCAAATAATTCATTTATCCTTAGCAGAGGATATATTTTCTTTATTGTCAATTTATTCAGTTGTTTGTAATCTATGCACATCCTAAATGTGCCATCCTTCATTTTCAGAAGCAGTACTAGTGCTACCCAAGGAGACACACTTGGTCTGATGTATCCTTTATCTAATAACTCTTGTAATTGAATTTTTAGCTCTAACAATTCAAGAGTACTCATTCTATAAGGTGATATAGAGACAAGTGTAGCTTCTTGTACCAATTCAATTGAGAAATAAATTTCTCTTTTAGGGGGTGAATGTGGGATTTCTTTTGGAAATACATATTTGAACTCTCCAATTACTGGTAAATTTTCTCCAACTTCTTTTTCATTTTGTTGTCCCAGTTCCTCCACTTACAGAACATACACTTGACACATTTTTCTTGTTGTCCTTTTTAACTATAGTGTAGAAATTTGCGTGCTTGATATGGGTGTTGGTTTACCTTTCACTATCATAGCTCTCCCCTCACCATCCATACAGTGAACATTTTTATCTAAGAAATTAACTATTTCTTTCCATTTCTCTAATCAGTCCATTCCCACTAACAAATCATATGATCCTTCAATTTCTATCATGGTTGATTTGTGTTCAGCCTAGTGATCTTCAATTATAACACTAATCCTTGGAATTTTTCTAGAAATTTCATTTATAGTAGTTGCCTATCGTAATACTTCAATTTTCTAAACTGTTTTGTGAGGACAGTTGTGTAATAGGTGAGGTTCTCCACATCCCCAACACTTTAATGGTTCTTTCATTTTTACAGAACCTTCCCTTTTTTTTGGTTGGATCCATCTACTTAGACCCAATCCGTGATTGTGTTGGTTGGTTTTCTCTAGTTTTATTAAATTTCTTCATTTGATGGTTTTTCCCAAAAAAACTCAAGTATGGTGGTTTTACTCTTTTGACATTAGAGTCACTATTCCCTTTTTCTTTGTTTTTCCAATTTTTCAGCCGATCATTTATTCCTTTGAACTGCTGATAACACAGTATTTTTTTGTGAACAAATTCATGCATTTTATTCATGTACATGTACCATTTTGGTTTCTTCCCACCAAATGGTAGCTTTACAATTTAGTTGTTAAATGCCCAATATGGTTTTCAATTTACTTCCATATTCATAAAACTAAAAATATTTAACCATGTTCTGAAGCTAAGCTTCTAAATCCTCCTCCTTTTCACCATAAAAAGTGGGAGGTTTGATTTTACATAATTCTCCTTGAAATTCCTTTTTCTTTTTGGACTATTGTCTGGATGCTTCACCACCCTCAGATACTTCTAAGTTGGTTTCATCTTCTTTCCTCTTTTTTTCCAGGGTCTTCACTTTCATGACTAGACCTTGAGGTTAATTATTTGATCAACCTCTCTTGCTCTTCGCTAGCTTGCAACAATCGTTCATTGTTTTTTCTTAGATAAAAAAATTCTTGTCGGATATCCCTGACCATATCCAGGAATTGATAATTTTGATCTAATGGATTTACCTCCCCCCCCTATATCCATGTATAACTCTCCTCCATCACTCATAACAACAATTGTAATTCTATTCACTTAATCATTGTATACATAAATAAATTGGTGCATCAAGTTAAGAATTTTTTTAAAGTAATTTACAACAACATAAATTTCGATTTTTTTTTTCCTGTATGGGGACACATAGGCCCCTTGTTGTCAACATCAGCTCTGATACCATTTGTAACAACTCTGCTTACCCGAAAAAAATATTCTCTATTTATACCATTTATGCTACTATGTCGTAATTCACTTTATTTAATTTTGTCGTATTACGATCTTTCAATACATGTTTACTTTATATTGTCAAAATTTCATATAACAACATAATTTTTCCCAGGACTTTGTTGCCAATGAAAATCCTACTAGCACCCCATGTTTCCACAATTCATATGTAATGTACCTAATTTTCTGCTTTTAAAAATAGGCAGTCAAAGACTATAAGGGTCAAATGGACCCACAGAAAATAAGTATTGTGGATATATTTTATTAAATTAAATTAATAACATAAAAAAAGGAAATAAATGGTGCAAAGACTAGAAAATGATTAGAGATCACAGATTGAAATCCTTCAGGAAGGATAAGGATCATAAGACTTTCCCAACTCTCCAAAAATCCTTGGAGGAAATAAAATTAAATATAGCAATTTAGATTGGAGATAAAAATATAAAAAAAATTTCCCAAGTAAAGAGGAAGTTACTGGGAAGAGGTGGAATAAATCTAGAAAGACGAAAAGCTAGATTTAAAGTAAATTTGTGGAAGAAACAAAAGGAAACCATAAGCACACAGGAAAACAACATCTTGATTTAACTGGATGCAGTTAAGGGAAACAGGCTGATGGGAAATAAAGCTTATATAAGAATATTCAGGATAGAAAAGAGGTTTTCCATTGCTAAATAAAAATAATCTTTGCTTGGGGTGAGCTATGGACAAAGAACTCTAAGGTTCGATGGCACCTAGTCTACCTTAAGTGGTATGCACGAGTTAATTTCATTTTAAAATTATATTCTAGTTCTATCATGAATTGTTGAGAGAGTAAATTAGTATAGTTTTATATGAAATTCTAAATCTGGATATGCATCTATACTATGGAATTAATATGAATTAGAATTTATTTTGGACAGTTTATACATTGAATAGAACTAAATATAATAAAATAGTATGTCCTGTATTGTTGTACAGACATAAATCTGTAGATGACCAAATCTGAGAATGTCTAAACCTGGTATAAGGCTTAGATCTAAGGTTAGGTAGCCCATAGAAAATTAGTGTTTCATTAACAATTCTATTTCTATGAGATGTTACTAAGTTGTACATTTCCTAATCAACAATTTATAAGCAGAAATAAATATATCTGAATGACAAACGAATGCACAACTTAGATAAGTAAGATTATGTACTGTATAACTAAGTAAGTTCTATATTTTAGCGTAAAATGAGGACAAGAACTCATGAATTAGAGCTTACTGGAAAAAAATATATATACATGTACATATATAATTAGAATGTATCCCTACATAAGAACTGGAAGAGAAATTATATATGGAATGAATATATTAGGTTGGATTTCTAATAACATTTTAAATTGAAATAAAAGAGTTTATTAGTCCATAGCAAAACAGTTAAAAAGGATAATTCCATATAGTTATATCTTTGTAGAGGTTTTTAGTTCATAAAAATTACATAGTTTTAAACAAGAACTGCTAATAATAAAAGTTTACACAAATGGCACTTTATCCCTTAAAATGAACACTGAAATGTTTATCTTTGCAAATTTATGCAAAGTTCCATATGATATATTTCACTCGGTATATGGACCAACCTATGTAAACATAGTTCCGTAGTATGAGAAAATTTCAAGAGCAGAGGATGCATGTGAATCCAAAAGAAGGATGTTTATATATAAAATTCCTGCAATGACGTGAAATAGAATTTAGTTCTGGTGGGGAGGGTAGTTAAATGATAATTATAAAAATTAGAGTAAGGGAATTAAGGTGAAAACTATTACCTTAATAATTGCATATAAAGTAGACTTGTGGTCTCATAGAACAAAATAATCAATGCCGAACTTTATGCATTGTATACAGGTCATTATAAAAAGATAATAAATCATGCATAGAAAGGTTGAAGAACAGTTTCCGACATGAAAATTTCAAACATAGGTACTTAAGGAAGGTCGTAACAATTTTTTTTCATATATGATATAGAAGCTATATATTAGTTTTAAGTCTTCACAGAAAATGAAAGTACATAATATAAATTACGCATAGAAATAATGAAAGAAACACCCTTGTTTTAGTCAAACCATATGGGCGTGAAGATGCTGGTAATAAAACCAAAATTGAAAAGTAGTATTCTCTGTGGTGTGTGAATTTAAAATTCACACAATAAGACTCCATAAGTAATGTTAATCCTTGATTCAACAGAATTTGGAAATTGTTCAAAGTATTCGGTGAAATAGACCAATATTGTGGATTTTAGTAATCCTATAAACCCAAACCAAACTATAAACCCATGTTCAAAGGGAAGCTCGGTAATATCACTTACTTGCATTGCGTGTGATATTCTTTAAAATGACTGGGCTAGGAGGAGTAGGAGGTTTCTCCACCATTCATATGCATGTTCAAAAACATTGTGAGAGAAGAAGTGATATACAATAGTTTTCTAGCGAAAAGAAATGCAAGCAATAATGGTGTGGAAATACCGAAACCAATATTAGGAGTTGATAGAAATTCTCATTCCATTGTTAACTCGAAGGGAAATGTCAGCCTTCCTCTCACATACAGATAATAAAAATTTCAAAACCTGTGTGTATTGGAAAATCTAAAGGAGTAATAACAAGACTAGAAGTTTGAAGTAAATAATAGCATTGTAATAACTAAAACGAAAATGGTAGAAGGGTTGCATACTTTCTTTACAGTCAATACCTCAATAACATTAGATGGAACACAATTACTAAGCCTAAGTTCCATGATTTTTGGAATAGAACTTACCAGAATACACAATCACTGCATGTGAGTCAATTAGAGAGACACGGGTTTTGAAATCCATACCAACAAGGCGTTTATACTCACAGGAAAATAGATCTAGAAAGGGAAGAGCTAATCCAATAGGTTCTGGTCCCGCACATAAGGAAATTCGATAAGTTTATAAATTGAAACCAATAAATAACTAGTAAAGACCAAAACAATTCATGAATACAGGGATGTTTCACTTTCAAGGAATGTGGGACGTATTACATGTAGGTAGAATGGAGGTGTTTTATGCATGCACAAAGCTATTTCATTCTTGACCTCATAGAATTAGAAATTATCATTCTTAACATAGGTGAAACATAGAACCAATTGTCGATGTTCTGGCCGTGGACCAAAATAGAAGTGCCATAAAAAAAAATGAGATTATTTATGAAATTTTAAACCCTAATTTGAATGATTAATCCAGGTCATCGACGTGTCGATGGATCGTGGACTATCCCTCAGATTGAAGTACTAAAAATTGGGCAAAGAGGGCCACGTGATTCTGTACAAACTATTTAATGCTAGAATATCCCAAGGAATCCAAAATCTAGGGTTTGACATAACCACATACAGAATCATCATTTCACATTAAAGCTGGACAGTTATGAAATCTTAGAAATATCAATTTCGAATAACATCTAACAACATATTTAATAACCATGCGTATCGAGTACATGTGTATTGAAACATGAAATCTAATGGAGTATAAAATAAGGTTGTAATGGTATGATTCATGGGCGGCGAAAGCTTATAGCATTAAAGACGTTTATACGGGTTCAATATATATATATATATATATATATATATATATATAACTGCAACTTGGTAAATGCTATAATGTAATATTAAGTGTCGTTGGAAGTTAATAAAGACTTACCCAACGAATTATAATATGGTATACGGATAATGCTTACCATATATAATTTAAATTATAGCAAAATAAAAGTGGCATTATGTACAATATGCCAAATATTAACCAATGTGGAAATGTAACCTTATAAAGGAAACATGTACCAAGTCTATGGTGAAAAGTAATGACTAGAGATATGTCGGTAAAGAAATCATTAAAGGACAAAAATATATGTATATATGAAATTCGGAACCTTTACAAAGTAGGGTTAAGTAGTGAGAATAATTAAATCAAGTGGATCTTGATTTATTTCACATGCACATGTAGTAATTCCTAACCTAAAGTAAAAGAATTAAGTATGGTTTGCAAAGAGACTTATATGGATTATCTTCAATAAATTGAGGAGTTTTTGTTGGTCAACCTAATAGGTACAAGTATGTTAGTATGAAATTCAGTACTAATATAAGTAAGTTAGGGAGGAGTCGTAAGGGACACATTTCATAAACTTATTATAAGATAAGTGGCAATTTAAACTATTAGGAGTAAGAAGCTAGATAGTAATATTGGAAGATGCATGTAAGATCATGGAAATTAAGGACCTGTCCAGGTAAATAAATTAGTGTTAGCACTATATTGAGAAAAAAAAAATTTCCAATTTTGAGATGTTACAAATGGTATTAGAGTCAATGTTAAAACACTGGGCCATAATGTGTGCTCACACTAGGAAAGAAATTCAATTACTGTAAATTGTTATTAAATTTATTTTTCATTAATGTTTAATTTCATTTGCGGTGAAACAACATTGAAGCATACAACTGAAAGCCATGAGGGATGGGGATATGATGTATGTAGATCTAGGTGGTGAAGAAAAATACAACATATCTAAATGCTCCATGGATCGTTATGATGCATCAAATGCAAAAAGTATTGATGAAACTAAAAACCCACAAAGAAAGGCTATCTTTAGCCAGTGAAGAGCAAGAAAGGTTAATAAGAGAATTGACCTCTCGGGATAGTCACAAAGGTGAAGGTCTGAGAAGAAAGAGAAAGAGAACTGTAAATCAATTAGAAGATTTTGAGGGAAATGAAGCCTTTGGACAATAGTGTAGGAGGAACAAGGAATTTTAGGATGAATTAAGAAAAAAAGAAAGTCTGCCTCCTTTGATGGAGAGAGGGAGGATCATACAGAAGTTTTACTTATAAATATAGTAAATAAATTTTAAGTGGTAAAGTATGAAATTAATTGAAAAGTCGGGTTGGTTATTTATAAATTCTAGATAAGGGTTACCTTGTAGTAGTAGGAAATTAAGTGTGAAAAATGTCACCTAAAAGGGATGTTCAATTTAAAACTAGTAATAGACATTTGAATTACCAATCATAGGATGACAAAGCCAAAGAGTTTTAGGACCTTAGGTTGGGACGACTTATTATTGTTGAGTTATTACCAAACTCACCAACCTTCTTTGCTAGTTGCCTTGTATATTAAAATTAAAGGAAAGGGTAAGAGGATGTTAAAAATTGTCTACCTAGTAGTTGAGAATGAGGGATTCTATCTCCTAAAATTTAGAAACCAGTAATACTGAAAACTACTAATTGAAAAATAAAATTAACTGTTATTAGAAAGAAAATAGGATGATGAAATATGTGGAGTTGAAGGACCACAATTTGGACAAAAAAAAAACCCCTCAAAGTACAGAGGTAGGATTTTTGAACCACTTATTATGGATTAAATACTTTTAGAAATAGAATTTTCTCAAGAAAGTTATAAATAAATAAAAATTATAGACATTCTATCAATAGAAATATAAAATCTATTGTAGTACAAAAGAGGCTAGAGGCAATCGAAAAGAAACTTACAGATATGCATGATAAAAAACCTGTTCTGTTCTGGTTGATGAACTTAGATGTGGTTTAACAAAAGAAAGAAAGATTCCAACAAGCTGGAATTGTGTATAGAATTGATATATAACATTTCCAAATATTGATGAAACGTAAACAAGTATAAATAACCTTAGTTAGAGTTAAATGTTTCAATTATCGATTCCTATGCGGTGGTAATAGGAATAAGCTAGGTAGAACAACAACAAGCACCTACCAAATTTTTGAGAGAAAATACTACAGGGTATCTGTGGCGATGGAAAAATAGTGATATTAGAAAGGAAAACAAAATAAAAAAGGCTGAAAAATGTATGTTGTAGAATTAAGATGACAAAATGAAAAAGAAACTGGTAGAAAATTTACGAGTCAACAGAAAGAGTAAGGACATAATTATGAATGAAATTCCTCATATATTTCCCCTGAAGGGGAATCTAACTGTTAAATGAATACTAAACCATGTGTTACACTAGTCCTTAGAATATATGGGCTGAATATCCCAATATTGTACGAGTTAAAACTGCAGAAAAAAAAAAAAAAAGTTTCTAAATAAAAACTATGTATGACCAAGTAAATCCATGCTGGGAGCACTGGTAAGTTGATCAAAACAAAATTTGGAACCTTAAGAGTAAGTATAGGCTACTAAAAACTGAATAAACTGATGATCAAGCATGAATATTCTCTTTACGATAGATGGTCAATAAGCTATCATAAAATGAGAATTACAACATAACTATATAAAGAACAATATACATAAACTATGAATTAGCAGTTCTCAGTGATTTGATGGATAATGTTTCACTCCTTGATGTATCAAGTAAAACAAAATATAAAGAACAGTTCAATATTGTGCTACGATTCTACAAAATATAGAGGACATAAATGACATGATAGACTTAACAAAAAAGAATTTTATAAAATTCTCAATGGTTAAGTCGTGTAAAGTCAGACAAAGGATGAGTAGTGAACTAAGGAAAGGCTCAAGTGAGCATGAAATGAATTTCATTCTTGATACTTCCACCTTAAAATTAACCGTGGATATTGAAAAATAATAGAAGAGATGCGTAAAGAGATTTTTAATCTTAGCCTATACAAAAATCTCTCTACAACAACAGGGATAGGAAAAATGCATAGAATAAAAAAGGTCAAAATAGTTTGAAATTTTGAAAGAATTAAACTAATAACTATTCATGTTTTAATATCCTAACCAAATCCGAGAAATGGAAAGAGGTACTAATGCTTCAACAGAAGAATTAGAGGTAATATTATTACACAGTTATAGCATAGGATTGAAGAAAAATTTAGACAAATGAGTAGAATTATACTCTGTACATATTAAGGTTTCTGCTGAAATATATGCTACAGGAAGTAAAGAAGTTATAGGTAATGTAAGAAGTGGTTTTGATTCGAGAACACCAAAGTTTGAAGTAGAAATTCTTCAAAAATATGAAAAATTCTAAGCAAACTAGGTGTTTGTTTTTCCTTAATGAGTTTGAAATAAACTTCCAAACTGAAAAAGGAAAGGAAAAGGAGATTTTAGATGTTTTAAAAGAGGAATGTATCTACAATTTTGAAGAATATTCAATTAATAAAAGTTCTGATTGTGAATAATTGAGGCAAATAGAATGAGTGTAGCAGTAAAGCAGGAAAATCTTCGAAGAAAAAACTGCAAAATAGTGAAAATTTGATAGATAATTAAATTCAAAAGGAAATGATAATTTAAAAAAAAAAGAGGGTAGATAAATAATGTGACCCCAGTATAGAATTTGTTTTTGAAAAATACCATAGATGTCCTTAGATAGGACATACTGGTGACTCAAATTAAACTCAATATTTAAAACAGGAAATCTGTGACCTAGTATGAGGAAAGAATAATGAAAAATCCTATGTGGAAAATATTGCTAAGGGACACTGAAACCTAAGTATCACACAAAATATGGATCCTATTCAGGGGAAATTTTAAGGATGGAAAATTATTTTGAAGTTTAAAAAATTGGCGAATCTCACTAGTCCCTAATATGAAAACTATCAAATGTTTATTGATGTATTTGTAAAATTATTCAAATTTATAATGATATTATATATATTATCTATATAATGTTGGCGATTTTTAAGGTAAATTAATTTCATATTGTAAAATTTGGGCGAATCACTTTTATAAAAAAATGGAAATTGGCGAATCTGTTTTTTGGAAAAACCATGGAAAATTAGCCCACCTGTGAATATTAGCCCCTAAAATTTTCCATGATCCTATTCCTATTCCAAAATTGAAATAGGAAGTTGGTTGAATAAAGAAATTGAAATTGGTTAGCTTAGAAACGAGTTGAATTAGAAACTGACATTAATAAAAAGTAGTCAATGTTTCCAAACCCGAAACTGTAAACTGATATGAAGTTTCAATATGTAAGGTAATAACTGATACACTTGATAAGGTAAAGTTAAAGTGGAAATTGGAAATTGTGTTATAGACAAACTAATATTAAGTTGAAATTGTGCATGGTTATCACCATCTAAATTGATTGAGAAAATCAATCAAGTACTAAGTACATACAGTGCATGTATGAACTAGAAAAAGGGGGATAAAACCTTCAATAGAACCTCTGCAGACGGGAAAGCTATTTTTCTAGACTCGTGAAATTTTAATGAAGAGGTGTTTGCTTTGTGAAGCAAAGTGTAATAGGAATTGTACAAATCTGAGAAAAGGAGTCAAGGTGAGAAGATGTGCAGAGAAATCGCCAAGAAATTCAAACGAAACCATGTGTGTGGGAGGAGGAAGTCTCGCCGAAATACATGGAATGATAAGTAGTTGTGCTAAAAATCCACTATACTACTATGAACCCTGAAGGGTTTTTGCTAAAAAGTGACTTTATTTAAAAACTACTAAAGTTTAGAATATTATCGTGGTTAATTATTATCAATATATATATATATATATATATATATATATATATATATATATATATATATATATATATACTACTCATATGAATTTATATGAACTATGGATAGGTAGAAATAGGAATAAAACATTCTTCCAGTATACTTCCTATACTGGGGCAAGAAAAAAATCAAACTCCAGAGTATAGTACTGAACAGATTAAAGATAGGGGAAAGTACTTGTAATCTGAAGAAAATTTTTGGGAGCTAGTGGAAAAGATGAAGGAGGAATCTTCATCCCAAGTTGAGAAATCAACATCAAGATTGATAACACTGAGGACGGTGTTCTGTTTTAGAGGGGGAATATGCAATGCCCCTAAATTTCTTCTTTTAAAAATAGGCAGTGAAAGCCTATAAGGGTCAAGTGGACCCAAGGAAAATAAGTATTGTGGATATATTTTATTAAATTAAATTAATAACAGGAAAAAAAAAGAAATAAAAGGTAGAAATACTAGATAAGGATTAGAGATCATAGATCCAAATCCTTGAGGAAGGATAAGGATCATAAGACTTTCCCAGTTCTCCAAAAATCCTTGGAGGAAATAAAATTAAACATATCCCTTTAGATTGGAGATAAAAATCTAAAAAAAGCTACCCGAGTAAAGAGGAAGTTAGTGGGGAGAGGTGGAATAAATATAAAAAGAGGAAAATCTATCTTTAAAGTAATTTTGTTGAATAAAAAAAGGAAAGCCTAGGCACATGGGAAAAAAACATCCTGATTTAACTGGACGCATTTAAGAGAAATGGGTTGATGGGAAAGAAATCTTAGATAAGCAGATTCAGGATAGACAAGAGGTTCTCCATTGCTCGAGAAAAAGGACCTCTGCTCAGGGGTGAGATGTGGAGAAAGAGCTCTAAGGTTGGGTGGAACCTAGTCTACCTTAAGTAGTATGCACCAATTAATTTCATTTTTAAATTATATTCTAATTCTGTCATGAATTGCTGAGAAATTAAAATATTATAGTTTTATATGAAATTCTTAATCTGGATATGCATCTATACTATGGAATTAATATGAATTAGAAATTATTTTCGACAGTATATACATTGAACAGAACTAACTATAATAAAATAGTTTGTCTTGTATTGTTGTACAGACATAACTCTGTAGACGACCAACTCTGAGAATGTCTAAACCTGGGATAAGGCTTAGATATGACGTTAGGTAACCCACATAAAATTATTGTTTCATTAACAATTTCATTTTTATGAGATGTTACCAAGTTGTACATTTCCTAATCGGCAATTTATAAGCAGAAATAAATATATTTGAATGACAAACTAATGCACAGTTTAGTTGTTGTGAAACCAGCTCTAAAAATAGAAGAAAAGAGAGATCAACACTTAGAAATCAGCCATTTTGAGGGGGAAACCTCCAACACATTACATAAATGAACAATTTTTGGATGATAAAAATGACAAAACCTCCTTTCTATATATAGGATTCCATGGGGCCACAATGTAATCCTAGCTGACCTAACAATAATAATTTAAGGGCACAATAATAACAATATGGGTGTTAAAGGGGTACAACAATAACAATAAGGGGGTTACACTAACCACAATAATGGACTGTACTAGTAATATAGGGACCTAACATGCTCCTCTCCTTCAAAAAAGTGTTGAGTAGCTTCGAGTGCTTTTGTATAAAATTCCCATCATCCCATATAGAATCTTCAGTGGGTAAGTTCTTCCATTTGATGAGATACTCTGAAATTGATCGATTTTGTAGTTGTCGAGTTCTTGATTCCTTGTCTGCTTCAGGTTCTAATATGGTTTTTCCTTCCTCATCAAGTTTTGGCAATATTGTTTACACTGAAATTTTGTCCCCTATAACCTTTTTTAGGCATGAAACATGGAAATCTGGATGCACTCACGAAGAAGCAGGAAGCTCCAATTTGTATGCCATAGTCCCAATATTTTGCAAAAACTTGTAAGGACCATAGTACTTTGGCGATAATTTATTATCCTTCTTAGCTTTCTTGAGGGACATTTGTTTGTATGGTTGTAGCTGTAAAAATTCCCAGTCTCCCCCATCAAAACTTCTATCATTGTGATGTTGATATGCCTGTTGTTTCATTCGATTTTGTGCCAAATTTTGGTTATACTTTAAGAGTTGGAGAACTTCTTGTTGATGCTCGATGTGATCCTCCACTTCTTTAACCCTAGAATTTTCCCTTAAAGAAGATGTGATGTATGGTGGATGATATCCATAAAGTTCCATAAATGGGGTCATTTTTGTTGTAGTATGGAAGGAAGTGTTATACCACCATTCAGTGAGAGTTGACCACTCAACCCATTGTGCTTGCTTATCAAATACAAAAAAATGAATATATCCTTCCAAAAAATTATTCACTATCTCTATTTGACCATTAGATTGAGGATGATATGATGAGCTATGAGCTATTTGAGTACCCAAACAAGACAGTAACTCCGTCCAAAAATTTCCTGTGAAAATGGGATCTCTGTCACTTATAATAACCTTCGGGTTTCCATGTAGCTTTTGAATTGTTTCCATAAATGCAGTAGCAACTGTACTCGCTTTAAATGGATGAGATAATGATCAAAAGTGTGCATACTTGGTAAGTCTATCAATTACCACCATGATGAAACTCCTTCCTTCAGACTTAGGTAAACCTGTGATAAAATCCATAGAAGTATCCTCCCAACGTTGACTTGGAATGGATAAAGGTTGTAGAAGGCCCAGGGTCTTAATTGTTTCAACTTTATTTTGTTGGAAAACTAAAAATTCCGCCACAAACATTTGAATATCATATTTAAGGCCATTCCAAACAAATTATTTCTTCATCATGTTGTAGGTTTTTAAAAATCCTGAGTGTCCTCCTAAAGGAGAAGTGTGCAATTCCAAAAGAATCTTTTGTTATAGTTGGGAATTCTTGCAAATATATAAGTGATCATTGTACCATAAGGAATGATTTTTCCAACTAATTGTATCAGATGTACTAAGATATTGCTGCAACTTTTGAATGAGAGTCCACACTTCTCCATCCTTCTTCCATTCATCCCTTGCTTCTATTATCCAATCTAGTTGGATAATTGAAATGACACAAAGCAATGCTTCCAACTCTGCATCCTTTCTTGAGAGTGCATCTGCAAAAACATTTAGCTTCCATTTTTTGTAGATGATTTCAAAGTCACAGCCCAACATCTTTGTGACCAATTTTTGTTGTTCTTATGAAGATAGTATTTGTTCCAAAAAGTGTTTAATACTATCATGATCATTTTTTCCGTTGAATCGTCCTCCCATTAGGTAAGGTCTCCATTTCTTTAGTGCATGTAGTATTTCCAACATTTCCTTATCATAAATAGCCTATTGTAAATACTTTCGTTTGATTGAATGAATTTCAGAAGAAATGGGTCTTCCTTCTTGCATTAAAACAACACAAATTCCATTTCTTGAGGCATCACATTCCACAATAAAGGTTTTTGTGAATTTTGGCATAGCTAAGACTGGGGCTAGGCACATTGCCTCTTTAAGATGTTCAAAAGCCTTAGTTGCTTCAGGAGTCCATGAAAATGTATCTTTCTTCAATAATTTTGTTAGAGGTGTTGCTATTCTCCCATAATTCTTAACAAACCTGTGATAATACCCTCTTAACCTGAGAAATCCGTGCAACTGCTTTATGGTTGTGGGGACTTTCCATTCCTTAATGGATTTAATTTTGTTAGGGCCTACCTTATCACCCTCGTGAGATACAATATGACCCAGATATTCCACATCTTCTACTCCAAAGGAAAATTTGGATGTTTTTTCATATAATCGTTTCTCCTCCAATAGTTTGAGCACCCTGTCAACATGTTGAACATGATCCTTCCCAAACCTGTTGTAGATTAGTATATCATCAAAAAATACTAGCACAAATTTTCTAAGGAAGGGTTTGAAAATGGAATTCATCAACCCTTGAAATGTAGAAGGTGCATTGGTAAGGCCAAAAGGCATCACCACAAATTCAAAATGACCCTCACGAGTTTGAAATGTTGTTTTTAGAATATCTTCAGTCTTCGTTCTAATTTGATGATATCTTGAACAAAGATCCAACTTGGTAAAATAAATTTCTCCATTTAATTCATCCAATAATTCATCAATCATAGGAATGGGAAATTCATCTTTAATAGTGAGCTTATTGAGCTCACTATAATCCAGACACATGCACCATGATCTATATTTCTTATGCACCAATACTACTAGACCAGAGAAAGAACTTTGACTAGGTTGAATTATACCAACCTCTAACATTTCTACAATCATATGTTCAATTTTTCTCTTTTGGACATAAGTAGATCTGTAAGGCCTCATGTTTGGAGGAAAACTTCTTGGAATCAAATTAATAGCATGATCATGATCATGAATAGGTCGGGGTCCTTTGGGAGTATCAAACACCTTGGAATGATTGTCCAAGAATTTTTGGAGATCTAGAGAAATAGATGATTTTGATGTTGGAACTTCTAGTGAGCATAATTGTGCAATTATGCCTCGTTGTTCTTTCTTCAAAAAAAATTTCATGACATTAGAGCTTATTATGCTTCCCTGAGGTACCCCGTATTTTGATTTCCTTTCCTTCTGAAAAAAATTTCAAGAAAAGTTCTTGAAAATTAAAATCTACCGTCCCCAAATATTGTACCCATTGTACTCCTAGTATGACATCAGAACCTCCCATTGGGATGGAAATCATTGGAATATTCAATACATATTCCCCCATGGGTAGCTTGATATTATCGCATTTTCTAGAGAAATTTATAGTTCCTCCATTTGCAAACATCACTTGACATTTTGGTGCTCGGTATAGGAAACAATTCAATTCCTTAGCTACCTTACAATGAATAAAATTATGGGTACTACCCGAATAAATCAACACTATTAAATTTTTATTCTTGATATTTCCTTCTATCATGAGATTTTTAGGAGTGGTAATTCCTGGAAATGCATTACATGATATTGTCAGACTCATTTCTTCTTCTTCTAGGGTTTTTTCCTGGTTTATATCCTCTACTTTTGAAGTTTCTTCTTCATTTTCTTCCTCCTCTTCGCAATTTAAGTAAAATAATTTCTTCTCAGTGCACTTATGACCTTTAGTGTATTTTCTATTACAACCGTGGCAAAGCCCTTTTGCTCTTTTTTCTTCCAATTGTTGTGGTGTCAACCTTGTAGGTTGTGAAAGTCTAGGAGTAGCAACACTTCCATCTTTATAGATGTGAGTGGTAGGCTTCCTTGTCGCCATAATTTTACATTCAATTTTTCTTGCCAACCTGAATGCCTTCTCCAATGAATCAGGTTCCCAAACATGAACTTCATGTTCGATGTTATCCTTTAAAGTCCCTATGAAAACATCAATCATGTGTTCCTCTGGAATATCAGTTACCCTTATATTCAATTTTTGGAAGTCCTCAATGTGATCGGCCACTGAACCCTTTGTTTGATATTTATCAATTGGCTAAAGAAGGTGTTGCTCTTTGTATCCTGATAATGTGCTATCATTTCCTCCATAAAAATTAGCCAAGTGAAAATTTTTTTACGGGAGCAAAGCCATCAATACCATACAAATGTATTTTTTTCTAGATGTAAATTTGCAATGTGTACCTTTTGTGTTTTTAACACATTATTGAGCTCCAAATATTGCTCCATCTGCAGTATCCATGTCACAGGATTCTTGCCATCAAAATTCCTCATATCTATATTTGGAATATGTTTGTTCTTCAATTTAACATTATATTTTATGAAATTTCTATTAACATTTTTTATGTTCTCATCTTGAGTTTCCTCTACCATCTTTTCACCATTAGGAATCATTTCTTGTATCAACTTTGTCAAACCTTTGATGTCTACTTTTAGATCATTCTTCATGTTTTCCATGTTGTATTTCATCTTTTCTTTCATGTCCACCATCTTAGCTTCCATGCCATCCATCTTAGTTTCCACACCATCCATATTAGATTCCACACCTTTCTTCAAACCATCCATCTTCGCTTCCACGCCTTTATTCAAAAATTCCATTTAGTTTTTTTCTGCTCTTTGTGAGAGAAAAATTTGGTGCACTTTCTCTTGTAATTTTTATAGAGCATGCTATAATTCTTCATCTTCATGAGTCATAAGAGAGTATTCTGAGGGCTTAATGGGTGTTGAATTCCTTTTAGGAGGCATTTCAGAACCCAATACTTAAATATATGATCAATAGGCCCTGTTTCTTGATTTTGAGGATATCAATATTGAAACTGAATTCTCTGTGTGATTTCGGATCTTCAATATATGAAATTTGGCCCTGAGGCCTCTGAATCCTCTTTTGAATGCCACATGTCTAACCTGATTTCGATTCTTCAAGACAAAGTTGTGTCCAATCTCCCAAAATGACCTAATTATGGATTGGTTTAGTAGAGAGAAATTGTATGACTTTCCACATGCCACTGTTTCCTCCTTCGGCTCTAAAAATGATAGAAACGAAACTACAATCTATGTAATTGTGGCCAGTTTTAAAGCATTCCAATATAATGCTCAACGAGAGAGTTATGATATTTTCCCCTGATCAACTCTTTGAGATGAAATTCAGGAGCCTGAAAAATCCCTAACTTCAACAGATAATATCTCTGAAAATATTACGAACCAAGCTCTGAAATTTTGTGACAATGTTCCTCAGGATTTCAGCTTTTCAATCTAAAAATTTCAGCTTCTGAACCTTCATAGAAACATTTTATAGCGAAAATTCCATGGTGACCTGTTTGGAGTAGCGAAACCTTAGAATCCAAAGCTCTAATACCAAATGCTGTGAAATCACCTCCAAAAATGGAATAAAAGAGAGATCAACGCCTTAGAAATCATCCACTTTGAGGGGGAAACCTCAATACATTACATAAATGAACAATTCTTGGATGATACAGATGAAAAAACTCCTTTCTATATATAGGAGTCCATGGGGCCACAATGTAATCCTAGCCAACCCAACAATAATAATTTAAGGGCACAATAATAACAATATGGGGGTTAGAGGTGTACAACAATAATAATAAGGGGGTTACACTAACAACAATAAGGGACTATAATAGTAACATAGGGACCTAACATTATTTAAGTAAGGTTTTGTACTTTATAGCTAAGTATGTTCTGTACTGTAGCATAAAATGAGGAAACAAAGTCATGAATTAGAGCTTATTGGAAAAACAAATATATACATGTACATATATATTTAGAATGTATCCCTACATAAGAACTGAAAGAGAAATTATATATGCAACGAATATATTAGGTTGGATTTCCAATAACATTTTAAATTGAAAGAAAAGAGTTTATATAGTCCATAGACAAACATTTAAAAAGGATAAGTCCATATAATTACATCTTTGTAGCCTTTTCCAGTTCGTAAAAATTACACAATTTTAAACAAGAACTAATAATAATAAAATTTTACACAAACGACACTCTGTCCCTTAAAATGAGCACTAAAAGGTTTATCTCTGCAAATTTATGAAAAGTTACATATGATAAATTTCACTTGGTATCTGGACGAACCTATGTAAACATAGTTCCGTAGTATGAGAAAATGTCAAGAGCAGTGGATGCATGTGGATCCAAAATAAGGAAGCTTATACATAAAATACCGGCAATGACTAGAAATAGAATTTAGCTCTGGTGAGGAGGGTATTTAAATGAGAATTATATAAAATAGAGTAAGGGAATTAAGGTGAAAATTATTACCTTAATAATTATATAAAGTAGACCTGTGGTCACACAGAATAAAATATTCAATGCCAAATATTATGCACTGTATACAGGTCATTATAAAAGGATAATAAATCATACATAGAAAGGATGAAGAACAGTTTCTGGCATGAACATTTCAAACGCATGTACTTATGAAAGGTCGGAACAATTTATCATCATATATGATATAGAAGCTATATATTAGTTTAAAGTCTTCAGAGAAAATGAAATTACATAGTATAAATTATGTAGAGAAGTAATGAACGAAAAACCCTCGTTCTAGTGAAACCATCTGAGCGTGAAGATGCTGGTAATGAAACAAAAATGGAAAAGTAGTAATTTCTGTTGTGTGTGAATTAAAAAGTCACACAAGAAAACTTAATAAGGAATGTCAATCCTTGAGTCAATGGAATTGGTAAATTGTTCGAAGTATTCGGTGAAATAAACTGATATTGTGGATTCCAGTAATCCTATAAATCCAAACCAAACTATAAGCCCATGTTGAAAGGGAAAATTATGAATATCACTTACTTGCATTGCGTGTGATTTTGTTTAAAACAACAGGGCTAGTAGGAGTAGGAGGCTACTCCACCATTCATCTGCAAGTTCAAAAACCCTGTCAGGGAAGAAGTGATATAGAATAGTTTTCTAGTGAAAAGAAATACAAACAATAATGGTGTGGAAATACTGAAACCAATATTAAGAGTTGACATAAATTCTCATTCAAGTTTTAAATTGAAGGGAAATGCCGGCCTTCCTCTCACATATAGATAACAAAAATTTCAAAACCTCTATGTATTAAAAAATCTAAAGGACTAATAACGAGACTAGAAGTTTCGAGTAAATACTAATACTGTAATAACTAAAATGAAAATGGTAGAAGGGCTGCATACATTCATTACAGTCAATACCTCAATAGAATTATATGGAACAAAATTACAAAGCCTCAGTTCCATAGCTTTCGCAATAAAATTTACCAGAATAAACCATCACTATATGTGAGTCATTTAGAGAGACACAGGTTTTGAAATCCATAACGACACGGAGTTTCTACTCACAGGGAAACAAAACCATAAAGGGAAGGGTTAATCCAATGTGTTCTGGTCCCGCACATGAGGAAATTCTATGAATTTATAAACTGAAACCAATAAATAACTAATAAATACCAAAAATATACACGAATATAGGGATGTTTCATTTCCGAGGAATGTGGGACGTATTACCTTTAGGTGGAATGGAGGTGTTCTATGCATGCACAGAGAAAATTTATTCTAGGCCTCATAGAATTAGAAATTATTGTTCAGAATGGAGGTGAAACATAGAACCAATTGTTGATGTTTTGGTCATGGACCAAAAGATAAGTGCCACAAAAAAAAAAACGATATTATTTATGCAATTTGAGAACCCTAAGTTGAACGATAAATCTAGGTCATCCACACGTCGATGGATCGTGGACCCTCCCTCATATTGAAGTATTGAAAACTGGGAAAAGAGGGCCACGTGATTCTATACAAACTGTTTAATGCTAGAAAATCCCGAGGAATCCAAAATCTAGGGTTTGACATAACCACATATGGAATCGTCGTTTCACATTAAAATTGGATAGTTATGAGATCTCATAAATATCAATTTCAAATAACATATAATAGCAGATTTAATAACCATGCGTATCGAGTACATGTGTATTGAAACATAAAATCTAATGGCGTATAAAATAAGGTTGTAAGGGTATGAGTCATGGACCATGAAAGCTTATGGGATTAAAATGGTTTATATGGGCTGAATTTAATTGTATATATATATATATATATATATATATATATATATATATATATATATATATATATATATATATATATATGTAAGTGCAACCTGGTAAATGCTATAATGTAATGTTAAGTGTGGTCCGAAGTTAATAAAGACTTACGCAATGAATTATAATATGGTTTAAGGATAATGATTACCATATAATTTAAAGTATAGTAAAATAAATCTAGCATTATGTACAAAATTCCAATTATTAACCAACGTGGAAATGTAACCTTCTAAAGGAAACATATACCAAGTATGTGGTGAAAAGTATTGATTATAGATATGTGGGTAAAGAAATGATTAAAGGCCAAAAATATATGTATATACGGAATTCAGAACCTTTACAAAGTTGGGTTAAGTAGTGAGAATAATTAAATCAAGTGGATCTTGATGTTTTTCAAATTCATATGTAGTAATTCATAACCTAAAGTAAAAGAATTAAGTATGGTTCGCAAAGAGACTTATATGGATTATCTTCATTAAATTGAGGAGTTTTTGTTGGTCACCGTAATGGGGACAAGTATGTTAGTATGAAATTTAGTAGTAATATAAGTAAGTTGGGAAGGAGTCCTAAGAGTAACATTTCATAAAGTTATTAGAAGATAAGTGGCAATTCAAACTGTTAGGAATAAGAAGCTGGATATTAGTATCGGAAGATGCATGTAAGATCATGGCAATTAACGACCTGTTTAGGTGAATAAATTAGTGTTAGCACTATATTGAGAAATTTATTTTTTGTCCAATTTGGAGATGTTACATCATACTTTAATCTTTCTTTTCCTTTTTTACATGTCTTCAATGTACATGAATTTTGTTATAATTGTATTTTATTTTACTATTTATTTACCTCGTAATAATACTATGCCTTTGCTATCCTTTTTCTTAAAATAATAGCTTTAATAAGTATCACATTAAATTTATCTATTAGAATATGTAACTATATTCTACATTATACTCATTATCCAAGATTTCACTTCTAACTATATTCAATACCCTTACTCAAAATTACACTTATAAAATCTCTTTCAGAAGTTCTAATCAACATTCAATTATTAATAGAACAAGGACTCTGTATCTACGTATGGACCTAGAACCCTTAATTATCTCATTGCTAACACTTATCCAACGAATAATTACTACCCCTAACCACTCCAATGGAGTACAAACATCGTTGATAATTCATATACAACGTATTTTCAATTCCTCTTAGGACATGATCATTAGGGTGGCATTCGATTTACATATTTGACTTTTGTACATTGCATTCTACCATAAATTATTACATACAATCATATTAATTTGGTTTATTACTTTGGAGTTTTTATGCAAAAACAGTATATTAATATACTAGGCTAAGGTTACAATATCTTATATTGATATTCTACTATTCGTTTTGGATTCCGTTGTATCCCTTTCATAAATTAAATGACAGCTCTTTACAATTTTCCTTTGTTCGAGGCTATTTGAATATATTGAAGGGTACTTCGTATTTACATCATCACATGGCCTAATGGACTTTCTCACTCCCTTGAACCACGAAAGGATGCCACGTTAATGGTGTAGATGAGATCGTATCCCCTCCCTCCATTTTCCTCGTCAGGTTTCGATGCCATCTCATTTTTT
This sequence comes from Pinus albicaulis, assembly GCA_034641835.2. Lineage (NCBI taxonomy): Eukaryota > Viridiplantae > Streptophyta > Pinopsida > Pinales > Pinaceae > Pinus > Pinus albicaulis. The sequence goes on from CM076573.1 coordinate 973,893,714, forward strand.
CATTTTTCATTTTCATTTGGCCATGTCGTGTAAGGCTTAGGCTCTGGTTCACCACCCATGACCTTATCCATTTCCACCGTCCGTTCTTTTGGCTTACACTGACATACACAGCCTCAGGTAACTTATTCTCATTCATTTGATTTACTCCTATGACTTGTTATTTTTTGTTTTCTTAACTTAATTTCTGATTCTAATTCCTACATTTTGTTTTTGTGGTTGCAGGAAAATAGAACTTCTCTTTTCACTAAATTTATTAGGGGTTTATTCATGTCCACCACTCTATGAAACTTTAGGTAACACAAATTTGTGATTTACATGTGAGTAAATTGATTTCCCACCATTTTACTAAGAACGAGTTTATTTCTGGTACCTATGTCAATGGTCGTGGCTTATTTTGTCAATCGTGCTGCTCCTCATTTTGCTTTTAACATTTAATTTATTCCTCGGAGGAAATTATTGAATTTACAATTTTCATTTATATGATGAACTTATCTTTTATTCTAAGACAGTTCACTATTGTTTGAGCCATTCGTGGAACTTTTCCATTACGTTATTTTTGGGGATTTAATTCATTTATACTAAGATAGGTTTTCAATTAAAATCTTTTTTTTTAGGATTATTATATTTATTTTCCCCAAATTTTTCGATTTCTTATACATAGATACAATTTCATTTTGACTTCCAGGAATGGAATACGAATTTCGCCATCTCTGTTTGGAATCTAAAATTCAAAATGAATTCCCTTCCATATCGAATTAGTATTATTGTCCTCAGCTTTCTTGTGAAATTTCAGAGAACGCATACAGTTTCCTTATGTAATGATTTTACTTCTCTATGTATGAATTTCTCCTTTATTTCATACTATATATTCTATAAATTTTGAATTTGTTTTCATACTAAATTTTTCCTCCACTAAGATTATTTAATTATGATTTTACCATTTTTTTCGGTAGTATAAATACCCTGGTAGATAGTTTTTATCCTCATGATTGTAAGCATCATTTATCCTCCACAATCATGGTAATTTATTTTTTTATATAATTCATTGACTATATCAATCAATACTGTTATTTATACTTTCTCATTTTAATTTTATTCCTTTTTCCTCTGTTCTGGTTTTCTTCACCATGACACAGACCAATTTATTCTAGTCATTCCATACTATCCATAATATATGGAAATGATGGTTAATTAAAGTTATTTAATATGGTTTTTAAATTTATTACAGTTTGAATTAAAAGTACCATTTATGTAAATCATAGATATATTTTTCTAATGACTATGTTTTTAATTACAAAAATCTAATTTATGTAGATATTTTCATTTATGGCTTATAACCATATATATTTTACTTCTTCTCATTAATTAAATTGATCAAATATTTTTAAGTTCTTCTCTTAGGAAGTACTTATTGTTTTATTAATTTCCCTCAATTCATAAAATGAATTATTCTATAGTAACTCTTCCTCCTATTTCGATATCATTCCTAGTATCCAATACATACCCTGTCTACCAGAATATATGTAAGGTTATTTTGATGTTTTCAATACAATCACTACAATATCTGCCTCTGTACATTTACCCTCATGCACTCATTAATTTTCTTCTTTGAGAAAAAGAAGTATTTTAATGCTTAAATTTCACTAATAATGTAATCTTCCATTGTAACTACCATCATCAATGTACTTTAAGTTATTTACGTAATTATTTTATTATATTCAGATGCTAATCCTTTGTATATGGTGTTTTTTACAAGTATTTCACATCTAGCAATTTACCACTCGTCAAATTTTGCATTCCTTCTCGCATCGTTGACAATTTATATTATTTCTTCTATTTACAGGTTGGTCAATATCATGCACATAAATCAATCCAATGAATTCAAGGATATATATTCATGTACAATTTTTGTAATTATTAGAAAGAACATTTGACTTAAGTCAATGAAATCATGATAGTTTCTAATGATATGTTATATCATGGTTAATACCATTTTTGTTCTTATTATGATGATAAACATCCATATTTATAAGTATTTTGTAGATTTGTTTGTCCACTTATTTGTAATATTTTAATTACATATTATGGTTAACAAATGAGTTCTAATTAATGTTAAGTATACCATTGTAATATCCTCTAGTAATTTAGTATGTAACTGATATCTAATTTCTCATTAAAACATAAGAATGAATAGCTATATGCAACTTTTCTGTTGATATGCAGTACAAATATTTAGATATAATTTTTACAATAATGTTTTCTTCTAGATTGACAATTATCTCTTACTGTGTCTAGATTTCGGTTTCATTATTGTTTATAGAATAATTTTATTAAATGTTTCTCTTAACGTCCTTTCCACCTCTACTCATGTATTTTATGAATTTATTCATTAGATTCATACAACCTTACACCAGATTTAAACCCTCATACTTGGGTTTATACATTCTGTTTGTTGGTTTACTAATTTAATTTTTCTATGCAACTATACAGAACTACATTATATCCGTTATAATATGTTCTGTTAAATACATCAGACTTTGTAACTTACAACTAACATAATTTCATTATACTATTTAATAATTCAGAAAAGATAATTTCCCACATCTCTTTATACATAAACCATCATTACTCTAACTCTCATCATAAAACCATAATCATAAGGAAAAATTAAAATAATTTTTCATACCAAATCTGGTAAGACTATTTGCCACCCAACCTTTAGTTTTTTCTCCATAGCTCCCCCCGAGGAGATACCAATTCCTCCAAAGTGTAGACAACCACTTGTCTACCATGGAATGGAGTATTTAAGCCCACTTTCCCATCAATATGTTTCCATAATTACGTCCAGTTAAATCAAGATATTTTTTCCTTTAGCTTAGGTTTTCCTTTTATTTTTTCCACGAAAGCTCTTTAAAACTAGCTTTTTCCTCTTTCTAGTTTTATTTACCTCTTCTCATTAACTTTCCACCTTACTGAGGTATATTTTATATTTTTATCTCCAATATAATATTTGTAATTTATTTTATTTTCTCCAAGGATTTTTGGAGAATTTTGGAAAGTCTTTGGATTTAATTCCATCCTCATGGACTTTAATCCTGGTCTCAATTATACTCTAGTCTTTCCATGACAATTAAAATTTCACATTTATTAATTTAAAAAATCCAATATGTCCACACATATAGTTTCCCGTTAGGTCCACTTCACCTTTAGGATTTTAAATTGTCTAATAAAAGTAGTAAAATAGGGATATTAAAATAGAAAGGTGTCATCTCTTAGGAACTAATTTAAGAAAAGAATTAGAAGTGTTGTTATGAAAGAATTAAATGTAAATGGACACTTTTAAATAAAATAAGTGATCCAATGAAAAATTATCTTATGAAAAAAGCTTATTTAAAGATTTTTTTTATCCTTTCAATAGTGTTTAGTGATTGACTGAAACTCTTGCATATTTTATATAATTTTTTGTTCCTTATTAATAAAATTTGTGTCTCTAAGGACACTTTTGTTATCAGGAAAAAAAAAAATAGAGGGGAGGTTGTGAGTGAGAGAGAGAAATATTTTCATGGCAATTGTTGTGAAGTAGGGACTAAGGGCAGGAGGAAGGGATGGGAAAATGGAGGAAGGGGGAGGGATGAGGGGAGAGAGATAAAGAGAGTGATTGAAGGGGAGAGAAGGAGAATTAGAGAGGGAGGGATATAGATAGATATCTATAATAGGTAGAGAGGGATAGCGTGTGAGAGTGGTAGATAAGGAAAGAGGGAGGGAGATCAATATTAATCTAAAGGGGGGAGAAAGGGAAAATAAGAAGTGGTACAGAGATTCATGAGGGATAAAGACTAAGGGAGTGAGGGAAAAATAAAGGAGATAGGGAGGGAGAGAGAGACATAGATGTAGGTGGGAGATATAGGGAGAGAGAATGTGAGAAAGACAGAGAGAGGGAAGGAGAGAGAGATAGAGTTGGAGGGGGAGATAAAGGGAGAATTAGAAGAATAGATATAGACATGGAAGATGAATTTTTTATGTGTGTGTTCATATATATATATATATACACACACACACACACACACATAGAGAGAGAGAGAGAGGGGAGGTGGTGGGTGATTTTTGCGAAGGAGGGGCTAAGGAAGTGAGGGAGGGATAGATAAAGAGAAAAAGGGGGGAATTGAGGGAGGATGAAATTTAGAGAGAGAGGGAGGGAATATAGAGATAAATATATAGGGGGGGGGGAGATAGAAGGATGTGAAGAGAATTAGAAAGAAATGCAGCTAGAGGCGGGATATAAAAGGGGAGAGTGGGAGGAAAAATATAAAGAGAGAAGGTGATAGATACAGAGAGGAGGGGATGAGATATGAAAATATGGACACTGAGAGGAAGAGGGAAGGATACACAGAGAGAAACAATAGAAATATGGAGAGAGATAGTTATATGGAGCGATAGTGAGGTAAATGTGGATATAAAGAGAAACACTTTTGGGTGGGATTGAGGGAGGGAGGAGAGAGAGAATAAGGGGAGGAGAAAAAAGAGGGTATAAGTGAGATTGAGGAAGAGAGAGAGAAAAAAAAAAGAGATAAATTTATTTGGAATTTATTTTTAAGTAGGGGGCGAGGAAGGGAGGCAGGGAGACGCTGGGGAAGAGAGAGGAAAAGTGAGACATAGAGGGAGTGATGATAGTGTGGGAAGAGGGGATAAGAATGAGAGATATAGAAGGAGTGAGGGAGACTAAGAGAGAAGGAGAGAGAAGAGAATTGGAGACATATCTATAGAGTGGAGGGAGAAGGGGAAGAGATAAAGTGTTATATACCATGTTTACCACTTTTTGTTGGGGAAAAGAACCCTATTTCATCACTATACTTGTTGAAATTAATTCACCCTTCATCCAATTTGACTAGACATATTTATTGGGGAGGTTTCTCCCACAAAAATATGATCCTATGTTCTATTAGTATTGGATAGTGCACTATCTTCTCGACATTGTACCCTAGTTCAAATTAGCTCATTTCCTTGCTAGAATACATCCCCTTCACCCATTTTTTTACATATATGGCTCAAAATGAATTTATTATATTATATGGGGCTAAATTTAAATAATTGAGTGATTTATCATAGTTATTTTGTCACAATTTTATAATTATGAAGTAATAATGATTTCATAATTGAGAAAAATAACTCATAATTGGGAAAAATAACTCATAATTGAGAAGAAGGTTCTTAGTGAGTTGGGAAAATTTCATAATTGAGAATGAAACTTGTGCATGAGATGCAATTGGTTGGTTCACATGACAATAAGTCTATCCATGACTTATATCCATATAATTCACATGCCATGAAGTCTAAGTTATCATGGCCTTAGGTATCTAGGTACATCCTTCTAAGTTCAAGAAAAGATTATATAATACTAACCTTCGAAGCGGAGAGAGGGAAGGAAATATAAAATATTTATTAGTTATGATGGTGTATTCATACAAGAACATCCTTTGTATGACCTTCATAACTTCATATGATTTTTCTGGTGAATATATGTGACCTTATTTACTGCTCTATTTGTGAATAAATCCAAGTGGTATGGCTTCTTTGGTCTTGTTCCTCAAATGTTCCAAATGTTCTTCATGTCTCTTGAAATTTTTTTTTATGTCATCCAAATAGATAACTATGAAATTATATCTTTAACTGACAAAAGCAATGCCCACATGTCTTTAAAATTTCACTATTTCATTCATTCATCTAAAGGGCATTTTGTGCACACGAATTTACCCCATGGTGTCATTAATGCAATATTTTCTTTATCTATTGGGTGCATATGATATATTTTATTATATATTGAGAAACCATCCACCATTTATATTCTCAAGGATCCTTTGAAATTTTAAAAAAATGATCCATTTTTTGTAGTGGATAATTGTTCTTTAGAGAGCACTTTTCTAAATTATTGAATTCCGAACATAACACAATATAAATTTTCCTGTTTCTCATAGGCACTATATTTTCTACCCATTCATAATATCTCAAGGGTACAATATTTTTCCCATCTATAAAAATATTTATCTCCTATTATATCAATGTGAATAATATTGCATTAAATCTTTTGAGTTTCTACACAAAAGGCTTAGAGTTCTCTTTCAGTAGTATTCTATGTTGGATTATAGATGTGCCATGTTTTTTTAAATATTCATAAATACATGAAAAAAATATTTAATTTACATAAATAATTTAACATGCCTTGCCTTTCATGTGGATTCAAAATATTTTGGTAGCTTTACCTTTTGTCATTTCTCTTTAATGCCCAAATTTTGTTCCTTGGAATTCCTGGCCACTAGCTAAAATATTGATCTAGTGGACACATCATTACTATCAAATATTTTATCCAATGGGACAAATCCCTTTAGGATGAATTTATTATTCAGTTGTATCATCTCATGACCCTCAATTTGGTTTAGGAAGTTGAGACAATCTTCCTATGATTCTAGCTCTTCCTGATTCATTTCAATATCGTGGTCCCCATACTCTATGTTAATGGCTAATAATTAATCCACTAATTGCAGAAATATCCTTAGCTATTCATCATCCTAAAAGGCTTGCCAATACTTGACATTATCCAGGATTGAAGGCCTTTATCTCATCTTTACATAATATCTCAATTTTGGCTCACGAAGCATTTGAAATGTATTGGTTGTTGTTTCCAATACATATAAATGTCAGTTTTCTTCCATGTAAATAGTTGTGATTTTAAAATCATCAAAATAATTCTCAATAACATCCCATATCATGTTTGAATTGGACCTCATTCTAGGGTGTTTGGTAGTTTAAATGTTTTTTAATCTAAAAAACTACCAATTCATAATTTTTGAATCTATCATGTTTTCACACCCAAGTTTCTCATTTTTAATAACTCTATAATGAATTCTTCATATTCAAAAACATTATTTATGGTATCAAAACCTATTTTAAATGATAGGGGAATATTTTTAATTGTAGAAGGTATAAAATTGTATAATAACCTATGAATAGAATTCATATTTCAAGGTGTTTGTGTTTGGTCCTTACTTGGTCCTCCAATTCAATCTTAGAAATATTGTTGCATAAATTATTGGTCACCCTATTCATTTCTTCAATATTATCTTCGGATGTGTCCTTATTGTACGTAGGATGGTTAGTTTCATCCTTTACCCTCTCTTTTTCCTTTATCCCTACTAGCCCCTATTTATATCTCAACACTGGAGTATTCATATTTTCCCTCATGTCCTCTTTGTTTTCCTACAAAATTTAGGTTTCCTTCCATTTCAACCACATATAATTGCATATTTTCTAATTTTCTAGGTCTCTTTTCTCTCAGCATGATAGAACTACTAGGCCCAAAATAAATGACATAACTCAACACATCAAAAATGGAAGTATGTTTTATCTCATTTGGGATTTTCTTATAAATTTTTTTAAATCATTTATTGAATTCTTCTATGTTCTCGGAAGTTTTTTTCTTGACTATTGATAATTCAGTGTGGTAATATTAGAAAACATTCTTCTCACTCGACTAGGTAGTAAATGTTCTCTCTAAATCATGTCACGGGTGAAATGAGTTAGCAAGAGTAAAAAACCTTTCTTCCATGTCCCCTTATAGGGTTTTTATGAATAATATCATGAACAAATCCTCATCCTCCACCATAAAATTGGCAATGAAGTCTTGGAAGGAACTGATATGTTCACCAATGGTCCCTTTCTTTTCACCACTGGATCTAGGAAATAGTTTGAGATAATTCTTTGGTAGGTCATGTAAGACACGAGGAAACATAAGGGTCAATAATAGGCTACTACATAGGAAAGTGGATGATTATGATGGCTTTTTTAATTGCGACTTTGTCATGTCTAGCCATAATGTGTCATAGGATGGTATCTCAAACTATGAATGATGTAGCAGTTATAGTTTTAATTTTTTTTTGGTAGTTATGCAAGGCATGGATGAAAGAGGGGTTTATGATGTGTTAGGAGGAATGAGTAACTCAAAATTTTTGAGTGCTGGTTGTCATGAGAGTATATCTATCTAAATAATATTTGAAAGAGAATTTTGAGAAATTATTGTTGGACAAGGTTGAGATGTAGAATTTGTTCCTTGATTTTTTTTTAGGATATTCTCTATAGAGCTTTGATTTTTTGATTGAATGCGTAGAAAAAATTCCCAGGATTAAAGACTGGAAGCATGTTATTTTGATCTAGGTTACTCTGGATGTGTCTCCTTGAAGAATATATAATTTGAATCCAAAAGCTATGAATTACGTGTTGGAAAGTGTAATAGCCCCGTGTTAAAACTCCATGTAATAAATTTAATAAAGGATAAATAATAACCATGGTCATGGGACACATGTTCTAAGATGAATGTTGGAAAAAACCATAGTGATAGGGATCACTTCTGATTAATTAATGGCTCTGCAAATTCACAAAGGAAGTGGAATTTATTGGAATTTTATTTATGAAAATAACATGAAATAGGAGAAAAGGAAGGTGAAAGGCCACAAGTTTCATTTGAGGAGGAAAATTAAAGAAAATAACGGAAATTGAATAAAAATGGAGGCCTCATTAATGAAAAGGATTATGGGGACCAATACATAGCTTTTGTCACGTCAGCCTTTTGTTAGTTCAGTTTTGGAGCTCTCATTATATTCTCTCATACTCTTAGACACTTGCAATTTTCTTAGAGAACTCTTGGAGGATTGCAGCATACGTGGGATTTGGAGCCCACCCATCTCCAGAGTGAATTTATGTGCCATTATGCTACTGTCAAATGAAATCTTCTTTGGCTTCTTGTTATTTGTGGAGCTCCTGAGACCACTTTCTAGGTAATAACATGCCATAAGCAGCAGGTATGTCAATAACGCATGAAAGCACAAGAGGTCAACGAAATCTACAACTACATTAGGTTTTTCTTGCAGGTACAAAGTTGCGTGTATGATTTAATTTCTATTTTTGGCATGCATGCGGTTTCTTGGTTATGATCTGTCATTTCCATGGAGGATTTCTTGGATTGAAATTAGTTTTTCCTATCCTTTCCATTTCCTCAATAGCCATGCATTTATTTTTTGTTTGGTGCTCATGTTCCTTATGGCTGTGGGTTGAGTTACTATGTTCTACAAGCCTTGTTTGGACAAACTCTACGAAATCTTGGTAATAGCCACTTAGCACTAGTATTTCACCAAGAGTGTTGCAAATCAAAATGGATACTCAGCTTTACTTATCAACCTAGGGTTCATACAAACTTAGAGGTAATAGTGCTATATGCACAACAAATGGATTATTATCATGCCACCCTCAAATAGGTCCTATAATCATTAGTACTTATAGGTCATTCCTCGTACTTGATTAGAGTAAAATTAGCTAATGTAAATGGAAAGAATTAATTCTAACATAAGACAAAGAGATTTTTTATCAAACTTATACTTGTAATTGATAGTGAAATAAAATCATAAGTAGTTAACCTAATTGTAGAAAGAGGAAACTAGGCTATTGGAAATTTGTAGTAAAGAAAATATTCTATCGTCACACACTTCATCAAAACATAAAACAACTTCTATATACTACTTCATTCAACTTTTACTTGCATGGACATTTTTTTCCTAGTCAAGCTAATTCTAGAATGAAATAAAACACTAATGCCTACTATATTTTTGCAGCAAGGGAGGAAGAAAATTTGGAGTGGCCTAGGGGTCTCTTCTTACCATGAATTTGGAGCTGGGGGTAAAATTCATACTATTCTAGGTTCAAAGGGAAAAAAGGAGAAAACTAGAGTGGAATGGTGACCTATGACGCTGCTACCAGAAGTTCCTACAAGGTCTTCTATATTACAATAGGAATTCTTGAAGTTTTACAGGTAAACAAGAAAAGAATGATCTAAGGATGGAAAAGGTGGAAAAAGGTGGGAGATGGTGTAAGTAAGTGAGTTAAGGGAAACCAACACATCTAGTCAAACCCATTGCCCTTAGAAGGCCTATTTTTCACTTGGAGGGATTCTCATAGTGGTGATGAAGGTGGTTTCACAAAATAGGGTTTTGGTGGCAGAATTGAGGGTAGGAGAGAAGAAGGGTGAAGTACAAGATGTTAGTGATGAAAGATGTAATTTTCCTACAACTGTAGATAGTCCTTCAACCACTACACACATTCAAGCACTAATGATTGACAAACTAACATGTTTAAAAGTGGAAAACACAAGTTGAATAGAAAACCCTTCTTAACCTATGTTAAAATCTAATATAAGCATAACTCCAACTTCTAGTTGACAGTAATCATATCATGAATATGATAATCATACTATATAACTTTCTAATAAATCATAAAATAATATTTTTGATTTGTGGCTGGATATCCTTGTCCTCAAGCACCCATTAGATAGGTGAAAAAGAGAGGCTACAAGAACAATTTTGATAGATATTTACTACTACTAGAATGCAACGAAACTAAAAAAATATATGAAGAATAAAAGGAGAATATAATTACACAAGAGGGACTCTAGCAAATGGATTGGGCCCTAACCCAAAATCATCGACCCTATGAGACTGAGTCAAATATGGAACAAACACCTTCTCATTATCAATCCATAAATAGGTTTAATACATCAATTGAGAGTAAAAAATAACATTAAATAAGGGCTCAAGAGCTACATAGCTGAATACTAGGTTTGAATCCTAATGAGATCCTGTACATGATTATTTATACAAATGGTAGCTACTAATATCTCCCTATAAAGTAGGAATATGATCTCCTTGCTCTCAAGAAGAGTGTATCTTGGCTCTACATAACTGTCACTTTGCTTGTCTTCCTTTGCCTTCGAGTTGTTGGGAGAGATATTGGTGTGATCTTGGATGATTGGGAGAGTTGAGGAGGTGATGTGATATTTTCTACTCTAATCCTTTATGTGCAAAATATCCAAAAAATGGCTTCATTTCCCGCAATTAAACCATATTAGGCAAAAATACATGACAAGCATCTTTAACCCTTCTGAATATGCATTCTATCACAAAAATGTAAATAAATATGAGAGAGAGTAATATGCTGAAGGATGTTATTTAGCCCTTAAAATACACGTAATTATGAGCATCATCATCACCCCACCGTTGGAATGGTTTATCATTCTCCAAGAAACACAATCCTCCTTGTTGATCTCTTTCAAATCCATGATGGCCTCCATGACAACCCAATGTTGCTCAGGAGTGCCTTCTGGTAGGTGAAATCCCACATCCCTTTCTTCCTTATCCCACTCCTTTTTTTCCTCTATATGATCTCTCTCTTAGGGTAGCCCTAGTAGAAATGGGGGTTGAGCTGCAATCCTATCCATTGTATCTTGATCCTTTGCATAGATCTTTTATAGAAGGGTGATCTCTCCAATACATTCTTCATTCTCTCAAGAGAGTGATATTCCCTCTCCTATAAGCTAAGTGGTAAGGCATGCCTGAAAGCTCTCTTCTCCTAGAAACCTAAATGTATTATCAAAGTGTGCAATGGCTTGACCTTTTTCTCAATGTACTTAATTGCTAGTATTTCATCATTTAAGATCAGTTTATGGTTACTAATGATACCCTTGGGGCTTATTAGTTTTTCTCTATTTTGTAGAAGTTATCTCTCTTATCTTATGATTACTCTTTTAAATTTTTCTTCTCTTGCTTCTTGATGTGTTAACAATAATGCAAAGGTCATTAATTTCATATCACCCAACCTGGAGTTAGGGTCCCAAGTTTTCATATCATTTAATATGAGGTTATGCATGTAGAATTCAACCATTCTATCCCTTTCTCCTACACTAGTCTGTCTGCAAAAATCCATGAATTTTCTATAGTTCTGAAAGGGTAGGGATCCATGTTGAGCTAATGTCCCAATTTGGAATTGTAACCATTTCTCCCTAAGATAAACTGCATAGGACTTTGAAGGTTGTCTGTAGCATGACCTCCATTCAAATGTTGGCCATAATGTCAAGTTTTTTGTCTGTTTCTCATAGCTACCTCTTCAGCCTCATATTCTCTATTTGAATTGTTTGCAATGTCACATTCACCATTTATTATTTTAGCATTACATCAGATATCTCTTTCCCCATTTCAAGGATTATTTCCTCCATCAACCCTATATATTCAAAATTATTTGATTTTTCGATTTGCATCCATTTATGGGTAACCCCTCTTTTTATCTCCAGCTCATATAGGAGTGAGATTGTGAAGTTTTCAGGGATCAACCTCCCTCCCTTAATGAACTTGTAATAAGATCCCAAATTAGGCTATGGGTTAGGTTCTTGAAACTCTGTGATTTTTTTGTCGAAGGTATTTGTTGAGGTTGATGTCTTTTGTAGCTTTTCTTATTCATCTTATACCCCATCTTGCACATATTTTCCTACTATTTGTCCATTCTTCCCCTAAAATTTTTCACTGTGTTCCTCTTTATGTGCACGCTCTGGTTTTCCTATAGCATGCTTTTTTTTTCCTATAGCACTACCTTTTATTCATTTTGTATTTCTTCAGGTGCATATGGTTTCTGGATGGGTGATGCTATGGTGGTGCACCTACTTACAAAGGCTATGGGATTCTTATGTTTTAGCTTTGGAGAGGTGACCTCGTCAATTTTTCCCTCACCTAGCCCTACCTCCTCTTTCTTACTTTAGGACTCCTTAATGGTAATTGGAACTTTTTCCAGAGTCTGGGTTCATCCTTGTTTTAATCTACTGCTTTTCCTTCTTTTAAATCAAAGAGGGGTTTGTCTTGGTACTTTCCTCTTAGATTTCATAGGAGTTCCCAAGGTAGCTAAACTGGTAGCTACCTCATCCTCAGTATTCGTTGGTGAAATAATAGTTTTGTGAGGGGATATATTAGTTTCCTTTGGCTCAGTGGTTTGTTTATGGCTCAAGGCTTCATATTATAATTTTTATTCCTTTTCTTCCTCATCATATTATCCTTCTACCTCTGCATCATCTACTTTTTCTTCCTATGTTTCCATATCTAATTCCTCTATTTTCCTCTATCTCTCTTCTTCCTTAGTTCTGGTGTCTCTACCCCCAATGCCAGATGTAGGGGTTTCACTAGGAGTAATGCTTTGGGTTCCCACTACAAGACTTTTCCCTGACTGAGAGTCTTTGATGTAAGGGCCAAACTATGTTCCTCCTTCACACCTTTTGATCATGTGTTGTTGTTGTTGTTGTTGGATGTCTTCACTAGTGCTTGCATCATCTCCTCCTACTATAGGTTTGACCACATACTTTCTCACTATGGTAATGTATCCCACTGCACAATATCTTGGAAAAATATTTCCCAATCCTCTGCAAAACTATTCATGGCTAGACACAAAATTTGATTATCTTGAGGCACTTCTGCTACTACTATAAGTTGATCCCATATTTCTTGTATTCATGTGCGAAAGGGATTGGTGCTTTCACCCTTATGCATATTTATGTTCCTCAACTTCTCTTTCAAGAACATATTCCACTGCTTGGAAGGATTATGGTGTAACCCTAAGAGAGCATCCCACATCTCATTGGTCATATTCATGGTCGATATGTGTGAGACTATATGGTCTGAGACTCCATCAAGGATCATCCACTTCATCTTAGCCGTCACCTTATTGAATTATTTCAAGTGATCTGCATTAGTAGGTTATGCCACAATGTTCTTTTCATAGGTCTTCATACCATGCTCATTAAGGAGAAAGGATGTCCTAGACTCCCAAATTACATATTTGGATGCACTGTTGAATCTATCTTGACTTATAAACCTAATTGACGCCATATCTAAAAAATACCAAAACTTGAATCTCCTTATTTTCTCTACTTGAGCTACATGTTTTGAAACTTGCACTCCCTCTTAAAATGCACAAAACTACTTTGTCTATGTCGCTCTTCCTTTAGTTTCTTCCTAGAACTACTCGATGAACCTTTCCAAATGTCCCTTTCTGGAAAACTGACATGCGAACTATAACCCCAACAACTCGAACTCGCTATTTTTGAAAAATTGTATGACCTTATGCACCTATAAAATTATGGATCTCCAGCAGAAAACTAGAACTAGAAACCTTGTAGGAAAATCTGAAAACTCCTTCTTCTGTTTGTGCACTTTTTCTTCCACCCAATGCTAATTCTTCTCTAGTAAACTATATTAAAACCATTATGCACCAATACAAGAACTCTTCGCAGCAAAATATTTAGTTGTTTATCCCTTCGATGCACTCGCGGATGTCAAATTTGTGCTTTTTTAATATGCATGGACATACAAGGAAATCTCACGAGGCTCTCGTGACTGTTCTGAGCTAACCTGCATGTTCCTCTGAAATTTTTTTACTACAACTCCCTCTAAGCTAGAACTCTTTTCCTTCACCCCTGATATTCCTATCTTTCAAATATTCTCTGATACCATGTGAAAAATCCTTGAAAACTAGAAACTGGAAATATTTCTACTAACTATTAAATTTATTATGTAGTTTAATTATTTTATGGAAAAATAACAAAATATTTACACTGTAATTTATTCACAAAATCAAATATTTTTTTTGGAAGTAAAAAAATTTAAAACTTAGTAATGCTAACACACACACAAAAAATGTGACACCATTACTTTTGGAAAAAAATCCTCGGGAAAACCCAATATGAGAAAACCTATTTAGTAGTGAGTGATTTTATTACTATGAAAAATAGAATTTCTGAGTATAGTACTTGGAAGCACTGCTATCTATCCAATCTACAAGAATCTGACAGAAATATTTAGAGAGGAAATTCTTTCTCCACAAGAAAATAGTGGCCTTTCTATTCCTCTTAAAACTAACCATATAACCCCTATAAAAGACCTTTATGCACCGCTTTTGATCAATCTATGATGTTGTGTTGTGTAAACCCATGTGATTCTCATGGTTGTACTAGGAAAAATCTGATGTGCATAATCTGCATGAACCTTCTGGTTGTCGTGGGTTAGCTTCACCATGGAGTACCTCTATTACTAATTGATGCCTCTCCAAAAGAAAAAATTCCCCCCCATATCACTATCTTTCCCCCTCTATCTTTCCCCCTCTGACACTTTCTAATCGATCACTTGATCACTGAGTATATGCACTAGTGTGTTCTCTTTCTATCCTTCGATCTCTTGTTATAATCTCAAGTTGGGACTCCAATGACTACAATTAGAACTTAACATATGGTTGAGATTATCTCAAGTTGATGTTTGAGTTTCTATATTATTAGCACCTTTCTCAATCAATTCCTATTAGTTAACCACTTTTCCTAGGTTAGATTTAGGCATTTTTTAATAATGGTCGATTAATTTGCATTGAGTCATATCTAGATGGAATTTTGAGAAACTATTTTTGATTTTTGGATAACTCTTATGATTTAGCCTCTCCACCAAGTCTCAATAATATAACACTATCCCATGCTATAAAAACTAACACAACAAAGACTGTATGTTTCTTTTTCTCGTATATGTTCCATTAGGAGGGATTCTAAGCATTATAGCTTTAGAAGAGCATCATTGCAATTCAAATAACCCTCATTTAGTCTCTGGAATCCTTTGAAGAAGAGAAATGGATTGCGAAGGGGCCATATCAAGGCTGCTACCTAGATCTCCTCTAATTCACATTGAGTGACTCATGTGGTAGCTAGTGTTCCCTCTATGTTTGCGATTAAGAAAATCTAGTTCTTTGATGCACATATAGATTGGACGACTCTACACAAAGAGGAAGATTCCCCAAACCTTGTATCCTTTTCATGGGTGAAAAAAACTATTGCTAGATCGCGAGCTAAGGTGGCTACCTATAGAGAAAAAGAAACCCTAGTCGCATACATTATCAATCTCTCCTACGCAAAAAAAAGGCTTTAGTTTTTTAAGTTAATATAGGTGTTAGTGGTGTAATTCATATAATTTAAATATTTTTTGAAAAGAAAAATATTTTTAGGCAACATATATTTTAATTTAAATAATAATAACCTATAATGTCAAAAAATAATAAAACAATTAATTTAAATTATAATAATAATATCATGTGTATATTAAAGTTGTGATTTTTTAACCATGATAAATGAGTAATTTGGAGTAATCTAAGTAAGGCCTGAAATTAAACTTCCTAGTTGTAACACTAAAAGTATATCTAATAAAACTCAAATCAAATATGAAACTAAAGTTATAAGATTTTAATTTTTGTAACACATGCTAAGGAAGAAGACTAAATTGAAACGCACACTCTTTAAAATTGGGAGCACACAACCCAAAATTTCATCCTTCAGATAAACAATCTGGTCCTCTCCATATTATCATATCTTCATAAATAATGATCCAATATGAACACAATAATTTCTCCCAAAGACACCAACATATTACACCACTTATTTTTTCCTACAAAAACTAAAGAAACGAGACGTGCTTGTGTATCTAATATAATATTATATAAGGATTAAAGCCCTTACGAGAGAAACATACCTACTATCTCATGGCAATGCTCGATTTAAATGATTAAAGGGTTAGTCTCTAAGTTGATGGCCATTTTGTTTTATAACAATTGCATCAATTACATTTGTTGAAATGGGATTGGATCAATTTTAATAACTATGGTATGAATATTCCCCATAAGTTTTGTAAAGATAATATTACAGTAAATTTTAACCTCGAACCAGCATAACCTATAATCATGAGCAAACTAATAGATTTACCAATTAAATGGTTTTCTTTATCGTGAAGTTTTTGTTAGTCATTCATTATTACCGCTTATTTTGTTAAGATGTACCTTTGAAACACTAGAAAGACAGAAATTTGTAGTTGCCTCTACTCAACAAGACAGAAATGTGTAGTTGCGTCTACTCAACAATCGGCTAGTACACTCTTGATCAAACAAAAGAAACTCCCATTTCAACTAGACGAAAGGCACGTGAATAATATTACTCTTCAAAATCAATGTTTTGATAGATCATACGATTGTCTAGTTAACAATTTCCCCAAACCATTCTATATTACATATTACATTATATTAAAAAAAATTATCCTTATCAATACTTGATAACATTATAAATCCATGTTAAATGAGTAATTTGATTAAGACCTGAAATCAAACTTTCTACTTTTAACATCAAAACTATATATAACAAGCCCCAAATAAAATATACAACTAAATATTTGTTTGAAATAAATGTGACAAATACGAATAGTATTATTGTTCAAAAATAGTGTGTTGATGGATTAATTAAATGCATTTTTTTGATGAATCATCTAAGTAATAATTTCCCAAAATTTTCAATACGATATTTTACATGATTTTAAAAACGATAATTGATTTCCTTTCCTTGGGTTAATATATGTTTGAGTTTTTTGATCTATATAATTCAAATATTTTTTGAGAAGAAAATATGTGTTTATGTATTGAAAATTTAACTTAAATTATTAAAAATGACAATTTTATAAAATTATAAATCATATGTATATTAAATTCATTATTTTTTTTGGTTAACCATAGAAAATGGGTAATTTGAGGTAATCCAAGTAAATTCTAGAATAAAACTTTTTAATTTAACACTTAGACTATATCCGATAAGCTACAAATTTGAGTTAATCCAAGTAAATTCTAAAATACAACTTTTTAGTTTAACACTTAGACTATATCTGATAAGCCACAAAACATATATGAGACTACATTCGAAAAAACATAAGCTTTGTAACACATGGTAAAGAAGGAGACTAAATTGTAACGTACATTCTATAAAATTGGGGCCAAAAAAATACAATATAAACCATAAAACATAATTTATAGAACATTCATAATTTATCAAATGGTTGATTTAAATTATTAAATAATTAATGTATTAGTTGATGGACATATTATATTTTTTACCATTTGATTGAGAATTGATCAATGTGAATTATTATTCTATAAATATTCCTAATATATTCTATAAATAAAATATTACATTGAATGCTACTATGCAATTTTCATCGCCTATAATCATAATAAACTAATAACTTTATCGATCAATGATTTTTTTTAGCCTTAAGTTTTCATTAGAAGAAATTTCAACCTAAAGGTCTGCATGCAATTTTCATTTGATTAGTGTGTCATAATATATAAACCAA
This sequence comes from Pinus albicaulis, assembly GCA_034641835.2. Taxonomy (NCBI): domain Eukaryota; kingdom Viridiplantae; phylum Streptophyta; class Pinopsida; order Pinales; family Pinaceae; genus Pinus; species Pinus albicaulis. Next base: position 973,911,770 of record CM076573.1, read on the forward strand.
TCAAAATATTTTAAATTTAGAAAGAAGTGCATGTAAATATTTTTGAGGGAATGGAAGAAAAAATATTTTTTTATTTTAAATTTTGGCTTATCTTGTTATAGGTTTACTCAAATTTCAAGTGTAGAAACTCGTTGGTTTTATTCATCCAACAAAACCCATTATCCATACTTTTGAAAAGACTCACATTGATAAAAAGTGAAGATACTTTAAAAATACATGTCTACACCTAAAATTTTAGTAATTGCATAACGACATAAACCAAAAATACAATTAGAAAAAAAAAATATTTTTGTTCTTTTCCCTGTAAAAAGTCATAACCCTTATTTTATTATTTTAACTATTGTAGTATTATTTTTTTTATTTTAATAAAATATCAATACATATCCACTATAAGGGTTCACATCCCGTCGACTTATTAACATAGCCTAACCCCAAAGTGTCGAGCATAATTGAATTTGTAACCTCTCATTAGCGAGGTGCTTTTAGCGACAAGAACTCGACCAATTGAGATAACTATTGTTTGATTACTTCTCCTTAGGAGATCATTTTTATATTTCCTAAATGTGTTACTCATTCATTTTTATCACTTCTTTGGTTAAGATGCATTTTTGCAAAACTAGAAATATTAAACATTGTAGTTTCATATGCTTAAGAATTGGCATGTACTATTGATAAGACAAAATAAATCTAATTTGAACTAAATGAGACCGAAATGAATAATATTGAAATACAAAAATAACGCTTTTATAAATCAAGCTACTCTTTAGTTAACCAGTTTCCAAAACCATTATGTATAACATTTTACATGATAGTAAAAAAATTAATCCTTCTGAACACCTAATTATCTTACAAATTCTAATCTAAAACGTAATATAATTAATGGCATTCAAATATTCTTTTGGGAAAAAAAAATTATATTTATATATTGAAAAATTCAATTTTAATAACAAAAAAATATAATTAAAAAATATAAAAAATTAAATTAAATTAAAATATAACAAAATGATATATTATCAAAATCTATGAATACTTTTTCTTTTAAATAATGTGTATATTAAAATTGTGAATTTTTAAAAACTTGATTGATGAGTAATTTGTTAGGTTAATCTGAGTAGGGCCCAAAATAAAAAATTTCTATTTGTAGCAACAAGAGTATATACAAGAACCCTCAGGTCAAATTAAAAGGAAAAGTTTTTTTTGAACTAAATGAAAGGTACACTAATAATATTATCATCCACAAATAGTGTTTCGATAGATTAACTAAATGCATTTTGTTCATCAATGAAGTGATTGTCTAATTAGTTTTTCCCAAGCCATTCTCTATGAGATTTTATATGATTTAAAAAAAAATTACACTTTATTATTATTATTTAAGTTAATAAATATTTGAGTTGTGTAATTTATATAATTCAAATTTTATTTGAAAATTTGAAATATATTTATGTATTGAAATTTTAATTTAAATAATAAAAAATTGTAATTTCAAAAAACCATAAAAAATAACTAAACTATAATAAAACCTATGTGCACTAAAATTGTGAATTTTTTAACCATGATAAATGAGTAATTTGGGATAATCTAAGTAAAGACCATAATCAAAATTCCTAGTTGTAAAACTAAGACTATATATAATAACCCTCAAATCATATATGAAACTAAAGTTGTAATAACATAAGCTTTGGAACACATTAAAACTCACACTCTACAATCATAAACATAAACAAACTAATAGCTTTACCAATCCATGGTGTTTTTTTTTTATGGTGAAGTTTTGGTTAAGCATTGATTATTATTGTTTCTTTTATTACTCAACATTGTAGTTGAATTTACGTATGAATCCCTTAATGCACTCTTGATCAAATAGAAAAAGTATCATTCAACTAGATGAGAAGCATATTAATAATATTATTATCTAAAAAATAGTGTTTTGATAAATCAAGTGATTTCCTAGCAAATCATTTTCCCAAAAGAATTAACCCTTCTCAATACTTCATAACTTTAAAAATCCTAGTATAAAAAAAAAATCTAATTTATACAATTAAATATTATTTTCCAAAAAACCAAAATTTCAATTGCAATAATTAAAAATAATAATTCAAAAAATTACAAAACAATTAAATTAAAATATAATAAAATATTATGAAAATTGGTTAATATGTCAATTTAAAAAAAAAAATCCTATAATAAAATTGTTATTTTTTTAATTAATCTGCTAGAGTAATCTGAATAGGAACCAAAATCAAACTTTATAATTGAAACACTAGGAGTATATATAATGAGCCACAAATAAAACATGAAACTAAAGATTTGTACCACATACTAACAAAGGACACTAAATTGAAACTCACATAATACTAAACTGGGAAAACATAAATAAAATCTAAACCTGAAAGTAGATAAAGCATATTTGATGGACAATTCAAAATGTATTCAAGGTTAAATTGAAAAGATTAAAGCATCACCCTAGCAGTTGATGGCTATGTTATTTTTTCTACAATTGGATCTATTCCATTTGTTGAAATAGTAATAAAACAATTTGTTATAAACCTTCTCCGTAGATTTTATAAATATAATATTACATTGAATGTAATTATTTATTTTCTTAAAAATAATTTTTTTTTATGTGCATGACTAATACCCACATCCATGCAAATTCAAATAACAAAGATATAAATCTTTCTAGGTTTATAACTTCCTCTCTATGTTGTAATCACTGGTCAAAAAAAGTTGGGTTGTTCAATTTGTAATATGTGGAGACTCTACTTCTATACTTAGAAGTATTATCCATTCACTTCTTATTTAGAGGTTTGTAAAATATAAAGGCTTCTAGGAATATAATTGAAATAACCTCAATAGAAGTGAAATGCCACAAATTAGTTTAACTAGTGATTGCAGGTATACTTACAAGAATTATGCATTCACGCCCTACTTATGGATTTGTAATATTTAAAGGCTTATAGGAATATAACTGAAATACCCTAAATACAGGTAAAAGGCCACAATTTAGTTTAACTAGTGATTGCAGGTAACACAAGTTATAAGCTTGCCACAACTTCAGATGTTTATTTTTTGAATGGTACGGATGTAAGTGTTTACTATGAAAAAAAAATTATATATTATTATTATAAAAAAAAATGATAACGTATAATTCAATATTGTATTTATCAAATTTATTGGAGAAATTTATAACATAAATTTTCTAACTGATCCTTCCAATTTCATGCAATAGAATTGACCTAATCTATAAAATCGCATGAAAAGTCCAATTTATCCCATGATTAATTTGTTCCTTAAATTACACTATAATCTATGTGTAATATAAGTAACAATAACAAGTTCAGTATACTTATAATGCACCTTGTAGAGTGGTCTAGTGGAGTGTTAGATAATAAATTCCCAAGATAGTGGAGTGTTCTAATCCCTAGTACAAAATTAAAACAATATAGAACTAAAAAAATAATTTAAATTAATTTAGGGAAAGTATCGTTTAGTCTTCCTTAATAAAAAGATTTTCATTTTGTAATGGAATATAAACAAAAATATGAAAATATTTCAAAATTAAATTTTCTAATCAAACCGTCAAGAATATATATAACAACTCTCAACTCAAATATAAAAGTAAAGTTTTGTTTCAATTAAATGAGAGGTTCAAAGCAGGGTTTTCATAAATTAATTAAATGCATTTTTGTTGAGAAATGAATGGTTTGTGTAATTAGCCCTTTCCAAAACCATTCAATATGAGTTTATATGATTTTTGTTTTTAAATATTTTTTTATATATTTTTATTTATTATTTTTTTTAAGAAAATATAATTTCAAAAAATTATAAAACTACTAAACTAAACAATAATAAAATTATGTGGGTTAAAAAATTGTTATTTTTTAACCACGATTAATGAATAATTTGGAGAAATCTAAGTAAGGTTTATAATCACAATTCGTGGTTGTAACACTAATATTATATATAATAACCCTCAAATTAGATATGGAACTAAATTTATAAAGCTTAATATTTGTAACAAATGCAAAACAAGGAGACTAAATTAAAACTCAGGGGCAGAAACCCAAAAGTAGATGACACATATTTTATTGGGCATTCAAAATTTATCTAATTTATACAATTCAAAGTGGAATATGGAAGATGGAAGGCAACGATCTCTCAGTCTTAAGAAGAGATGAAATTTATGGGTTTCAATTATTTTTCTGTAATGTTTTCATATATTATTACTTACGAAACAGAGATATTATAGATTCCATCTAATTTATTTGAAAGTGTTGGAGGGAAAGTCAAGGGTGGATTTAAAATAGAACTTGTGTATCGAGACCGGAAGAAGACTAGCCTTAGAATCGAGTTGTTGCTAAGAAAAAGTGCAACGAGAACCGTTACCTAGAAAGAAGATATACGCGATAAAGGTAATGAAAATAGAAACTAGATGGTGTTCATAAAAAGGGGAGGGGAGTATGTAATATCCCTCTATCACTATAATATTTTTCTGGTTTGAATAAGTTACCGTGGATAAAATGGCATAAATTGGATGAAAATGATTGGAATTATGTAAATAAATATTTATTAATAAAGAATTAAAGGAGATGCAGGTGCTTGAAAATGAGACACATATATATTAGATTCCTTCAAAATAAAATCCCATTGGTGAATCTGAATGGGTAATTATTTCATGATAAGAAATCTAGATGAAATTCTAGATGAGATTAATGGAGAGGAGAGAAAGATCCATTAAGTTGCTTAGTTAAGATGGGGAAAAACATTAAAAAACAAAAAAATAAAGATAAGACTAATGGATAGGAGATAAATATCCATTAATTTGCATAGCTAAGGAAATATTCTAAGATTAGAAAATCCTAAAATCACTCTAGGAGACAAAGGAAAACTTTGATTGAAAAGCCTAGCAAAGTGGATAAGAATATTCACAAATGAGGGATGCCGCTAAAAGGAAACTTTATCATGAAAGAGAAGTATTTAATGTTTAGGAAAGGAATCAAGAGGATACTTGATTTCGAGGAAAATATTTCTCAGCTTTGTGGTGAACTAGAAGAAATGATTCTAGGATGGGTGGAGAGCAGGAGTAAATTTCAAAGTACTCTGCTAGTAGTTTTAGTTAAAAAAAATTATTCGGATTTCGTAATAAAGGCTAGTCTCTAAGTACAAATTGTCAATATGTTTAAATATTTAATGGTCATAATGGAGTTATTTAGTGGTGAGAATTTATTTTTGTAATTAATAGATAATTGTGTAAATCAAATGGTAAGTTATTAAGAAATGTTTTATAAAAAACATCGACATACTTTTATGATAAGTTGGAGTAGGGAAACTGGTACTGATACAGATTTGGTAAGACTTTTGTAAGGAATAATTAGGTGGTTGAGGAAGCGTTAGGTAAATGGATAGGTAATTCCATACAATATAATTAATAAGACAATACACCATTTCTTGAAAGAAAGTAGAATTATTCAATTAGAAAATAGCTGTTTCATCGGGTAGAAATATATAGATGAGTTAATAAAATATATGTGTTTCAAGGTCATTCAATGGGTTTATAACCAATAAAACCAGAGTGATTATCAGGTGGTGCGAGGGGGTCAGAAGGTTTTATATATTAAGAATTTACCTATTATATAAATGCAATGTAACTTGGTAGTGTTTTGGATGAGTATCTATGTTGCTCAATAAGGGGATATATTATTGGTTATAATTACACCGCAGTGTTAAATGTCTTAATCACTCGGCCATACCTGAATAGAATCAAAATTTACCTAGTTGTAATGTAAGATAGAAAGCAAGGGGAGTAATTATAAGGCACAACTCAGATAGAGAGGAAATCATACGTAAACATATAACTATAGTTGAAACAATGTACAAAAATAATTGTTAATTTAAGAACGTATTCAGGTCATGTTGTAATATACAACAAAAACCCATTTACTTTAATAAATAGGGACCTTTTAAAAAATAAATAGAAATTTATATGATCATGATTTAATTTTAGTGTAAGATTTAAAAAAAAACTTTAGGAATAAGGGTTTTTTCCCTTTCCACTTGGATTTCAAAAGCGCCCACTGTAAATCACATAAATCACCAAAAAATTAAGCTAAAACATATATAAGTATTTCAAATTATGATATTCACTTCAACCTTTTCAGAATTATATAAAATCCCCGTTGAAAATGCTTAAAATCCCTTTAAATAGAAATTGCACCGTGCATTTTTAATAGAACAAAATTATAACAATTCCAAAGAGTTGCGATAAGCTGGACCCGAAAAAATAATAAAAGAAAATTAAAAATATCGAAAGGTATTATAAATAACAACAACGTGAGTCTTCAACGCATTTCACATTTCATGACGAGAAACCAATTGGAAATTTTTATTACCGCAATAAGTTGCGATGTGTGATTTGCACAGGTTGCATTTTGCAAGATTCATCAGCGGAAAAAAGCATAAGTATTGGTAATTGTTAAAAGTTGCAATGTGTTATATAAACACTTGTTATTCATGTGTGCAAAATGATTCTTATCTAATCAATCCATTATAATATCTAACGACTTAGATCGTTAGATTAGACATATTATGTAAAGTGTGTAAGAGATTTAATATAAAGAGTTATGGGTCATTAACAACATTTAATGGGTGCAAGGTTCAAATTATTGATATCTAATTGAAGCATGTTTTGAATAATAGAGCATATAATTTTTATTATGATGTTTTAACTTTATCCTTCTCTCTATTCATCTCGTATTTGAGTTTACTCTTTTCACCCTAATTAAGGAAACCTCTTAACAAAGTGAGAATAACTGGGATGATAAAGAAAGGCAAGGTGATTGAACAAAATTCCATTGTAGAAGACACACACATGGCTCCATTTTTCTCAAACAAAACTTGCAATAAGGGTTGCGGCAGTTCATCATGGGAAGAAATATACCACATTTTTAGGAAGAAAAACTAAGAAAAATAGTCAAACAGTAACAACAGATGCAACAATTTTCTCAAACATGTCCTACTTTTATTTTACATGTTTGTTTCTTCATAGAATAGCAACGAGGCCGAATATTTTACTCTGCACAGATATGTTAAAGTGCTTCATTGACCACCTTAACATAATATATAGATCGTTCAAGAATTCTAAGCTAGAGAATACCAGTTCTTCACTGCAGAGTATTTACAGATAATGTACCACTTGCCTATGTCGCAGAAGAATTATGATAAATATTTTGTCCAAATATTTACAAATAAGAATAAAAATCTCATGAAAGTGATAAAGGGATGGAAAGATGATCAAGGCAAGCTAAAGCAGGACAAAATTGGTATGTACCCGATAGCAAAATTACCCTCCTGTTATTGTTATGCAGCTGGAATTCTATGTAGGTTGTTCGCTAAACGACATACCACTAGGTTTTCTATAGACTGGGTTCCTTTAATTGATGTAATCTTAAATTCATCTATTATGAATTGGGCAATCATTCTGTCTAATAATTTGGATTATAGAAGAAAAATAAGTGTTTCAGCTAGAACAATACTTCCCTTCTACATGAGTGCTTACATTATGGATGAAATTTTATTTTTTCCAAGATTTTCTATCATGGGAGGTAAATGGACAAGCCATGATCTCAATCGAGATAATATCTACCATAGATCCCTTTGGGAATATGATTTTAATTTACATTTCTATAACATTTGCAATGGAGTTATGTTACCCATCCATCAGATTATCTTTAACAAAAAATCCCCTAGGATTTCTAAGAAAGATAGTACAAACATTTTACCAGTTTCTAGATGGTTTGTTGAAGAAAATTTCACTTATATCATAGCTTTTGGGAGTTATTGTTCCCCCCATGTTATGCCTTATTATGTTCCTAATAATTTCCTATCCATGTAAATTTCCTACCAACTTCTAGTAAGTGGTGTGTCCAAACAACTCAAAGATCTGAAGAAGGCCATATGGCCTAATTTCCCTTTATAGTGTGGCAATTTTTCCCTATTTGACATTGGTCATGCATTAAAAGAGATTTCAAATTCCACTTCATTAAATCCAACTCTAATGCCAAAGAGGCCATATGATCCTACTAATGTGGTTAAAAATTTCACCACTGAGCTTAAACTTAAACCTTTGTTAAATGAGAAAGATATGTTTGATGATTTCTTTGAAGGTGTGGAGAAGTTCACAGATGTATTGAAAATTACATCCAGTTAGTTCAATAAGATAGACTTTAAGGATTTTCAAGCATATAGAAATAAGAGACTACAAATACTCCCTTTGGACTTGTTATTTATGGAAGATGTCAACAGACCAAATCCTAGTATTGGTCTAGATAATGAGGCTAAGGATATGTGAGAAGATGAATCCGAGGAGAATTCAAATCATGAGTTAGTACAATCACCACATAATTCTCAGAATTTAGATCACTCTAACGATGAATCTGAGAGCAGGAATGAGAGTCCTGAGAAAATAGTTGAGAAAGTGATTAAAGGGGTTGAGATTAAAATGGAAGGAGAAATTTATTGAACTAAATCATATTCTTAAGAATTTCAGCATATCCAGAATACACCCAAGCAGACAGAGAGCCCTCAATCAAAATATTTGAAGAAAGAATGGGAGATGTTTTCTGAGGCACTAGAAACACCACCACCACCAAAGCCTAATGTTGATGAATCAACAAGTTTCCAAACTCCAGAGAATTCCTAGAATTTAGTGGAAACTACAATACCACTACAACAGTTACCATAAGTTCATTATTAAGAGATCATCCCAACATACCCTACAAAATAGATTATTTTAAAGATTGAAGAGATACCCTCACTTGATGTCTTGTACAACCCAAGTCATAATGTTATAGTTAAGAGAAGAAAAATAAGAAGAATTGATGAATCAGTTTTAAATATTATGGATGAATCTAGAGATGTTTTATGGAAAGACCCTCTAGCTGATCCTACAAAACATTTTCCTAAGTTATCACAGTTCGCAAGAGCATATGCTACCACTCCCATTGAAAAAGATACAGAGGTACAACTTCTACTTAAGCAAAAGGAACAGGAAACGTTCAATTCGAGTAAGCATATTGAAATGAATATGTCTCAATTTCAAAAATATTTTGAATGACTTAAGTCACAGCACCAGGTGATCATTACAAAGAGAGAAACATATCTTGAAGTAGGAATGGAAAAATTGAAAAATCAGTCTCAAGTAGAGCATTTCATAAAATAAGCACTAGAAATGAATGCAAATTTAAAGCATGAGCAAGAAAAAAATTTTCAACAAATTTCAATCACCAGTTCTTACTATGACACAGGCAAGATTTCGATCCAACGACCGGTTAACAGGAGACTTGAATGTGAAAAAGTTGAAAAAAATATTATTGAGTTCACTCAGTGGCAAGGGTTTGATGCACGAAATAAAATTGACTTCCCTAAGATAGATAAATTTCACAAAGAGATTTTATTTAAGGTCTTCGTAATGCAGCGGAGACAAGCAGAGAAGGCAACGGCAAAGGCATCAAAGCTGACAAATGAAATATTTTAATATTTTAATGAAAATCTTTTAAAAGCTGAACTTATTAAAGAATCCATAGCTAAAGTGCTCCTAGAGCTCAAAAAATAAGAAGCACAGTGGAAGGAAAGTACAGTGACACGGGTGGAAAGTATTAAAAAGATAAATAAGTTTTATCATGAAAATTACTAGAATTTTCTTAGAAAAACTTATCATCGGTGCCTAACTCTACAGTCATTAACTGATTCTAAAAAGAAATCACTACCATGACTTTCAAATGCAGTGTTTAAAGGCCAGTTCAAATCCGAGATTACACAACCAGCTCATCTAAAGAAAATGGTGGATATTTTTCAACTATGGGATCAAATGTGCAAAGAAGATTAGCCCACATAATCATGTTGTTATTTTATTTCCTAGATTTTAGTTTAAGTTTACTCCTTACGAGGATGGTTGTTTAAAACCTCATCCATTTTTTATGTAATAATTTATTTTAAACATATTTTATTTTAGTATTTAAACCCTTCTCAAGCATTTAGAGAAGGGTCCATAAATTTGTCAAAAACGTTTGCAAATAATGCACTTTTGTAAGTTTGTGAATGCCTTAATGAATTAATGGAACTAGATTTGTTATCTTTTGACATTGAAGTTGTTTAACTAAAGTTTCACTATTGTACTCATTAAATTGCTTGAAATTTAACAGGAGCATAAAACTATTGTCAGTTTGAATGAGTAGAACCTCGTATATATGGTACTTCTACATGTTATATTAAGGTTTTCTTCTTAAATTGATGGTCATATTTTTATCTATATTATATATTAAATTTTTTATCATAAGTGAACATTAAATGCACTTTTGTACTGAAATTTGTTTATGATTTCTTATCTGATATATAATCAAACATATAAATAAGATATATATTTCACAATCCTTTTGATTGAACTATTTTTTCAAAAGAACTATTTTTACATAATTTTCATCTCTTTCAACTTTCAAGTAATTTTCATTATTAATCGTTGAAAGATATATTATTGGATGGAATGAAGTAATAAACACTCTCGCGTATATATTAGAATATATATTTTATTTAAATGCATATTACAGATTAAATAATTTCCCATTTGCATGTTATAAACAAAAGACACCCTCATCATGCTTTTTGGAAAACTGGTCCCTTTATCGCTAGTGGGAGCCACTACACCAAACAAAAAAGGATTTTCTCTAAGGTCCAGATCAGGTGGGTTCCCACATATTGTGGCAATGGAATTCTGAAGCTCCAACTTTTTGGTGCTAGAAGGAGGGCCAATTATGAATGGAAAGAAGATCTAATCATTCTAAAACCAAATCTAATCATCTCTCTCCCTCTAGATCCCCTTCAACTTCTATAACATTAGCTAGATCTAATTATTTAAGATATGAAGTTGAACATCCCTCCCCTAGGTCTCCTAGTGAAACTCAACCAATATTATCTCCATATTTTCACCAAAAACCCCTAGAAGTTCAATCTTTTATAGAAAAGTTAGAGAGAGTATCCATTTCTGCCAAAAAACCTGAAACTTCTCAAACATCTGAAATTAGTGTTTAATATTATTTACAACCTAGAAGAATATTAACTCGATTAGAAACTCAAAAGACAAGAATCCATCCTTTTGAATTTCCTATGGATACCTCTCAAAGGAAAAAAAAATAATATTGAATCAAATTCAATCACCAGTGAGGTCTTATCTAGTAATCCACCCCATTCACCTCCATCACCTACACTCACTTCCACAACTTCCATTTCAACAATCAGTGTTAGTTTAACTAGTTCTAGTACTCAGAGTATTATTCATACAACTAGTTCTAGCACTCAGCCTTCCTCTTCTTCAACTCAAACTAAATCGGTCACCTCCACCCAAGGTCCAATGGTAGGCCAAGTACCTCCACCAAATGTAAAACCATGGAACAATCCAGGTGTTGTAGAAATTCCTCCTCCTCGTCATCCTCTTCCAAAATATGTTGGAATATGGTTACCTAATTTTAATCATGATGATGGTCTTCGAGATGAAGAATAAATCCATAATTATATGTTATCCATCAACTTAAAAGAGGTAACTGAAGAAGACTATGTAGTAAGACAATTTCCATATACTCTCATAGGATCTACAGGATCCTGGTATTTCTCATTACTTGCCATATATATAACTAGCTGGAATATGTTTGAAGAACAGTTTTTAGCTAAGTTTGGAAATGATAGAACTATTGCATCCCTCATCAACTATCTATCAAATTTAAAGGCTAAAAAAGGAGATAAAATAAAAGACTTCAATTCTCGATTTAATAAGTTACTCGATAAAATCCCTACTACATCAGTCCCTACTGTAGAAGTTCAAATTGGGTGGTATATTTCTTCTCTCTCGTCTAATATAGCCATCGTTGTTCATCGATGAAAGTTACCTACATTGGTATAAAATATGAAGGAATATTTATCTATAGAGAAACATGTAATCACTCTTGAAAAAATAATTCCCAAAAAGACAGGAAATATAAGAAAGTATCCTTCAAATATTATTCAATGAAGAAGCTAAAAAAAGACCCTTTTGATGTAGAAGGTATTTATAAAGTTTTAAAGACCATGAAAAATGAAATGATAGATATCAAAAAAATAAGTTGCTAAATGTTCCAGTACAAAGAAGACTTTCAGGACCTTCAAGAAAAATCATTCCTCTAATTCTCAACAGCCCAACATCATCATATCTAATGATGAGTCTGATCAAGACACGGATGAAGATAAAATAGAAGAAAAAGAAACCGAAGTCAAAGAAGAAGTTGAAATAAATGGAATATGGAATTTTATCCTACCAAATGATGAACAATAGGAAAATTTACCTATAAGTACAAGGATCAAGAATACCACTGAGGCAATGCAACCTAATCAAAAACAGAAGAACTCAATGCCTGCTAAAGAGAAAACAATAAGTAAAAATACTACATCTAAGGCTACATAAAGTAACCATGCTACTTCAGATGTTCCACCTACATCAAAGACAATGGAAGTCTCTGACACCACTAAATATAATGTAGTTTATGATATGAAAAATATTAGGGCTAACATTTCAATCCATGAACATACTAAACTAAAACAACAACAAAATATTTTACTTAGAGATTTGAATGTAGTTCCTGATTCAACCTTACCTGCTCCAGTATATTTCAAGATGCTGATAATATGGGTAAAACTCCTTCTCCATCAACTAAAATAGATGCCACAAATCTTATTATGATAGGCGATCGATAAATCTCTCATACTCCATTTCTCATAACCTATGAGATCTATAATAAGAACATCCACAATTATTTAATAGATTCAGGGGCTTCCTCTAATATCATGCCAAAATATGTATGTCCAAATTTGAACATAACTCGTCAAGGTTCTGATGTTCAGATAGTACAAATTTATTGAACAAAAGTATAGGTTGTAGGAGAAATCAATCATGTTTCTATTAGATTGTCATCAAACCCTAAGGTTGCCTAGATAATTGATATATTGGTGGCTTATATTTCTGAATCTTATGGTTTAATATTGAGCAGGGCTTGGTCTGAGAAACTTCATGGATATTTCGCAACAGACTGGTCCCTTATGTGGTTGCCCAATAATGGAAAACCAAACCAAATTTAGGTAGACCGTGAGAAATTCATGGAACATATGGTTACTGATATTGAAGGAATCAATGAGCCAGTAGCATTCAATAATAATATTATTGAAAATTACTTGGCAGCATCATTTCTTGGAAATTTTAAAGGCCAACCATCACCCTTTTTTGATAATGTGGTTATCTCTCAAATTGATATTTTTTCCTAGACAAACACTTCGAAGTAAAATTTTTTTGTAAATAAACCAGTAGTTAATTATTTATTTTGGATTCTTTATTTTGATGTCTCTAAATTAGAATATGGTGCAGGAGCTTGCTGTATTTTAATAAGCCCAAAAGGATAAAAAACCATGCTAGCCTATAGACTTGAATTTGATTGCACAAAAACTATAGCAGAATATGAAGCATTAATTCAAGGTTTGTACAAATAAATTGAACTTGAAATTAAATATCTGAAAGTGCTGGGAGATTTAGAGATAATTGTCAAACAAGTAAGAAATAATATCAATTTTCATTCTGAACATCTTCAACATTATCAATCAGTAGTCCAGGAATTGACTTCCATTTCTTAGCTTTATATATTTCCCCTGTACCTAGAATACAAAAAGCTACTGCAGATTTATTGGCTAATGTAGCATCGAAAATAATTCCATCTCAAGAATTTAGTCCTGATAGGATTTCTATTGAAATGATTTTTAGACAATTTGTTCCTGATAGTATTACTAATTGGAGAGTATTTAATAATGATTTTGATATCATAGATTTACTTACACCTGATGGATGTTACGATAATGAAATTCTAGATTAAAGTAAACAAGATACTCAGATAAAGGAAGAACGAGATGAAAATCCAATATCAAAGTCAGTTTTCAAAATAGAAAACCTTTATAATTTAAAAGATAGGTTTAAGAGAGTTACTAATTCTAAAACTCAAAGTTCACCTTTAATATTTGAATGGGTAAATTTTGTAACCGATGATAAACCACAAAAATTCAATTTAGTTCTTGGTCTGTATCCTGATGAAAGATTATCATTTGTCAAGTTATTAAGGACCTACAAAAGTGTTTTTTCTTGAGATTGTACTAATCTTAAAACATATGACACTTTTTTTATTCAACACACTATTCCTATGATTTCATATGAGAAACCAATACGTTAAAATTTGACAAAAAATAACACTAATTTTGAAAATCAAATCAAAATAGAGTTGAATAAACTCCTCAAAGCTAAGATCATCTTTCCAGTTAGACATTCAAAATGGATCTCAAATTTGGTCCCTGTGAGGAAGAAAAATGGTGACATTAGGATTTGTATCGATTTTAGAAATTTGAATAAACTATGTTAGAAAAAAAATTCCATTACCAACCATAGAAAAACTACTGCAAACTGTAGTTGGTTCTGAACTTATGTATTTTCTAGATAGATTTTTAGGATATCACCAAATCCAATTACATGCATATGACATATTAAAGAATACATTCAGGACTAAGTGGGAACTTATGCCTATAAAAATATGCCATTTGGGTTAATCAATGCAGGGGCCATTTTTCAAAGAGCCATGGACATAGCTTTTAGAGGACTCATTAGAAAATCAATGGTTATTTATATAGATGACATTACAGTCTTTTCTAGACAAACAACCAATAATGTGAATGACCTAGAACAATTCTTTGAGAAATGTAAAAAGTATGGAATTTCATTAAACCAAAAGAAGTGATATTTTTCTATAGATGAAGGAAAATTTTTAGGATTCATTGTGTCCAAAAAAGTCATTTATATTGATCTTGAAAGAATCAAAGAGATTAAAATGATTCTTTTCACTCATAATAAAAAAACCATGCAATCATTTCTTGGTCAGATAAATTTTGTAAAAATATTTCTCCTTGACTCTTCACACATAGTTTCACCTTTACAAACAATGATGAAGAAAAATGCAGTCTTCAAGTGGGGACATAATGAAAGGTAAGAATTTGATTTAATCAAACAATCTGTTATCAATTCTCCATTATTAACCATTCCTAATTTTCTTAATCCTTTCACTTTATATACATTCTCATCAGATACATCTTATGTTTTTGTTCTGACACAGCTTAATAACCCACAAATTGAAGCACCAATGTCATTTTTTAGTTCGAATTTGCAAGGCGTGGAAATAAACAATTTATCTATTGAGAAACAGGAATTTGTATTTTTTAAAGATATAAAGCATTTCAGGCCATTTCTCATCAAAACTCAAGCCAAGATAATATCTCCATTCTTTACAGTAAGGAAATTATTGATGCAAAGAGAGCTAGGAGAGAAAATGGCTAACTAGGTTACTGCTTTACAAGAATATGATGTATAAATGAGACCTTATAACATTGTTAGAGGTCAAGGTTTTTTTCATAATGCTAACATGAGCATCTCATTTATCATCAAAGGCAGACTCGGGAAATGATGTGCAAGTGTGAGAGGTAACCCTCAACAATGCTCAGTCTCAATATGTTGATCTCAAATTTTATCTAAACAATGGATATGCCCCAAAAAAACTCAGTGTTAAAACAAAGCGGGCTTTAATATTGAAATCCAAGAAATATGAGATTATCAATGATGTATTTTTTATGAGAAATTTTGACTCTGTGTTGTTAAGATGCTCAGAGAAAACTGAAGAAGAGAAAGTTTTGTAGGAATTCCATGATGGACCAGCCAAAGGACATTTTGGAGGGAATACAATAAGACATAAAGTGCTGCATGCATGTTACCATTGGCCAACACTTTTCAAATATGCTCATGATTATGCAAGGAAATGTAAAGTTTTCTAAAGTGAATCTGGAAGACAAAGGAAACCATCTTTCCCATTACATACAGTTAATATCGAACAACCATTTGAGCTATGGGTATTAGATATTATTGCTGGGATCATTCCTAACTCTACCAAAAATTATAAATACATCCTCACAGCTACCGACTATTTTAATAAATGGGTGGAAGAAATTGCACTAAAGGTATCCAACTCTGAGAATATTATTGAGTTCATTGATCAAATTATCATAACTAGATTTGGTTTATCCACTACTTTAATGTTTGATAATGCATCTTATTTCTCACGGGCTGCAATGGTATAATTTTCTATCAAGAGAGGTTTTAAACTTAAATATTCTGCTAACTATTATCCTCAAGGAAATGGTTTAGCAGAATCCACAAATAAAAACCTTATTAGAATCACTAAATGAATTGTTGAAAAAAACAAATGCAATTAGCACAAATCATTAACATTTACTTTTTGGGAAGATCGAATAACTTAGAAGGCCTCCATTGGCACTTCTCAAATTTAATCTTGTTTATGGGAAAGAAGTTGTTCTTCCTACCATTGTAGTTATTCCTTCTCTTGCCTTAGTCTAATTTATTGATGAATTACCTTCTTATTCTTTTCCATTAAGAAAATTTCATATTCTAAAACTCGAAGAAGGAAGAGAAAAATTTAAAGTTACTCATGCACATCATCAACAAGTTTGTTAAAGCTTCATTTGATATAGCTTCTGTTAGTCCAAAAAAAATTCAAATTAGTGATATGGTATTGAAATGCGATAAGGAACATTAGGAAAAAGGTAAGCATACCAAATTCCAAAGATTGTGGCTAGGACCATTTCAAATCATTGAAGGAATATGCCCGTCGAAATTTTTATTGCATCAGGCAAAAGGGATTCTTTGCCTGTTGATGGGCAGATTTTAAAGAAATATTTTTCATAGGAGGTAACCCCTTCTATTCCTTTATATTACTATATTTTATTTTTTAGAAAAATAAAAGTTAAATGGTATTGATTTTTGGCTTTTCAAATAAAAATCTATGAGAATAATTTTTTATTTATCGCTTCTTGAAATAAGAATTGTTAAGGAAATAATTGAAAATTTTGAATATCAAATAGATTTTACTTCGCTGAAAAATGTAATTTTATTGAAGTTATTTATTTTTTGATGAAATTTTAGTTTTATAAACTGTGGTTATTCTATTATAAGTCAAGAAAATAATCTTTAACATATTAAATGATCTTTTACAAATAAGAAAATATTAAACAATAAAATTATCATCCAGAATCATCAAAAGGACAATTTATTCACTCCATCTGGAAAAAATTTCAACTTTTAGAAAGTAATTCAAAAGTTATGCTAAAATTCTTAGAAGATAATAAGTCTCATCAAGAGCTTGTTTACCATGTTCATAGGGAAATATTTGAACAAACATTACCAATATTGCCTACCAAAATAGGGTAATGATTTGGGATTATATCAAAGGACAAGGGGTCTCATCAAGAGCTAGTTTGATTAGTTTAGTTACAACCAATGAATGGCATTGTCAATAGTTGGTTACCAAGCCAACACAATGGCTTTGATGTGTTAAAAATTCATAGAAAATATCTACAAAAAGAGAAAAAAAGTTCCAAAAGAGATAAACTATATACAATTGAACTTATATTTGAATATGGTAAGAGTAACTCGATGGGACAATGAATCATTGCTAGGTAAAAGGTAACCCTGCCAAAAACTTAAATTTCTTGTTGGTTTAGATGTTTTACTTGTGATAAAAGAGTATATATTTATAAATCTAATTTGAATGAGCCACCTTCTTCAACTTTTTGAACTTAGTAAAGATTGATATGTATATTCATACTTTCATTTTTAAAGATTAATTATTATTAATTATGATCAAATGAGATTTTATTTCTGACGGAGATATTATTTATTGAAATTCATTCCTGCAACTATTTTTATTTTGAATTTTTTTTTCCAAAAATTTCAAAATACCAATCACACACAACTAATTCTCCCAAGTGAATCGCCAATTGTTGTACTGTACAAAAAGCCCTATTTTTTTTAATAAATATGGACCCTTTAAAAAAAAATAGAAATTTATGAGCAAGATTTCATTTAGCATAAGTCTTAAAAAAATTAGGAATAAGTGTTTTTTCCCTTTATGCTTTGATTTCAAAATCCCTCACCGCAAATCACATAACTTACAATCCAATTAAGTTAAAAAATATATAATTATTGCGAATTTTGATATGCACTTCAATATTTTCTGAATTATATAAAATCCCTGCTGAAAATGCTTAAAAATCCCTTTAAAGAGAAATAACTTCATGCCTTTTTAAAAGAACAAAATTATAACAATTCTGAAGAGTTTCGATAAGTCGGACCTGACAAAATAAGAATAAAAAAATTATAAGTATCGAAAGGTATGATAAAGTGCAACAATGTGAGTTTTGAGTGCAGTTCACATTTTGTGATGAGAAACCAAATGGAAACTTTTATTACCACAATAAGTTGCGATGTCCAATTTGCATAGATCTCATTTCATCAATGACAAAAAACATAACTATTGGTAACTATTAAAAGTTGCGATGTGTGATATAAACACTTATTATTCAAGTGCGCGAAATTATTCTTATCTAATCAATCCATTATAATACATAACACCTTATATCGTTAGATTATACATATTACATAAGGTGTGTAAGAGTTATGGGTTATTAATGGCATTTAATGGGTGCAATGTTCAAAATATTGATATATACTTGATGCGTGTTTTGAATAATAGAGCACCGGATTTTGATTATGATGTTTTAACCTTATCCTTTCTCTATTAATCTCACATCTGAGTTTACTCTTTTCACTTGAATTGAGGAAATCACCTAATGAAGTGATAATAACTAAGATGACAAAGAAAGTCAAGGCGATTAACCAAACATCTGTTGGAGAAGACACAAAAATGCCTCCATTGTTCTCAGAACGAACTTGCAACAAGGATAGTGATATTTTTTCATAGGAAGAAATGTACCACCTTTTTTAGGAAGAGAATGCAAGAGAAATAGTAAAAACAATAACAACAGATGCAACAGTTTCTTCAGACCCATCCTACTTTGACGTTTCATCTTTGTTTCTTCACAGCATAGCGACGAGGCTGAAGATTTTACCCTACACAGGTATGATAAAGTGGGTCATTGACCACCTTAACATAGAAGATAGATCATTCAAGAATTCTAAGTTGGACAATATCCGTTCGTTCACTGCAGACAATTTACATATAATGTAGGACTTGCCCATGCCACAAAAGGATTATGATAAATATTTTGTCCAAAGCTTTACAAAGAAGAATACATACCTCATAAAAGTGATAAAGGGATGGAACGATTATCAAGGAAAGCCAAATCAGGACAAACTTGGTATGTACCCGATAACACAATTACCATCCCTTATTGTTACGCAGTTGGAATGCTATGTATGTTGTTTACTAAACTAGATAAGACTATGTCTTTCTATAGATTGGGTTCCTTTAATTGACACAATCGTCAATTCCTCTATTATGAATTGGTCGAGAATTCTCTATGATAATTTGGGGATAAATATCATGGTTTACATAAGAAAAAGAAGTGTTTCAACAAGAAAAATACCTTCCTTCTACATGAGTGCTTACATTATGGATGCATTTTATTTTGTTCAAGATTTCTTATCATGGGATGGAAATGGACAAGCCAACACCCCACTCCAATTCATATTTACCATAGAGTCCTTTTGGAATCTGATTTTCATTTACATTGCTACAAAATTTTCAATGGAGTTATTTTACCCATCCATCATATTATCTGTAATGAAATAGCCCGTAGAATTTCTAAAGAAGCTAGTACAGACATTTTACCAGTTGCTAGATGGTTTGCTGAAGAAAATTTCACTTATATAAGAGTTATTAGGAGTTATTATTCTCCCCATGTTTTTCCTTATTATGTTCCTGATAAGCTCCTAGCCATGGAAATTTCCTACCAACTTCTAGTAAGCAGCGTGTCTAAACAACTAAAATATGCCAAGAAGGCCATATGGCCTAATTTCCCTTTACAGTGTGGAAATTTTCCCTATTCGACATTGGTCATGCATTAAAGGAGATTTCAAATGTCACTTCACTAAATCTGGCTCTGATGCCAAAGAAGCCATACGATCCTAATAATGTGGTTAATAATTTTACCACTGAGATTAAACTTAAATCTTTCTTGAATGAGAAATATGTGTTTGATGATTTCTTTGAAGTTGTGGAGAAGTTCAAAGATGTATTGATAATTACATCCAGTCAACTTAGTAAGACAAACTTTGAGACTTTTCAAGAATATATAAATAAGAGGCTAGAAACAGTCCCTTCAGAATTATTTTTTATTGAATATATCAACAGACCGACTCCTAGTATTAGTCTTTATAATGAGGCTAAGGATATTTCAAAGGATGAATCTAAAGAGAAACCAAATCACGAGTCAAAACAATTATAACATAGTTCTTAGAATTCAGATCACTCTGACAATGAATTTGAGAGAAGGAATGAGACTCATGAGAAAATAATAGAGAGAAAGTGATTAAAGGGATTGATATGAAAAAATAAGGAGAAATTACTCAAGTTGAATCATCTCCTCAATAAGTTCAGCATATCCAGAATACACCTGAGAAGATATAGAAGAATCAATCAAAATATTTGAAGAAATAATGGGAGAAGTTTACTAAGTCACTAGAAAAATCACTACCACTAAAGCCTAATGTTGATGAATCAACAAGTTTCTAAACTCCAGAGCATTCCCAGAATTTATAGAAACTGCAATACCACTACAGCAGGTAGCAAAAGTTCATGATCAATAGATCATCCCTACATACCCGATAGAACATATTGTCTTAAATATTGAAGAGATACCCTCACTTGATGTCTTGTACAACCCAAGTCATAAGGTTGTAGTTAAGAGAAGAAAAACAAGAATAATTGATGAATCATTTTCAAATATTATGGATGAATCTTTAGATGTTCTATGGAAAGAATGTTTGGTTGATCGTACAGAATATTTGACTAGGTTATCACAGTTCGAAGGAGCATATGCTAATGCTACCATTGAAAAATATATAGATGTACAACTTCTACTTAAGAAAAAATAAGACAAAGTTCAAGAGTTGGAGAAACTGCCAGAACAGGAAAAGTTTAATTCGAGTAAGAATATTGAAATGAAGATGTATTAATTTCAAAAGTATTTTGAAAGACTTAAGTTACAGCACTAGGTGCAGATTACAGAGAAAGAAACACAATTTGAAGCAACAATGGGAAAATTGAAAATTCAGTCTCATGTAGAGAAATTCATAAAAGAAGAAATGGAAATGAATGCAAAGCCAAAGCAGCAACAAGAAACATGTTTCCAACAAATTTCAATCACCGGTTCTTACTATGATACAAGCCAGATTTTGATCCAGCAAGTGGCTTCTAACATGAGACTTGAATGTGAAAAATTTGAAAAAAACATTACTGAGTTCATTCAGTGGAATGGATATGACACAAGAAATACAACTGACCTCCCTAAGATAGATAAATCTCACAAAGAGATTTTATTTAAGGATTGGGAAATGTAGCTTAGACAAGTAGAGAATGAAACGACAAAGGCATCAAGGCTGACAAATGGAATCATTTAATATGTTAATGAACAACTTTTAAAATTTTAACTTACTAAAGAATCCACAACTGAAGTGATCCCAGAGCTCAAAACATTAGAAGCATAGTGGAAGTAAAGTACATAGATGTAGGTGGAAACTATTAAAAAGATAAATAAGTTTTATCAAGAAAATTACTGGAATTTTCAGATCAAACCTTATCATTATTCCTACCTCTACATCCATTAACCGATTCTACAAAGAAATCATTGTCATCACTTTCGAATACAATGTTTAAAGGCTAGGTCAAATCTGGGATTACATAGCCAGCTCAGCTAAAGCCATTGGTGGATATTTGTCACCTCTGAGATCAAATGCGCAAAGAGGATCAACCCACATAATCATGTTGTTATTTTGTTTCCTTGATTGTAGTATAATTTACTCCTTACGAGGATGGTTGTTTGAAACCTCCTCCATTTTTTATGTAATAATCTATTTTAAAGATATTTTAGTTTAGTATTTAAATCCTTCTCTTGCATTTAGAGAAGGGTCCATAAATTTGTCAAAAACATTTGCAAAGAATGCACTTTTGTAATTTTGTGAATGGCTTGATGAATTAATCGAACAAAATTTGTTATCTTTTGACATTGAAGTTATTTAACTAAAGTTGCACTATTGTACTCAGTAAATTGCTTTTTTCACTAAAGTTGTTGCACTAAAATTGCACTATTGTCAATTTGAATGAGTATAACCTCATATATATGGTACTTCTACACGTTATATTATTTTTTTCTTCTTAAATTGACAATCATCTTCCTATCTGTATTATATATTAGAGTTGCTATCATAAGTGAATGTTGCATTCACTTCTGTACATATATTTTTTTATGATTTATTATCTCATATATAATAAAACATATAAATGTGTTATATATTTTACAATCCTTTTGATTAGATTATTTTTTTAAAAGAATTATTTTCACATAATTTTCAAGTCTTTCAACATTTAAATAAACCTCATTACTAATAGTTGGAAGATATATTTTTAGATCGCATGAAGTAATGAATACTCCCCGGCATATAGTAGAATAGATATTTTATTTAAATGCATATGATAAATTAAATCATTTCCCATTTGCATGTTATAAAAAAACACACCCTCATCATCCTTATTGAGAAATTGGTCTCTTTATCCCCAGTTGGAGAAACTGCACCACATTGAAAAGGAATCTATCTAAGGTATGGACCGGGTGGTTTACCCCATGTTGTAGCAACGAATTTTCGAGGCTTCAATAGGCCCATAAATCGACCTATAATGGATATAATAAAGTCGAGCATAGAAGTGTTTAAACGGAATAAGTTGCAATGAAATACAAGAACAACGATAATAAGGGTTTTAAAACACTTTCTTAAATGGGGAGCATAGATCCATAATTTCATTTAGTAAACTAAATAGAGAAAACAAATACTGTAGCACTGAGATAACAAAAAAGAAAAATGAGTTGTAAAACACTTTCTTAAATGGGGAGCATACATCCATAGTTTCATGTAGTAAACTAAATAGAGAAAACAAATACTGTAGCACTAAGATAAAGAAAAATAAAAATGATTGCATGAAGACAACTAAGAAAATCTCTTAGTGAATTAATATGTTGGGCTAAAAGTAATTTCTGAAGAATATAATCCCTTAAGGAGCAACGAATTTAACTTAACCAGGTGTAGAATCTTAAGAAAGAACCTGATAACGAAATCATGTTTAAGAGAACATCAATAACCTATATCAAAGAATATTAACAAAGAATCTTATAGTGAAATCAACTTTAAGAGAACATCAATAACTTATATCAAATACATGTATAGTGGGACTATGTTCGTAATTCAGGTTACAAGACATGGAGGATTTAATTAGAAAAAGAAACAATCTAAATTATGATTGCAACCATGCAAAAATGATGGATAATATAAGGCTTACATATCTTAGATTGTGAGGGTGAGTTGCATTAAAAAAATTATTATAAACCATAGTACATTATTCACATATTTACCAGCAAGGAACCAAGTATTAATCATGAATGGAAATAATAGGTTTGAAGTCAGAACCGCAAATAAAGTGTTGTGAAGAAATAATCAACAGTGACCAATGAGTATAGGTAAATATTCTCACACGCTATTATTTTGAGCTAACATAAACTGTGTAGATACACAATTCTTCCATGCAATTGAATAATAGGAAATTGCTAAAAATATTCAGATGGAATAAATATACAGTCCTCACCAAAAAATTTACACACATAACAAGAAAATTCATCAATTATTCTTATGAAATGTTACAATGGTAGAAATCCCAATAATAGAAGACCGAAGTATCTGGTAATTAAAATAAAGGACAAACTACACGCCCTCGTAACTGAACCTTAGGGAAATTATGAAAATAAGCCACCATAAGTGAACCACAGAAGTTTTCCCTCCCCTGTATGGATATTAACCCAAGCTATAAGAATATCGTAAATCATTAGGGACGAAATCCAATGAACTGTTTTAATTATAGAGAAACTTCTTGAATCGATTTGCAATTTTCTAAAAATGTAAATCAAGATGAGGGAAAAGTTAAAATAATTAGATTATAAATGTACACTATTGTTTAAACTCTTAGAAATGAGAAAATTAACCAGACTTCAAACCACACGAGAAATGAGTAGATGCTTACCTATGTCAAACTAACCCCTAAAAAACCCTATGGAAGTAACTGGAAAAATTAGCACAGTGTCTAGGGAATCGAGAGGAAAAGAAATGGAATTTATGGCTAGGATAAAAGGGAAACATGCACTGAGAAAATAAATTGCAATAAGTAATCTTATTAAGAGTCTTACCATTACCAAATATGAAAATGTGATCTCGAAAAACATGAATTAATAAAATAATTTCTAATTTCGGTGCAGGAGCATTGTGCGTATAAAAAAACATATAATGAACGTTCAGTGAGATGAAATAGAGTAAACTTTATCTCTCTCGTAGTGGAAACCAGAAAGGAAATTTTAAAATTGTTTCCTAGAGAAAAAGGAACCAATTGTCTAGCACATCTTTGGCTAAGGAGTGTGGAATCTATGGTGACCGAACAAGATGTTTCCTGTAATGGGTAAGGATAACCCTCAAAATGGGACCATAAAAAGAGAAATAAGCCATAAATGTGAGTATAATTTTGGTATATGCGGAATTATTCAGCAATTCAATACCCTCATACCCTATTTGGAGATATATTGACTGTATTATTATTTTGAGCAGACATAAACTGTGTAGATACATCATTCTTCCATACACTTGAATAATAGGAAATTTCTAAAAATACTCACATGAAATAAATATACAGTCCTCACCAAATAATTAACATACATAGCAAGAAATGTCATTAATTATTCTTATGAAATTTTATAGGGTAGAAACCCCAATAATAGAAGACCGAAGTATCTGGTATTAAAAATAAAGGCCAACCTACAAGCCCTTCTAAATGAACCTTAGGGAAATTATAAAAACATGACACCGTAAGTGAACCAAAGAAGTTTTCCATCCCTTGTATCCACGTGAAACCAACCTGTAAGAAGATTTTAAATCTTTAGGGACTGGATCCAATGTATTGTTGTAATTATAGAGGAATGTCTTGAATCAATTTTCAATTTTACAAACATGTAAATCAAGATGAGGGGAAATGTAAAATAATTAGATGATGAGTGTATAGTATTGTATAAACTCTCAAAATTGAGAACATTCACTAGACTCCAAAGCACATAAGAAATGAGTAGATGCTTACCTATGTCAAATTGTCGCCTCAAAAACCCTATGGGAGTACCTAGAAAAATTAGCTCAGTGGCTAGCGAATGAAGAGGAAAATAAATGGAAGTTATGGATGGGATAAAAGAGAAACATGCACTGAGAAAATAAAATGCGATAAATAATATTATTAAGAGTATAACCATGACCAAATATGCAAATGTAACCTCATAAAACAAGAACTAAGAAAATAATTGTTAATTTTGGTGCAAGAGCGTTGTGTTTGTAACATAAACATATAATGAGAGTTGAGTGAGATGAAATAGATTAAACTTTATCTCTCTTTTAGTGGAAACAAGAAAGGAAATTTTACTAATGTTTTCTAGAGAAAAAGGAAGCAACGGTCTATCACATCTTTGGCTAAGGAGTCTAGCATGTGTGGTGACCAAACAATGATTTTCCTATAATGGGTAAAGATAACCCTGAGAATGGGACCATAACAAGAGAAAGAAACCGTCAATGCCAGTATAATTTCGGTATATGATAAGTTAGCAATTCAACACCCTCAGACCCAATTTGGAAATACATTGCCTGTAGACAGTGGTCGTGTCCATTACCAAGATAAAAAAAACAAATTAATACATTTAAAATCACTTTAGCCATATTGAAAAAATAAGGAAAAATTGTATTACGTGTGCATATGTGATTTCTTTATCGACAGGTCAGACTGAAATGTCTCTTTAGAGGTTTGGTAAATTTAACTATAGCACGAACCAGAATTACTAGGGTTTACCATTTAAACATGTGTACAGTGAGAAACTAATATTAGTAAATCAATGCATATCATAGAGTTTCCAAAATGTTAACTATTGAAAACTCGACCTTTTCGTATTACCCGAAGGCCATCAATTTTTTCGTTTCGCAAGATACAAAGCAACAAGAAAAAAAATGGATGGCACCCTGAGGTTGGGATACAAAATTAGGGTTTGGGGTAAATGAAAAAACACAGTCAGATCGTACCAACTGATCTTGAACTTTGAACAATTACCAAAAATGCCACCAATACGTAGTCCATGTAAAACGCAAGTAGAAGAATGTACGTGGCAGGGAGCTACTCGTTAAATAATTCGTCAAATAATCATCCATGTGTATTACTCTAATATGATTTACTAGAATATGTAAAATTATGAGGAAAATTACCTCATAGTAATGTGTAAACCATGGCTACCAATTAAGTTAATTAACCAGTTGCGATAGGTGAAATGGATGTGCTTGCACCATTGAACCTTAGTTGACATTGGGAGATAATACCAAGATTTGAACATATCATCATATACAACACAACGCTCTATATGTCATAGTTGATATCAAGTAATGTAAGTAAACCATGACTAGAGTAGTTGCCAAGTTACGCAAGGTAATAAATTGGGGTAGTATATGACCCTCATATGATAGCCTAAGGATAAGGGTATTAACGAACACCGTATAATATTCCAGGTGAGGGAAATAATAATGCGAGATAGCAAATATTAAATAGAAATCTACGAAAAGAGATAGTATTCCGGTATAGATATAATATGAAGTGTAAAAAAATCCTATTCCTAGACTAAACACTAAAACAAAATATGGTCATTTCAAATATACAACTTTAGAACATCCCAAGGAAACTAGAGTTATGATGCATATAGCTGCCAAAGTACAACTTTAGAACATCCCAAGGAAACTAGAGTTATGATGCATATAGCTGCCAAAGTTGAATAGTATGGTCACATAATATTATATTTTGTTAACAAGGAAAATATATATAGAAAGAACCAATATGAGGATGCGATAAAAAAAACATCCCTATCATATACTATATAGCTCAAAAATAGGTATTGTTTTAGGAAACAAAACATATCTATGTTAATAGAGGGATGTGACAACTTTGGAAGATGCTATATGGCATCAAACCATAAAGACAATAGCCTAGGCATGATAAACAATGGCATTAGAAGTTAAGGAAAAAATTGTAATCTCTCTCCATAAAGGAGAAATGCGCCCTTATAATAATACCAAACAAATTGATGGAAGAGAATTAATATAAGGTAATGCAAAATTCAAACCATAGAAAGGCCTGAACATACAAAGTAGCATGAGTATATAACTATTTGTGGCGAAAACTTGACGCTCACTTATTGGTTATCAAAATCCCTACAAGAACTAATGGTGTTGATGGTGCCATAACATTTAAACAAGGAAATTTACCATAATGCATAAGCTATGAGGAGAAGAAATGACTAGGTACCCTTCACCAAGCTTAGGTTATACAAACATAATTTGCAATACATATATAACATTAGGTGTGAATGCATAAAGGGGAAAATTCTCGTTCCAATAGTTGGAAGATAAAAGAAGGAAGAAAATAAAACAAAAATAATAACAATAAATTCTTTTATATTTAGAGTCGTAATAGTATGAAATGAGAATTATTTCGATTATATTTATATCATTTATTAGGATTTTCCTCACATTGGGCTCAACGACTCAATGTGCATAATCGATCTAGGGTCTGAATGGATGAAATTCCAGTGGTACATTTAAAGCCACGGAAAATCCCAATTTACATATCAATAAATTAAATTAAATGTCAAGAAATATAGGACCTTATAACATTCAATAGAGGAAATTTTATAGTCGCCAAAGAATGCACTAGGATCTCTACTCTCTACCGTGATAAGGTAAATTTTAGAAATAGTTAAAACCTCTTACACATTCATTATATATTTCATATGACATAGTTGTATATTATAGAGTTTTTGTTGGCATTAGGGTAGATAATGATAGTGAATCACTTTATAGAGTAGAAGAGTTGGTATCATTATTCTTCAAAGTGGTTGGGTCATTTTTGGCCCTCTAAATATATATTAGATTAATATTATTAATAAAATTAATATAAATAATATTAAATTATGTATATTATCGTTAGCTATAATAGTTAATTGTAATATAAATGATAGAAAAATATATCATATTTACTAATATGGCTATGCTAGTTTCTAGAACTTGTTTACTATCTCTTTTAAATTAATTATTGTAGGATGGCTAAAAAGACTTTGTCTATCTAAATTATAATTGAAACACATATTTAATGTTGGATTTCCACGTTGAAAATATATATTAAAATTTAATTTTAAAGAGTTATATGAAGGGTTCTCATGAATTGTTACACAATCTTGTTTTTTTAGTATAACTTCAAAGTATCATTATAAAGCATTTTTAAAAAGTTCATTATCATTTACATTTCATAATATTATTATATACATTTAGGTTAGTATTATGTGTCACAGAGACAAAGATTTAAATTACTCTAAATTGAATGCCTCTTTAGTGGTTCTTGTCTTATTTTTAACACAATGAAAATATATATTTAACTTTAATTGGAAATAATTGTATGGTTATGATTACCATCGTGTTTAATTTCAGAGTTTGATGTCTTGAAAGGTAGAAAACACAAAAGTGTTGTAATTTTAACATAACTACGAATTTTCTGACCCATGGAGAATAGTAATTAAGTTCATAAATTTGATGAAGATTTTCATAGATTTTGAAGCATAAACAGAGAAATTTTTGTTAAACAAATTTTGTTTTAACATAAACAAAACTAAAACTTGCATAAACTTACAAAGGAAACATGTAATACATAATAAGATCAGACCAAATCAATACCATAAGAACAAAATAATATGGTCAACAGTGAATGTAGATCAACTGGAAGACTACAACTTGTATGAATTTACAAAAAAACCTTCATGATATAATAAGGCTGCATAGCTAGCATTCCCTGCCGGATTGGTGTAATTATTAAACATTTAATATATTTAAAGTAGAGTAAATATATATATATATATATATATATATATATATATATATATATATATATATATATATATATATATATATATATATATATATATATATATATATATATATATGGTTGAAGGATAATGTGTTTTTTTAGTAGACACAGAATAATTCTATGTTTGCATTATGTTTGATGGTGTTTTCCCTTCAAAGTTTCCAGTCTTATGCATGCCCCATCTTGAAACTAGAACAAATTTTTTGTTAGGATTGAATTTAGAGGTTTCAAAGTATTTCATATGTAAATAATATTAAAGAAACCATTTTTTCAATATATCCATGTTAAATAATATATACTTCTTCCCTAGTAGAAAAAAATTTTGTGGTAATGGATTTATGAGGTCTTGTACAAATGGTTGGCATGTAGGGCTAATATTCTCAAGGAATATTGGAATTTTTGGGATCCATGGACAGCTAATATATGCATGCATATTAAAGGACATGGAGTGCATCATGAAAATTAATGAAAAAAAAATTATGGAGGCCCTACAAATTTTGCGAGTATTTCCACCATACCCCCTTCTATTAGCAATGTTAAATAGAGCATTAGCAAGTGAGTTGTTGAAATAAAATGCTCACAATAGTTTTCTGGTGTTGAGGAAATCTCAAATAATTAAGTTTTATTGCGTAAAAATGCGAAGGTGGGTTACACTTTCGTGAGAAATGGAGTTGAAAATTTCAATTTCCCAATGGTTCGGCCAAATTTTTGAAATTAATTCGGCCGAAATAATTATACAATTTACACTCACGGCATATTGATAGCATGGGTAAACATAATTTTGGCCAGAGATGTGAAAATTGACAAAAAAAATTCGACCGAACTAATAGTCCAGCCTAACTTTCTATTATAAATATACTGCCCCCTAGACCATAACAAGTTTTCAATTTGTTACCATTTGGTTCGTTACCGTTGCTCATTGCAAGGACGTTACCTCACTCTGTCTTGTTCTGTTTGTGTTGAGCTATTGCAACGGTATTGTCTCACTCTATTTGTGTTTTGTTGTTGTAGGGGTGTTGTCTCACTCTTTTTTTGTTGTGTTGTTGTAGGGGTTTTGTCTCACTCTTTTTGTGTTGTGTTGTTGCAGGGGAAAGGATGGGAGGAAGTGAAGGTGAGCAGGTAAGGTTTATGGTTTATGCTCTGTAATTTTTTTTTAATTGTTTTTTTCTGTTTTTTAAATTTTATTTTCCTTTTTTCGCGGGTTTTCTATTATATGCGTCCTTGGTGACGTCGTCAGTGATCTGCGTCCTCTTCATCTCATTGTCTTCTCATTTTGCTTGCTCTCGCAATCTTCTCATCATGTGTGCTCTCGTTTTCTACTCATCATGCGCACTCTCGTTGCCTCTTTGTTTCTGAATTTATATGTAGAAGAAAAAACCTACTATTTCCATCCTCCTACTTCCACATGGAAATGAAGCCCAAGATTTTCATAATTTTATTTCTTCTCCTCATTTTGATTAATATCACTAAATTGTTGGATGAAAATATTATAATAATGATGGAAAAGAATAGATTTAAGTCTTAATAACTTACAGATATTTTCCAAATATCAAATTTCCTTACATTTTGGTTTACTTATAGGCCTTCAACATATTAGATTACTGTCAATGGAAAATTCTAGTACTCTTAGTTGAATAAAACTACTGCCTGTGCTTTCCCTTTTTGTAATAGTTTTTGTTCAGGAGGGATTGAAATCTCCTACACATAGATATATGGATCTATAACTAAAAGAGCAAACCATGTTTTCCAGTACCCATTATTTTTGTTAGTGATCTAAAGGGATCCATATCCATGTGTTAGAGGACTATTATTGCCTCTGAAAAAATGTTCAATCCTTTTCTTCTACCTTTATGAAATCAAGCAGTAAATATGGCCAAAGTGGTAGATCTTCATTCAACATCCACCTTAAAAAATCTATGGAAGATTTATTCTACCCAAATCCTTATATTTTCTTTCCTTCCAGAAGCACAATGAGAATTCCCTGCATAATTTTCTATGGTTAAGATAGCTATATAGAATCACTACTAGTTAGCTTAGTAAGAATATCTCATATCACTATTAGAAGCTTAATTATGTAGATTACTATGACAATGAGTATGATACCCCATTTGTTACATCAGTTGTGTGACTTATACCAATATAGGCTTAGTTTGTACTCTCTCCATAAAGCTTGAACATGGTCTATTTCATCTAACTAACATGTTTTACAATCATATTACTTTGAATACGTGGTGTTAATTAGGGATACCAATTACCATAAGTATAGTCTCTATGTTTTATCTCTCTAATCATAATTCTAGTGTAAGATCTTAACCAACTTGCTGACTTAAACTTAATACAACTGTAGATTATTTATAAGTAGTAAGCATTCACATAATGAATCACATTTTCTATGAAACATATAAGATATTATTGCAAGCATGATGATACAAGGAGCTTTTGTATCGTATCTAACAACTTGATAAGCGTAAAGTCATACTGAGTATAAGGCTCACACTAATCACATATTGAACATTACCTATATAAGCTTTCTTATACCTATTTCTTACTCTAATTACATGTTTACAACTAGTCTGATCATAGAAGTTGTCATAATTGTTGTTACTTGTTCAACCTCTTTATATAAGCTATAGAGTCATTTTAACCTCATATTCAATGGGATTTGATTACCTGTCTGTTTTACAATAAGTAATGTTTACCTATATTGGATTCTTGGAATAATGTAACCTATGATAATTACCTATATTCAATTCTACATTTTGAGGGAGCAGGAGGCATTGCAACAGTTGTAGGCCCTCTAGTCATCATCAAAATACATAAACCATTACTCAACACTTCTCCATGATGCATCCTTCGATTTCAAGTGTTATCCTCAATCTGATCTACAATTGTTGAAGCTAAGGTACCATGGCAACAACATTGAAGCAACACCAAATCCAACACCCAAAACATGAGAAATAATGATCCTCTAAACCTCAACATCATCACCACATATTAGACCTATTTTCATCTCCCATAACATTCATAAACATTACTGTATGATGATCATTCTACAGAGGACATTACAATTACAAGAAAATTGTTGATATAATTATCTATAAATAAACACCAACCACCTTAGACATAAGGAACAATGAGAAAAGTGGACATAATGTGAGCATAAAGTAGAAAATTCATGAACAGAAAAATCATATTGATTTTGGGATGAAAGGAGGAAGCTATTCCTTTAGGAAACCATGTACATGTCATTTATAGTGTTTTTTCAAACCATGTACATGTCATTTTTCCCATAAAATTTAAGGCATTTTCTAGTGTTTTGGGAACCATGTACATATCATTTCTATGCCATTTCTCCCATAAATTTTAAGGAAAACTTTATGGATAACCATGTACATGTCATTTATCGCATTTCTTCCATAAACTCAAAGAAAAATTTAAGGATAACAATGTACATGTAATTTCTTCCATAAACTTGAAGGCATTTTATAGTGTTTTTGGAACCATGTAAATGTCATTTCTATGTCATTTCTCCCATAAAATTTAAGGCAAAATTTAAGGATAACCATGTACATGTCATTTCTCCCATAAAATCAGGGCAAACTTTAAGGATAGCCATGTACATGTAATTTCTCCCATAAAATTTAAGGATAACCATGTACATGTGTCATTTATCCCATAAATTCAAGTCAAACTTTAAGGCATGTCATTTCTATGTCATTTCTCCCATAAAATTTAAGGAAAACCATTTACATGTCATTTCTCCCTTAATCTCTAGGCAAGGCAAACTTTAAGGCATGTCATTTCTAGATGTCAATTCTCCCATAAAATTTAAGGCAAACTTTAAGGCATGTCATTTCTAGATGTCAATTCTCCCATAAAATTTAAGGCAAACCATGTACATGCCATTTATCCCATAAACTCAAGGCTTTCTCCAATAAAATCAAGGGAAGATTTAAGGTAAATCATGTACATGTCATTTCTCCCATAAACTTTAAGGCATTTGCTAGTGTTTTGGGAACCATGTACATGTCATTTTTATATAATTTCTACATAAAATTTAAGGCGTTTTCTAGTGTTTTGGGAACTTTGTACATGTCATTTCTATGTAATTTATCCCATAAAATTTAAATAAAACTTTAAGGAAAACCATGTACATGTCATTTCTCTCATAAACTTAAGGCAAAATTTAAGGCAAACCATGTACATGGCATTTCTGACATGCATTTGCAATAAAATTGAAGTCATTTGAAATTAATGTTCATTTAATATATTTTTAAGGAAAATGCTAGTGTTTTTGTAAACCATGTACATGTCATTTCTCCCATAAAGTTGGCATTTGCAAATGTATATGTCATTTCTCCCATGCATTTGCAATAAAATTTAAGGCATTTGCAATAAAGTTTAAGGAATTTGCAATAAGGAAAATGCTAGTGTTTTTGGAAACCATGTACATGCCATTTCTCCCATGCATTTGAAATAAAATTTAAGGCATTTTCAATAAAAATTAAGGCATTTCTCCCATAAAATTTAAGGAATTTGCTAGTGTTTTGGGAACCATGTACAATTCATTTATATGTCATTTCTCCCATAAAATTTAAAGGAAACTTTAAGGAAAACCATGTACATGTGTCATTTCTCCCATAAACTTAAGGAAAAATTTAAGCCATGTCATTTGTATTTCATTTCTCCCATAAATATGTACTTTATCCATTAAAATTTAAGGAAAACTTTAAAGAAAACCATGCATATGCAATTTCTCCCTTAAACTCTAGGCAAGGAAAAATTTAAGGCATGTCATTTCTAGATTGCATTTCTACCATAAGCTTTAAGGAAAAATTTAAGTGAAACCATGTACATGTCATTTCACCCATAAAGTCAAGGCTTTCTTCGATATATTTTATAGTTTTAAATTTTTTGAATTTTATGTTTCTGGAGATGAGTTTCTTTCAGAGCCACCCTTAGGAGATGTACCCAATACACCATCACAAGTATTCCATTTTTCACTTATATTTTTAAGTTATAAATTCAAGTTCAAAAGTTTTATTATAAAATGAGATCTAGATCTTGAGTTATTTTATAGTTTTAAAATTCTTGAATTTTAGGTTTTTGGAGATGATTTCCATCTCCAAAGACTCTAGTGATGGAGTGTATGATGGAGATAGGAACATCCACACCATTTGAACAAGTCAAACCTTTTTTTATTATTATTGAAAATTAGTTTATATGCATTTTCATCTGAAATTTTTTAAAATATATATACATATAATTGTACATTTATATTGTACAGTTTACTGTCGAGGATGTTTTAATGGATGAGCAACAAAAGACAATGGAGAGGGAACTACATGAGGTATTGCATGATTTTTTTTTTTCATTTTTTTTGCATGAAGTTATGAATTCTAATTTTATTTTAAAACATTAAATTTTAATGTTTTTATAGGTTGTGTACATGTTCCCCATTATTCAGAGGATAGCACGAGGCTCAGTACACTACTAGAAAAGACACTAGTTCCTTCTATATTTTATTGATGATGCACATCTATGCAACATTTTATTTAATAGATCTAGTATTAAATTTATTTTTCTATATATAGTCTTATCTATGCAGTCATATTTTCTTTTCTATATAACTTTATACTTGTAACACTATACAATGAACTATATATATATATTTAATTTTATTTCTCATGTGATATAAATTTTGGATATATTTTACGGTCTGGATATCGTTTGAAACAACGTTTACTTTTATCAAGAATGATTTTAAATTTTGGATAGTTGCATTTGGAATGTGATCACATGTTGTGATATATAATGTTTTATTTTTAAAACTCAAGTTGTTTTGTTTTTAAAAATCAATTTGTCATTTTATTTGTTAAATATAAAATGAATCTAGATGGACATTTCAAATTACAAAACACATACATGTGTATATTTTCGATAGTTGAACTATATTTGGCATGTGATGACATGTTGTGATATAATGTTTTGTTTTTAAACCTCAAGTTGTCATTATATTTGTTAAATATAAAATGAATATAAATGGAAATTTCAAATTACAATTTACATATACATGTGTATATTTTGGATAGTTAAACTACATCTGGAATGTGCACAGTAATATCCATATTTTTAGGGATTTTATTAGACAATTGAAAATCCTAAAGGTTAAGTGAACTTAAAGGAAAAAAAAAATTGTGGACATATTATATTTTTTTTTAATTTTATAAATGTGGAATTTTAATTATTGTGCAAATACTAGAATATATTGGAGACAAGGATTTCAAGTCCATGAGGATGGAATTAAATCCATAGAATTTCCGAAATTTTGAAAAAGTATTTGGAGAGTATAAAATAAAATAAAAATATTATATTCGAGATAAAAATCTAAAAGATACCTAAGTAAAGTGGAAAATTACTGAGAAGAGGTGAAATAAAACTAGAAACATGAAAAGGCTAGTTTTAAAGTACTTTTGTGTAGAATGCAAAAGTAAAGCCTAGGCAAAAGGAAAAAAAACATATTAATTTAACTTGACACAATTATGGAAACATGTTGAAGGGAAAGCAATATTAAATAAGCCAATCCTCAGTATACAATAGGTTTTCTACACTTTGGAGGAATTGGTCTCTGCTTAGGGGGAGATGTGCAGAGAAAGCTCAAGGTTGGGTGGCAAAATAGTCTTACCAAAATTGGTATGCACAAGTAATTTAATTCTGTCTTATGAAATTGTTTTGATGATGGAAGTTAGATTAATGATGATTCAGGTAGAAGAGGTGGAAATTATATTTTCTATAAAATTTTAAATTATATAGTGTGATGTATTTAACAGAGCATACTAGAATAGATATAGTTAGCTCTGTATAGTTACATAGATAAATGAAATTAGTAAACCAACACATAGAATGTCTAAACCCAAGTAGTAGGGTTTAAATATGTTGTTAGGTTGTAAACATCTAATTATTATATGCAGAAATTATATCAATACATGTGTACAAGAGGTAAGAAAAATAATGTATTTAATTAATGTGTAACCAATCATTAAATAGAAACATATCTACATTAAGAGATAATTGTCAATCTAATAGGAATTATGACTGTACAAATTAAATTTAAATCCTCTGTTGTATATTTACAAGAGGGTTACATCTAGCTATTCATTATTTTATTGACTAAGAAATGAATTCTGAAATACATAATAAAGTACTAGAGGATAGTACAAGAAAAATAATGCAATGAAGTAGGCAAGTACATTGCCAATGATTTATAGAAATAAATGTTTATTATTATAACCATAACATAACAATTATATTATCAATGATAGAAATTATCATTTCCAACTGTCATAAATTCTTGAAAAATTCCATGGTACTATATAATTAATTACAAAAATTATAAATAGGGACATAACCCTAAATTCAGTGGAGTGAATTCAATAGATGATATGGACCAACCTGTAAATAGAAGAAATACAAATTTATTGTCAAATATTGAGAGAATGATTATTCAAAATTGGGGAATGGTAAAATGAGAGTAGAGAAATACCTGCACAAAACAACATATACAAAGAATTTAATAAAATATAAACAATTGACAAGGGTGATTGAATTAGGAGGATTACCTTGTTGCTAAAATATAAGCAGTGGAACCAGCCCTGTACACATAAGAAAAATGAATAAGTGCATGCATGTAAATGAACAATAATATAAGGTGAAAACTTTATGAAATGATAAAAATGAAATTACCTATATTCTCGTAGATAAGTGATCTACTAGGAATCGGGAGTGATCTTGTAGAAGAGCAAGAGTTCCTGTACAGTCAATTTTTTTATTAATTTGAGGAAATTAATATAATAAGAAGTACTAATTAAGAGAATAATTACAAATTTTAGTATCAACAAATTTCTTAACAAGTAAGAGAAATATTATTAATTTAAAATAAATAGGATTTTTAATTAAGTACATAATCATTACAATTATATTTTTGTGTAGATATAATAAAAAAATGGATTCAAACTATAATGAAAGTGCCCCGTTAAAGAACGTGAAGTAACCATTTTCTTATATCTTATGGATAATAAAATATATAAAAATAATTAAGCGAATCTGAATTACGACAAAGAAACTCCAAGTAGAGGAATGTCCTACCAATCAAAATGGGAAAGATACAAAATAGTATTAAGGGAGAGAATTTGTTAATTATATTATAAATCTAATTTCATTCCCTAGAGTTAGGGTTATTGTGTCAAATTATAAATTTGATCTAGGTAAGGGGAAAATGATGTATTTAGTCATGAAGGAAAATGACTCAAGAACAAAGTCGTTTTGATCCCCAATGAACAATGTCAATCAATATAAAGTGTTCATAGTGGAGGAAAAACAAATCTAAATGAAACCTACAGAGAATAAAATTTCATTAGATGAACAAATTTAAACTCAGATAAATAAAACCCTTTCAGAAGTTTAATATATAAATATAAATACAAATTCGAAATTGCAGAAGATTTCGTATTGGTTTTAAACCCAAATTCAGAGTAAACCAAATTGGACTCATTTCATGGGAATGAAATGGAAATAAATCTATGTGTAAGAACCGAAGAAATTGGGGAAAATTGAATTCATAACCCAACATTAAATGATTTTAGCAAAAATAATATCATTGTATAATGATGGAACTCCATAGTAGGTGAGTAAACCCAAAATTGTTAAATTGAGGAACTATATTGAGATATAGAGAAAAAAATGTTAGAGTGGAGTTCATGGTACAAGTGATTGCATCTCATAGAACTGAAATCACATTTCCCAGAATTTCCTCATGGGATTATGACATGAAAAGTGAAGAAAAAAAATAATGGCTGCTCAGTGTTGCAAACGCAGCCACCACCATGTATAAAGACGATAGAGACAGACATTAGTATAATGAACCAACGGTTCATAGGATTCTTACCTAGACTCTTCCAAAATAAGGTTTACCTTAGACCGTCGAGGAGCCCGGATTTCTGAGAAGGTAAAAATCCAAGCACAACGAAAACCCTGCAACAAATGAATTTAAATGAAATAAGTTACAGAGGAAACCAAATCTGAAACTAATCAAAAGAGAAAGACATTCGTTGGCTGAAATAAATAAAACAATGACAAAAATGAATAAAATGATGACGTTTAGTTACCTAATTCGGAACGAGTAAATAAACGAGCTAGATATGAGAAGGATCACTCACCTCGATGGAGAACTAGAGTCGAGGCTTTGCCAGCATGGACAAATGCAAATGAAAATTTGAAAAATGCTAAGTCATCGGAAAAGAAACCACAGAATATGGAGGGAGATGATAATACATCATCCTCATCATAAACGTGGCCTTCATCCATGGTGTAATGAAATAAAAAAACTCCCATAGGCAATGTAACAAGTTAATTAAGAAAGTACCCTTAATTACAAATTTGATAACATCGAATAGAGAAATAACATTCAAATATTCTTCAACATTTATGGAGGTATAAGATGAAATCCCCTTACAGATTACCATATCCAAACATTTAAACCTTAGTATGATATGTCATGACAATTAAACTATATATAGGAGAATTTAAATTAA
The DNA here is from genome assembly GCA_034641835.2 of Pinus albicaulis. Classification (NCBI taxonomy): domain Eukaryota; kingdom Viridiplantae; phylum Streptophyta; class Pinopsida; order Pinales; family Pinaceae; genus Pinus; species Pinus albicaulis. Next base: position 973,950,573 of record CM076573.1, read on the forward strand.
TCACTCAATGCAATGTTATCATGAAGGCAGAACTATATAAATATATTGTATTCGAACGTCAGAATGATACGTGTACCTATGCAACATTAGGGTATAAGCTTGATTTAATGATAAGTGGTAGAACTATAATATAATTCGAATAGTACTTTAGGATATTGTAAGGGTAGTATATTTGATTGCAATATGATATTGATTATCAATGCTATCCATACACCTTTTTAGTAATTGTGTTACATAAGTTAATGATGGGGTTAAGATCTAAGTCCATATGTGGATAAATAGCCTTGAAATTAATCCTTAAAATTAAATTAAAAATGTTGTGTAATTGGAAACTATCAGTAAAAGGAGGGAAAATAATTAGAAGGGTAATCTTTGAGGATAATTATAATATTATAATATAAGTAGATATTCTAATATAAAATTCAATGTGAATATGTCCATAAGAATGGAAGAAAATGTAAAACCTTATGAAGATATAAATGAATTGTAAAATAATTCAATACGATGATAAACATGTGAACATTATAGAATTGTCATAAATGAAAATCAACACTGAAATGAAAATGGTGGAATCATTGAATCTTGGTCTAAGAATCATTAACAACAGAGGTTAATTCTGTTCAGAGAGAATGATGTCATTAGAAAAATTATAATGACAGAAAAAATACATATGTTGAAACATCGCAATATGATGACATGTAATAAATTCAATGAAGACAAAGTAGCATAAATATTATAAATAGAAAAAAAAATTGGGTAAGTAGAGTTGTTACATGCTCATGTGTTGTGATATAATTTTTTGTTCTTAAAACTCAAGTTGTCATTTTATTTGTTAAATATAAAATGAATCTAGATGGAAATTTCAAATTACATTTAACATATACATTGGTATATGTTATTCATTTGAACATGTGTGTGAATTTTATATTATTTTAGGATATGCATCTATTATTTATGTGATATTTAAGTACATTTTGCATGATCATACATGTCATTTAAAACAATCATAGATGGTTCTACATATTTAAGTTCACATGAATATATGTACATGAACATTATTGAAGTGCATGTTGAATATATGTAAAAATGATTGAATTACAATACATATCGATGTATATATCTAAAAAAAATCATAAAATGTACAGGTCAGAAGCCATACCGTGTCCCCATGCCAACGCCAAAAGCCCATCAGGGGCAGCTACAGAGGTGCATTCTCAAGTCGCTCACACCGTGGCCACAACCATCGATTGGTATTCACTGAGGGCTTTGCATCTTATAGCCATGAGGTGTTGGCTCCTCAGGCATTTAATATCATTCATGGAGAGATTTTTTTGCCTCTGGATAAGCCAAAGGGTAGAAGAGGCTATAGGAAATTCACTATTCCGCAATCTGTGCAGCCTTTACCCAGGAAAACCAACATGATTCTAGTTTATGAGCCCACGATGGAGGAGATAGGAATTTGGGTTATGGACTCGGAAGGTCTCTAGACCAAATATTATGATGCGGAGTAACCAGTCACTCCCATAATCCATGCGGCTCCTGTGAAGCCTCCCCGAATGCCCACAACTAAGGAGGAATCCATTGCTAGAGAATACAGGTGCCTGATAGAGGAATAGGACGAAGCGATGGACGAAGATGAATGAATTACATGATTTTTAGGTAGGAAGGTTATTTTCTATTTTTTTTTACCTAGATATATACTTCATCTCTTCTTTTTTTATATGGGCCACTGAATATTTTGTATTACAATACTAGATGGCACTCTTAAGGGGCCAGTTTCCTCCTTTGAGGTAGCGACAAACTTGATTTATTTGAAATGTTACCTGTTGGGTGTGGAGCTTGATTATCTTCTTTATTTTGTATCACAACGTTGGACCTTGTTCTTAATGGGGCGACAACGCTGCCCATAATTAAACAATACCTGGGGGGTCTAGGGGGATAGGGAGTCTAGGGTGTAGTGGTTCCGAAGCTAAAAAAAAATGTAAAATTTCCTTGTAAAGGTATTGTAATTTCTAGTCAATCTGGGCCGTTCATTAGGCGAATGATATAAAGGTAGAAGTTATGTTTAATTTATGGTTTTTTTTCCCTAGAAGGCAACCCTCGTTTTGTATGAGGTTATTGTATTACAGCTGTGTATTATATGTGTATTCACAGAGTGAGATATAGATAGGGAGACTCTAAGAGAGAACCGAGGATATTACAGTAGATGTGTTGTAGGTTGTGTCTCTTCATTTTACTCAATAATAGAAAGGAAGGAATGGTTGTTCGGGGTGGATGTAGCCCAAACTGGGTGAAACACATATATCTGTGTCTATCTATTTTTATGTTTTTTGTGTGTTTGTATTTTCTGCATATTTTATGTGTTGTATTTATCTATAATATATAATTTTCTAACACTACCAAGGAAGGGATATACTAAGTAGTACTTTCCATCTCTGCCCCTTGCCTCTATAAAGCTTTTCATGCTTTTAATATAGTTTAGCCCAAGTTACAAAAAAAAATCACATGAATATATGTACATAATCATTATGAACTACATGTTTGAATATATGTAAAAATGATTGAAATACGACACATATCAATGTATATATCTAAAAACAATCAGAAAATTGTAGGTGTTCTTAGATGTGTTAAGCAATCATAAAATTTTAAAATTGCATTAAAAGATATATCCAGTACAAAACATTCTTCATTTATGTACATAGAAAATCTACTTTTAGTTGATAGTAAACTGGAAATTATGAAGCACATATCACACATTTTTCATTCAAGAATGAATATTATAATTTACTTAATAGACACATCTAAAACAAAATCATGCAACTTAAAATTTGCATTATATCAACTATGTTAGATACACAGATATGTACATTTTGCAATAATGACATTATGAAAAATTGTACCAGAGGATGTATGAAATATTTGAAGAACCTATAACCTACATGTGTATGTGTACACATGAATAAGTTAATCGTGTGCATGTACCAAAACAATGTAGGTTTGCAAACACTTATACATATAACATAAAAAGGAAGTTAAATTTCTATTTGAGTTTTGTAAGTCTAAAAGATTAATCCAAAGAGAAGAAACTGTTTGGAAGTTCAATAAAAAAAAATCCAATGGAATTCCATATCCAGTGATTCGTTCGTGATCGGATTTTTACATTTTCCATTTCTTAATTTTAAATTTTTATTTGATGGAACTTCTATCAACTTTATGCATGTTCCACACACCAAGTGACTATATTGACAACTTATGACATTAGTTTCATAGCTTGGAATGTAAAAAAAAAATCCACTTTGATAAGTTTGTTGGAAAAATAACCTTTCATTATAATAGACCCTATGTCATATTTAAACTCGTTATCATCATAGTTTTCCAATAATGTCATATTTCGTTTAGTGCAACGCATCAAATAATACTTCACATTTTCATTGTTGTTAGTAGGTGCAACTACAACAAAAACATCTCGTGGATAATAAAACAAACTTATTTATTTAAATTTATAGCATAATTAACATGAAAAACTAACTTTAAAATTAATATGTGTACTTGATTTTATTATCTATTTCTAGATCTTTATCATTTGAAAGAAATTAGAAATGTTACCTTCTCTCACAATATCATAAACTGGATCAGCTTCAGATGATATTGCAGTCTCCTCTTATTGCATTTCTTCAAAGTTTGAAATGAACATTTTCCTCTTTGTATTTAGTTTTGTGTATTTTCAATATTTTACATAAATTTTGTTTTCACAAACATCATTGGATTCTGTGTTGTCTATGCAAACATGACAAAAACAAGAATATTTTCTTTTATCCAATGCAAACACATTTTTGGACAAATTATTTTTTATTGAATGCAATTTTCAAGTCCCTTTTATTGTTTAAACGTCATCTCCAATCGATATATCTACATCTTGGACCCCAATATGCCAAAACAACCTACATGGAAAATTAAAAGAAGAATATAAATATGTTATTCAAAATACCATCAAAGATAATCCTTGTGATAAATAATGTTTAAAATTAGAAATCCAATAAAAATTAAATCATGTACCTTCATACTTCCCTTCATCGGTTAGTCTCATGGCTTAGTGCAACGATGCACCATTGAATAACTTGTTCAGCTGAGACAATTCAGTTTTGAGAGTGGTCCATTTGATATCTTCAAAGTGCTCATTTTATACACACCCCTCCACCATCATGTTATCCTTTTCCATGACCAGTCTCAATGAAATTCCAACAATGTCTAATGTGGATTTTCATATGAAGACGACACAACCAAAAGAATGATGGTGAATATTTGAATTGACCTGCACATCCATCTGACCATATCCAATGTTCATTGAATTTTATTTCACGACTTTTCAAGGAGTCATAAATCTTTTCAAAACAATTTGTACTAATTATGTATCATGTGTTCAATTATCACTGATATAAAAGTGATATTATTTAATAACATGCCAATTTTCACTAGTTATTTCTATATCATCAACATTTTGTTCGAACATGTCTATATAGAATATGGACAAGCATGAAAACTTGGTCAAAATAATAGTATTCACTCTGTATTTCTTTTTGTGGAACAAATGTGTAGTTTTCTGCAAAATCAAATATTGACAAAATGGTCCCCAGTGGAAAAAATTCACGGGATTTTTTGAATTGAAAATCGTGCCATTGATCTCTATGAGAATGCTTAGTGTATTTATAAATTTTTGCCTCAAATTTTCTCAAAAAATCTATCAAAAAAATTTATTCTTCTTCTAAATCAATTCTTTTAGCACTTGTATTACTACTTGAAATAATAAATATATGAATATATTCATATCTCTTCCACTCCACTTTGATTTTGGACAATGATTGATTATTTATATCCCTAGAATATTTGTTTTGAAATTTACTTAAATTTCGACAATCATCGAATTTTTTACCACTAACACATTTCTTTTGGTAAAATAATTCATGGTTTTCTTATCCACATAGAATTTGAGATATGAAATCATGGATAGTGAAAGGAGGAGGTGAATATTTCCAAAACGTTTTATCAAAATTAACGAATGTGTCATAATATAACTGGAATTCCACATGATAACGACAACAACAAGTGTTGCGCACAATGATAGGTTTAACAAACCATGGTTTTTGTTGCACAAAAGCACTGGTTGAGACATCAAAGTCATGATTCTCTTCTTTGAACTTGTTGAGCAACTCTATTTGACTAGTGCCCAAGAAATGGTTTTCATGATCTTCATACTGATTTTGTGCTATTTTTATTCGCATCACATCTCTTTCTTTTTAGTGAATCACGTGAATTTTTCATCCAATATTCATATGCTTTTTTTTTAACATCTTCTGCACGAATATCTTTGTATGGTTTCCTACAAATAGCTGTCCAACAAGAGAATTCGACATTTACATCTATTTGCAATCAAAATTTGTGATGATTGTGCAATGTTTTTCGTGAGGTTATGAATGCTTGTGCCATAGATTTTACCAAGCGATTCTATTTAGTACTTGATGAAACCACTGCCATTTGTATTTCTCTATCTGCATCCAAATCACTTTTCTTTCTAGATCTTTCAACTGACTTTAGAGCACTATTTATATTTTTTATCACATTTTCCTTCATTTTTTTTTATCTTTTGTTGATTTTTGAATACCCAATAAAGTCATATCTTCTTTTAACTTTTTTTACGTTAAGAAACTTTTCAACGTTTGGGCTTTAACTGCCACAGTTTCAACTTTGAAGAACAAATCAATAATGTGATTAATAGAATATTGTATAACATGGTCAACTTTTTTATCTCCATATGTGTGACTATCAAAATTTTCTAACATCTCATCATCGATATTGATTTCATCTGTACATATTTGAATTAAATTTACATAATAAGTTTACATATTCAATAAATAATTAAATTAATAAATATATATAATTTCAATAATACACATTCAACATATATATATAGATACCTGGTGATTCAATTTTTTCACTTGAATTTTTTTCAACATTTTCAACATCTTCAATCATTTTTTCAATGTGTTTTTCACTTTCTCTTTCAAAATTTTCTATCTTATCATCAATGTTTTGAGGAATATCTCTCTATTTTTACATTGCAAAATATTTTTCAAATTATTTCATCAAATAAAAATTATGTTTCACAACACACTAGTTAAATTTTAAATATCATCTTTATAATATTCACATTTACGTACTTTCTTCAACTTCTAGTTGAGGTTGATTCTCCCTTTCAATATTTGAGAGTTATTCTCTCTTTTTTTGTGATATCCTCTCCCTTGTTCTCTATGTTTCTCATGATCTCTTGATTAATCATATTTTATCTTGCAATTCCTTTGATTTCCCATGCAAATTGAGTATGAAGCTCAAATAATTTCCTTCAAAAATCTAAAAAAAAAACTCAATTAAAAAAACCATGAGAAAAGATTTAATTTAAAAAGTTAACTTATTTTTAAAAAATTGCAAAAAAATGCTTCAACCCAAAAGACTTACTTTAAAAATTCCACCAAAAAATGCCTTTTAAAAATGAAATGGAGCTCATAATATTTCCTTTCAAGTCATGCAAAAAAATTTCATTTAAAAACATAGAGAAAAACTCACTTTAAAAAATCATTATAAAACATTTACTTCAACCCAAAACACTTACTCTAAAAAAATGTCACTTTAAAAAATACCTCCAAAAAATGTCCCTTGAAAATTAAGCCCAACCTCTTAAAAAATGTCACTTTAAAAAAATACCTCCAAAAAATGTTCTTTGAAAATTAACCCCAAAAAGCCTCTAAAAGAATGTATGTTAAACAATATACCTCCAAAAAAATTTCCTTTGCAAATTAAGCCCAAAAAGCCACTAAAAGAAATCACTTTAAAAAATGCCTTCAAAAAATGTCATTTGAATACTAAGCCCAAAAATAGTCCTATGAAAGTTAAGCTCAAAAAAATTCCTTTGTAAAATCAACCTAAATGAACAAATGTGCGCAATTTATGCAAAAATAATGGTTCCGTTTTTGGCTATTTATATAGTCGCGAAATGTTTTTTTGAAGGGGCTTCATCAAATTTTCCGGTCGACGTAATTTCAATAAAAAATTTGGCCAAAATTTTGCAAAAACTTTGGCCGAGCTTTTGTGTCATTAGAATTAACGGGCCAACCGGGAAAAAAACAATTCAGGCAAACTTTTTTAAAAGTTCAGCCGAACTAACACTTATGCAAGTATGAAACAGCTCGGCTCTTAACACATTTCTTCAACATTGGAATGATTAAACTCCATCAAAATTTGTGAATTTACTGTTGGAATCAAGGCAAACATTTCCAACATTTTATCTACTTTTAGGAAATATAACTTTTATGTAATTCCATAAATATTTATTAATTTTAATCAGATTTGTAATAAAATGGATGCAAACAATTTTTGAACGCCATTATGGTTCAGTGAAATCAAAATTCTATATCTTCCAAAATACATTGCAAAAAAATTGAAAATTATTATTATAGAATCATATGGTCTCAAATTAATTCATAATTCACAATAAAAAATTATTATAATTATAATAACTGAATTTAAAATCACCCATTAGCTAAATATCAATTCTAAAACATAAAATTTAAGGAAAAAGTCTCCATGTAACAATTCCTATTCACTTTAATTTAAAAAAAAAACCAATAAATTAAATTTAAATTAATTTATGAGAAAACATATCTTAAACAAATATAGCCTCCAAATTCTAATAAGCAACTGTCCTGTCATGATTAAGCTCTCTCGTTTATGTGGCGCGCTGGTTAGTGTAATGATTACCTCGGAATGTGGTGAAAAACTTTAGACGCGGCAATAAGAACTAAAAAAAATAGATTTACTATTATTACAACAGTATGAGAGGCAAGACTACTTAAAAGCATGTCACATTATTTACCTCCAAAAAATGTTCTTTGAAAATTAACCCCTATGTTCACCATGTTTTATGGCAAGGTTTAAATCATCATTAAATAACTTCACACGGGAATATTAATGGACACCATGACAGTAGTACAACTTCGTGATTAGTCAATAAGAAAGAAGAAAGCTTGGTTAACCAATTAAAAAAACACAAAAAATAATTTTGTAATAATTATTTGTTTTAAAAAATTAACCTTACACATCACACTTTTTTATTTTTAAGAGGTCAAATGAGAAAAAAATTAAAAATCAACGCATCAACTGGATACGTTATACCCTGCGTGGCCTGGATAATAAGATCATACCAGAACAATACCATAAGACCAAAAAAATATGGTCAACATTGAACATTGATTGATCGGCAGAGTTTCATGAGAGTTCAACACTATTACAAGTATTTTTTATTTAACACTATTACAAGTATTTTTTATTTAACAAGGGCTTTTTATTTAACACTATTACAAGTATTTTTTATTTAACAAGGGCTACAGGGTAGTTATTTATTTATTAGTTAGTTTAAATATAGTTAATTTTAAATAAAAAGCAATAAAAAGTTATAAGTGTATATATCTCAACAATTGCACATAATTGTATTTAGGCAAAAATAATATTTATTTTTATTATTTTTTAATACTGGGTATGATAATTTGTTAAAAATAATAGATAGCCACAATAGAAGTTTGAGCCATGAGACCATATCAAAATATGCTATGATAGCCAAATTTCATCAAAATATGTAAATGTGTGCACAATTTGTTTCAGTTTAGGGAAGGAGTGAAAAATGTGCCAGAAAAATTGAACCAGCACAAAGAACCATACATTTTGGAATAACATATCAAAGATTATATAAACCGATACAATTTAAGATAAAAATATTAAAATATTATTAAAAAATGATGATAAATATATTAAAATATTATTAAAAAATCATGAATTTTGATTTATAATGTTTAACATTAGATAAATTATTGTTATAGTTAATCCCAACTTCTCGGGTATCTGCTCATAATTCTTCTATGGTTCATGTTTATGAAGTGACCCACACAATGAAATTGAGCGTAGTCTAAAAACCACGCCTTTTCACCCAGAATCCGGCAATCATTTTTAGAAAATTCGGCAAAGCGATTTCGAGTGCTCCGTAGACAACTCCATGAAATTGTTTTTGGAGTGGCCAGTGGCCATGGATTTCTTTGTGATTTCAAAGTTTCGTTTATGTTTCCAACGTTTGTTTTTGGAAAACGTACCCGTAATTTCTGCCCGCTCCAAAGAATTTTCTCTAGTTGTGAAGCTACTCAAACCATGAAAATATTTCGACCAGAAATAGGGGTGTAAACCCAAACCATCGATACCAACATATTAACAACGTAATGGGTTTGAATTTTGAACATTGGTCTACCTAGAATAAACTTTTATTCTACGACACTGATCTGTGATAATAAATTCTCCAGAGATTTTATTACTGAAACAACTTGGCTTTCATGGCTGTTAGAGCCATGAACGCAGAATTCTATTCGAGGGAAGTGTGCTACAGATAATTTAATTGAATCATAATGATAATTGCTTACTTGAAAGTTGGGCTCCACTAACTTCACTGTAAAGTGCAACCATAAATAGAGTTGTGATGTCACGTGGAAACCTGTTTCCATAAACTATGTGGTTTTACTCAATCATAGTAGAAGGTCAAATCCACGTCACGCTTTAAACTATGTGGTTTTACTCAATCATAGTAGAAGGTCAAATCCACGTCACGCTTTAATGGAATTGAACACAAATACATGCGAATAGTTTCTAGGGATTCGATCATGACTTCCAAGTCACTATTCGCAGTAGTGTCATGAACGTAAGGCACACTTGGTACTTTGATAAAAACGGCCCACGGCATTTTTAAATTGGACACATAAGGTTGTTGAAGGGACACTTTCTATACCACAATTCTGATTGAGGTGAATTTTGGGAATTAACATTTAATAGGATTGCAGAGTATTAGCACGAATAATTATGAGTTTTGCAATAACATGTTAAAATTTTGAACCAATACATTTTGCAATAATATGTTAAAATTTTGAACCAATAAATTTTGAGATAAATATATTAAAATATTATTAAAAAATCATGAATTTCTATTCATAATATTTGACATTAAATAAATTTTAAAATTTTTAAATTTAACATAAATTAATATCAAATCAATAAGCAATACATTGACTTTGGCAGGTATCATAACAATTCGAACATAATATGTTGTCAACTTCATATGCCCGTATATATTTCAAATGAAATTGATAAAAGGGATAGACGCTATTTATTAAACATTCAACCAAACATTCATGGAAATGATTCCGCTTTTAATTTTTAGTTTTGTGATTTAGATTTTTCTGTTTTACCTCCCGGTTTACTTTTTAGTTTTCGTTTTCGGTTTTAATATAAGCTTAATGTTTAGGTTTTAATATTATAGCTATTATTTAATTTTAATTTTTTATGTTTAGTATTTAATATCAATGTTTAAAATATCTAGATTATAATATTAGTTTTAATGTATTAAGTGATAGGGTTATCATATATTTAATAAATATTTGGTTTTTATATTTCAATTATTTAATTTAAAAATAATTTAAATTTTTGGATTAATTATATTATTGGAATTTGGTGACTTAATTGACTAACGTAGTTTATGCATAGGCTGGATGGTGGCAGAGTTAATGACATTGTGAATCTCTTTTGAGTGGGAGTTTTTGTTCCTGGTCTTTCTAGAAGTATTCTCTTTCTTTCTCTATTTTTGTAGTTTGTTTGGTGCTTATGATGTAATATTTTCCCATGAGAACTCTTAATCGCATATGTTTTTGTTTCGGAACATAATTTGTTTTAGGTGTGAATCAGTTTTTGTTCTAGCCCTTTTGACCGGAATCGTTTTCGATCTCCCTAAAGAGATTTTTTTATAAGATCTTTGTAACCTTTTTTGAAATGGTTTTGGTATGGACGATCATGATTGTTTCTAGTACATAATATATAACTTGCGTATTTTTCGTGTTGAAAAAGGTAAAAAGGTTAATCGATCTCGATAATTTATCTTGCGTATTTTTCGTGTTGAAAAAGGTAAAAAGGTTAATCGATCTCGATAATTTATTTCACGATTTGTTAAGGGATTCATTAAATTGATTCATTGGGTTTTCAAGAAACCCACAGTTTCTTGGTTTTGCCACCTATTTGGATTTTTATTATTTCATGGGAGTCATCTCAAAGTGGAAGCCACACTCTTCCTATGAACAATTAGCAAGTCTCCTTGCTCTAGCCACCAGCAATCGAGTTATTATTTTAGCTTGGCACCACAACCATGTCACATAGGGACCATCACACAGTGACAATGCTCTTCCACGACCATCACATTTGGCCACCACGGAACTGGCTCGACCAGCCAACACCCTCCCGAGTCATCCTCCTGCAACACCCGCGACCATCTCCTCAGAGCCTTAGGCTGACATCACCTGTTGTCGACATACTTTGGGTCCCCATAGTATAGTTTTCACTACAACAGGAATTAGGTCATGCACAAGTAGCCAGATTATCCACTCAAATCCACACCAGAAATAAATACCATAAACAGACTTCACGACTTGAAATTTTTCTTAAAATTAAACATTAGAAGTTGTGTTACATCTTATTTACCTTCAGATATAAGTAAAATTAAAAAAACTAATAACATTTGAATGCCTTGGATTTGTTGTTGATATTTTTATTTCAGAATTTCAGACTTAATAAAAGCATTAGAAATGGTATTTACCATATACAGATTTGGAATATTCAGTAGATCAATATCTATTATTTAATTACATTCACAATATTTGTATTCAACATTTTTTATGTTAGTGAATATTGTTATTATTATTATTATATTTTTCTTTAATTCAAAACACCATAAACTATAATATTTTTCGAAAAAGCAAAATATTTTGCTGTTACATGTTTAATAATATTAGAATGAAGAAAAATAGTTTGGTGTTACATGTTTAATAATATTAGAATCAATCTATCTTTAATTAATGACAAAATGCACATGAATGCATATATTAATATAATAAGAACAAAATGTCAATATGATTGGATGCATTCTTCACTTGGAATGGTCTTAATGAATAAATGCAAGTGAATGTAAATAATGATGTGATACCAAAACGTGAAATGGTTGGATGTCTTCTTCATCTAGAATGGTGTGTAGGAACACATGGGTTATATTAAATGATGGGGTTAGAGCATGGGTTATATCCTTGAATTATTTTTTAATGCTATAGAGGGTTTCTATAGTGGTATGGAAGCCCATAAATTAAGAGTTTTATGATGTTTTAATTTTTAAAAAATTTAAAATATACATTTAATTATATTTTTTTAATGTGATTGTGTTAGTAAATAATCTAAATTAGTTTAAGGAAGTTATTGTTTAGTCTTCCTAAATAATAAAGTTTTCATTTCATCAAGAAATATTATGTCAAACAAAAACATTGAAATATTTCAAAAAAATGAGTAAGGCACAAAATCAAACTTTAGAGTTGTAACAAGAAGAGTATATATAACAATCCTCAAATAAAAAATAAATCTAAAGCTTTGTTCCCACTAAATGGTGCACATGAATAATATTATTATTCAAACATAATATTTTGATAGATTAACTAAATGATTTTTTTGTTGATGAATGAATTGATTATCTAATTCGGGCTCTTTCCAAACCCTTGTCTATGGTCGTTTATATGATTTTTTAAATATTTTTGAGTTGTGTAATTAATATAATTCAAATATTGAAAAAAGGAAATATGTTTATCTATTGAAAAATTTAAATTAAATAATAAAAAATTATAAAACAAGTAAATTAATCGATAATAAAATCATGTGTATGTTATATTTGTGATTTTTTAAATCATAATAAATGAATAATTTTGAGTAATATAATTAAAATCCATAATCAAACTTCCTAGTTGTACCACTTAGAGTATTTCTAATAACTATCATATCGTATATGAAACTAAATTTGTAAAAAATTAAGCTTTGTAACACATTTCAAGGAAGGAGACTAAACTAGCAATTGCACCACATGTTGAAAATGAGTCGTAAGGCAATAGCATAGGAATGAATAACATAGAAAAAAGAAGTATATTTTTATGCAATTTTGTTTCTTTAATCATGTTTCTTTTTTATGATAACGTTCTTTTTGACAATATGTTATGTTTTAGGGAGATATGAAGGCAATGCACAATGACATAAGTGGCTCATCAATTATAGTTTGTATGACTATGTACAAGGAAAACATTTGTAAAAAAAAATGCAATTCGGTAAAGAGAACTGGGTAAAATTATGCCAAATTTATAGATTCTATAACCATCGCAGCATTTATTGCCTCTTAATCTTAGATAGTATTTCAAGTTTCAATGGTCACATATTTCACAGATTTTGAATAAATACAGGTAGTAGGTGAAATGACATCACGGAACTGAAAAATAGTTGGATCTCATCAATGTGGTTACACCCTTGAAGACTATTTTGAAACCACCTAATTAAAAAAAAAAAATTGTTTGAAATCAATATCCTCAACATGTCTCCCAATTTTGTTTGGAAAAAAAAAAGTGTGCCTTGAGGTGACCGAGCATACCTTATGGCCATCCCTCATTTTGTGCTAGTCATATGTGACATACCTCCTATAAATGAAAAATGACATTATAAAATAAAAACATGTATACTATCAAACAACGGAATATAAATGTTAGCAATGACTTGTTTATTCCTTTGAGACATTTCATGATTAACCACTTCATAAAATTGTATCTTTTCATGAAATCTTCTGATTTTACGGTTCCTACCTTCAACTAATTTTTTCATCTCTTGTTCAATCTCAGCCTTTGTTAAATCCCTTCCAATAGCTTCTACTACAAATATTGCAACAAGTTGTCTCCAAATTTTACCAATGTAATACAAACCCATATCTTCAGGCATTGAATTGGTCCCTACAGATGGAAATGACAACCCAACTGATAATAATATTCTTCTCTATGTTTTCCCAGAAGTTTTGCATGTAATTCTTAGTTTCATCTATTTTCTTATATCTTCTTATGTATACCAATATGTTTTTTTTCTTACTTATTTTGCATCTTCAAGGGAGATATTTGTATAAATGAAATTTTTTATTGTAAAATAAAAAAAAGTATATTAACAAAGAATGGAATATAAATCTAACTAATGAATTCTTGATTCCTTCATGACATTTCCTAATTAACCACTTCATAAAACTGTATTTTGGCTTGCAATATAGAAATTTTATGGCTTTTACCCTCATTTATTTCTTTAATCTCTTTTTACATCTAAGCATATGTTTAATCCCTTCCCATTATAGGGAATTTCAGCCTAAAAGTGGTCATGAAATTTTCATGTAATTTCCATGTCATAATATGTAAACAAATCAATATGCTTTAAATTTAAAAAGAGGCACATGTAAATATTTTGGAGGGAAAATAAGAAAAGTTACTTTTCGTAACTGTATTTTTGGCTTATCTCCTTATAGGTTTACTCAATTTTCAATTTTAGACACTCATTAGATGCAGAATTAAATTCCAGACCCAACGAGTACCCATTATGCATACTTTTGATAAGACCCACCTCAATAAAAATTGCAGATACGTTAAAAACCATGTGTTTAACACATTTTTTAATGTATCTAATTTTTTTCTTTTTTTAATCAATATGAGTCCTCTCAAAATTATGCGTAATGGGAACTTGTTGAATGTGAAATTTAATTTTGCATATAATGAGTGTCTAAACTTGAAATTTGAGTAAACCAATAAGGAGATAAGTCAAAAATACAGTTTGAAAAAGTAGTTTTTTTGTTTGGCCTCCAAAATTCATAACTCTTATTTTATTATTTTAACTATTATTTTATTAATTTTCCTTAGGAGGCCGCTTTTAGGTTGAGATTTCCTCTAATGAATGTCCTTTGCTACAAATCTTGCAACAACAAGTTGTCTTCAATTTCATCAATTTAATAAAAGAGATAATAATACCAAACTTAAGGTAAATGTAGAAAAACAAGCTGAAGTCATGATTGAGGTGGATATTGGTGGCCACCCACCTATTCCACGTAGTCAATTTCATCAGTTTTCTTATTTATTATTTTTAGCTATTTTTTGGGTCCTGAAATTATGGAGTCATTTTGAGGCCCTAAACATCATTTTTTAGGAATTATTGTTCTTGCGATCTAATTAAAATCTTGGTTGTGACTGTATTCCTCGGAGATATATTTTTAACAAGGTATCATACATGCCAAACAGGGCTAATATGACCAGGTTGTGACCCTGGGAAGTTGACTGCCCAACTAACCCCAACGGGGCCCATAAACTCTTGGTGTTACATCCCCTCGGGTTAGGTTTTTGGTTGTTTATGGTTTTATCTTATAAAAATGTCCTTGAACCTCATTGTAACACATTTCAAAGGAATGTAGGCACCACATCTTTTCACAGAGATAAGCTACCCTTGCCCGAGGTAGTTTGTTTTCCATTATGTCTGTAAGAATTTTTCAGTATCTGATATTAATGAAATGAAGTGTTATTCCTATTCCATCTCTGAGTTTATGTTTATTTATGTATTTTATTGCATTCCTACATAATTCCAAAAAAGTGGTATCGTAGGGGTCTACTCTTTCTCGATCTTTCTTTTCATTTCCCCAATGAGGTTAGGGTATAATGAGTTAGGGCTCAATATGGTTTAACATTTGCAATATTAGCCTCGTAAACCCTGACGACCTACTATGGTGGAAGAAAATAAATATGAGGGGCCAAGATATCTTATAATAATATTCCTCAAGGAAGCCCTTGAGGAATAAATGAATGTGATGATGCATAACTTTTCCCAGATCCTTCAACGACTACCCACCAGTGGCGCATCTTCATCCAGTAGCCACTCTATAGGGGCCACTCCTTTCAAGCTAAAAGTAAACTTTTACATTCCCATATCTTAGGGCCAAATAGATGTAGACGACATAGATATATAACTGTATCTGCTAGAAGGTTATTCTCTGGTCCATGATTTATCCGATCAAGAAAATATTACCTTTGCGCTCCTCAAATCCACCCCCCATGTCAAATATTTTTGGGAAACCTGCTGTGTATAGATGGATGAGGAATAAACCTCACTTTTTTATCCACATCACTTGGAATTTGTTCCGAGATATACTCATGGAATAATATTAACCTGTTGGGAGATATGAGGACAAATACATCCAATGGACCACACTACAGTAACAAAGGGATAAATATGTGCATGAGCTGACAAATTTTTTCGATACCCTGTGCACAAAGCTGGGTATTAAATATTAGGAGAAATAGCTGGTGGTTAAGTATCATAGTTTTTTGCATAGATACATTCAGGAGGAAATGGAGTTCTTCGACATTACCTCGCTTGGCACAACATATCGATATGCCGCCAAGATCGAGCAGAAATTTAAGTTGAAGAAGCAACATTTTGGATCCACAAATCCAGAGCCACAGAAAGGTGCCCCCAAACCAACAAGAAGGGGCAAATACAAAGTGGTGCCACTTATGAGAACCTATCGAAGTAGAAAGCGAAGAAAAACACCACAAATACAAAGAAGGACATAAGGAAGTGGTGTGAATTTGATAAAAGCTCCACTCACAACACAAGTGAGTGTCATGCCAAACAGTCATTGGTGGTCAAGATGAAGGAATCTAAATAAGATTAATGATCTCATTCTAAGTTAAAAATGGACAAGGGGAATGACAAATGGAAGAAAATCATTGATGCAAAACTGAATGCCACCATTTCAATCACGATTATCCAGAAGGAGGAACCAAAATATCAATAGGAGGGGGAGTGCCTCTTCCATTCCTAGATGTGGGCAAAGGGTTCTCCACCGCAATTCATTGTGGATAGTGGAATATGAAAGGACCTCATTTCAGTATATATTGTGAAGTGGCTTGGCTTACTGACCACAACACACCCGTAGCCATATACCATCATGTAGCTTCACCAGCGAAGAGATATTCGTGTCAGCCAACAGTGCTACATTCCCTACATCATCAAGCCCTTCAAATATGAGGTACTGTGTGATATTTCTCTTATAGAAGTTTCTATGTATTATTAGGCCAACCATACTTGTTAAATAAACATGTTGTGTATGATTTTAGGTCTCATTATATTAACATTACTTTTGGAAATAAGTTTTACAGGATACTAGAGGTAGTGTCACCTTCTGCCATCTCTTTGATTACTAAAAAGCAATGTAGTAATGTAATATCCTTATTTTTCTATGCTTTTATTAGATATTTGAACTAGTCCAAAATGGGTACAATGGACCCCAATGGAAAACAATTGTGTGGATTTATTTTATTATTTCAACTTAATAAAATAAGATTGAAATTAATGTGCAAATTTTATATTATGATTAGAGATTTGGAAACCAAATCCATGAGGATGGATAAGGTTGTAAGAATTCCCCAGTATTCCAAAAATCTTTAGGGGAAATAAATTAAATAATAAATTTATATTGGAGATAAAAATATAAAAAAGTTGCCCCAGTAAAGAGGAAATTACTGGGAAGAGGCAGGATAAAGCTAGAAGGAAGAAAAGCTAGCTTTGAAGTACCTTTGTGGAAGAAACAAAGGGAAAGCCTAGGCACATAGGAAAGAAACATCATGATTTAACTCGACACAAGTAAGGGAAATAGGATGAGGGGGAAGAAAGATTAAATAAGTAGATTCAGGATGGAAAAAGGGTTGTCTATTGCTGGAGAAAATGATTTCTGCTCGAGGGTGAGCTTTGGAGATAGAGCTCTAAGGTTGGGTGGATCCTATTCTACCTTAAATGGTAGGCACTAGTTGATTTCATTTTTAAAATATACCTTAGTTATATTATGAATTGTTGAGAAAATAAAGTAGTATAGATCTATTTGAAGTTCTGAATGTGGATATGTTTCTATGTTGTGGTAGTAAGATGATTTAGAAATGAATTTTTGGAGGTCTATACATTGAACATAATTGACTATAATAAAATAGAATATTTTTTGTTGTTGTACAGACATAACTCTATAGAGGACCAACTTTCAGAATGTCTATATGTGGTATAAGTCTTAGATCTAAGGTTAGGTACCTTAGAGGAAACTGATATTTTATTAATAAAAGTGTTCTTGTATTAAGTTACCAAACTATACATTTAATTATGGAACAATTATAAGAAAAAATTAATATACATGAATGATAAATGTATGCATTATATAGTTAAATAAGTACTTCACTCTATAGTGAAATAAATTATGTACTATCTCTAGAAAGATAAACGATGAACTACTCATTGAAAAAAGAATATATACATATATATGTTTAGAATGTATTCTTACACTAGAACTGAAAGTGAAATTATAATCAGGAAGAGCATATTAGGTTGAAATTCCAATAGTATTCTAACTGAAAGGAAAGAGTTTCTAGAGCATATAATCAAACAAATATATATAGAACAGTAAAGTAAAATTTTGTAGCCTGTATTAGTATTCTAAAGAAACTACTTTGAATGATAAATAGAAAAGAAATTACTCCTATTTTATATGCAAGTTTACATGAAATCTGGAAATAACATTCAGTTGAAATAAAAATAATATATTGAATTCCCAATAATACTCCTGTTAGAAAGAAGAAGTTTATAAACTAAAGAAGGAAATAATGATAAATGTTTAGTCTATACAGTACATCTGTATAAATAATTCAATCTATATAATTATACAATTAAACCACAATTGGTTGTAAAAATACTTTTACACAGATAACATTATGTTCTTCTATGGAAAATTGTAAATGATAATGAAGAATAAACTTATGAAGATATTGCATATGAGAAATCCCAATAGGAATCTGACCAACTTGTAAAAAAATAACCCCGTATTACTATCAGCAAAATAAGTTCGTGGGACACATAATAACTCCACAAGTAGAAGTTTTGTAGCCATACATACAAGGAATAGAGCTGGAAGTCAGATTCTGAGAAGTAATAATTGAAAAAAAAATTATATATGTAAACGACATAGAATTTGAATTCCATATTACTTAGTTAATTACCTTATGGGATGGCATATCTATGTTATACCTGTAACCAAGAAAGAGGTGAAATCAATATTCGTGTTGTATATAAAAGCGTGCACAAATAATTTTAAGGTTATGGTGACAGAGTCAAACTATATCCAGATTTAAAAATACTCATATACATCCATAGGTAATTGAGCTTAAGCAAGTAGTTAAAACAATAGCTGAGAATGTTGTGTTTAACAATAGTGGAATAAGTCTAAAATTTTGATAATCTAGACAGAAGTAGAAAATGAGAATTTCCATGGAGGCAACAAAATGACAATCTCAGTCATGAAACCCCAACAAGGGAATTTTCGTTAGAGACTAACGAAATGGAGAGTTTGATTACATATTAGGAATTCATAAAAAATATTGAAACTCCAGTAACTAAGGTTCTGATGTAAAGCTAGATATTAACAGTGAAATCCAAATTTGAAGTTACACGAACTTACCAGAATGGAAGTTGATAGTGGCTGTGAACATCGTGGAGCAAAAAGAGACTGTTTAGAAATTTCCTGCGTTTCAAGAAATGTTGTTAGATTTTTTGAGCTACAGAATATCATACTTGACTTAAGTTTAATATCACTATACCGTATCGAAATAGAAATGGGAAGGATGTCGATTTTACAAACTAGCATGTAGAGGAAATTTTCCAGCCGTAATTTCTATAAGGTTATATAGTTAATGAAAAATCCTAGTATTTAGGGGAAGGGAAATCTAAAAATGAAGGAAACCATCACGAAATCTTTGTGAGATATTCTCACATCTACATTGACGAAAACTAAAAGTTGAAGAGAGGGAGTGTTACTAGTTACCATCAATTTGTCCCTTAGCTATGTCGAAACGAGCACCTTTTCATTGATTCCAAAAACAAAGTTGCCATAATATGAATCACAAGAATGAAGTGGTGTTACTTACTAGAACAATTCCTTAGGGAAAAATGATTATTCGCGGTGCTTCCTGGGCATAGACAGAGATAAATTTACCAAAATAAAGGAATATTCAATCATGGTAAACAAAAAACTCAAAAATCATGAAAATGATAAGCAGAAATGAATGTCAAGAGGAAGACGTATTACCTGAAGTAAACTCACAGGTAGTATCGGCATAATATCGCAAAAATCCTCTTTGGATTTGTGGAACTGGGCTTTTTGGTCATGGCCATAACAATTAGAGGAAGGAAGACTAGTGAAGGAAAGAAGGTGTCACACAAGGTGGGAGACGTTCACAGTAGAAATGACCATAGAAAATGAACTTTTTCCCAAACCATAAATCTTTATGGGCCATCAAACCCTAACCAATATTAAATCAGATTCATCCAAGTGTCAAAATTCAGAAGAAGGATGGGTTTTCCCACAGCCAAAAAACGAAATGTCCTAGGCCATGTGATTCAGTACGAAAAAAATTAAATAAGGAGAACTCAATGTGATCTCGTGTATAGTTGTCGGCATCATTAGGCATACGAAAAGTTTTGTTATAATAAATTGAGAAAATATCATGCATTGAACTTCTAATACCCCTTAAATACTAAGATTGAAATTTATAAACGGTATCATTTGAAAACCAAAGCAATATCAATGTAGTACCTCTGCTTCAAAGTGGATTGACGTGTGAAATAACTTTATGGGTCACTTCAGAAAGGCAGTCCATGTAGGTAGAGTTAGACATGCGATTATTGCCAAAGAAATTCTTATACAGGGTTCAATTCCTTGTCCAAGAGATTAATGTAATGTGATTGTGATGTAATAAGAACAATCACATAATACTGTGTTATAGAAGAATTATAAAAAGATAAGTAAAGTACGGGTTTTCTCAGGATTTCATGAAAATTCTGATAAGGGGATTTTTTAATCTATATCAAGTTGTAACAGCAATAGGATATGGTATATAAATCCATGGGATTAAAAATGGGGATAATATTTTTTTAATGTAAACTTTTCTTATAATTATAGTAAGGTGTATGTGAATTGCATAAAGAACATGTAAGCCTAAGTATGGCTTGTTACGATCAACAAGTCTAAATTCATAGACAAGGTAGTCAGATTGTGCAAGGTGTCAAATTGATAATATTACTAAATACATATTATTACTCATTAATAAGAAACCTTAACTGTGGAAATATGTTCTAGTGTGAGGTTAGTGATAAGAATTTGTCACCTTCAAAAGTAAATTGAGATTTTATAAGTGGAGTACAGGTCTTTAATGTCATGTAATCAATAGAAGGATATATAATTGTAAAAAAAGGCAATGACTCTTATGACAGATGTATCGTCATAATATGATGAATAGAAGTCTAATAATATGTGAAGAGAAGTATTGACTCTATACTTAGAAAAAAAATTGAAAAAGGGATATGTTACAAATGGTATCAGAGCCCATGCGAAAACACTGGGAAATAATGTGTGCTCACACCAGATAACTTTCATTTTTGTAAATTTTTGTTAAATTTAATTTTCACTAATATTTAATTTCATGTACAATGGAACCATGCTGAAGCATACAACTGCAAACCATGAGTGAAGGGGTTGAGTTGTATGTCGATCTTGGTGGCAGAGAAAATCCAGTAGATCCAAATTCTCCATTGATGGCTATTATGCATCAAATGTAAAGAGAAATTATGCAACTAAAAAACCACAATGAAAGGCTATATTTAGCCAGTGAAGAGCAAGACAAGTTAATAAGAGTCTACCTCCTAGAACAGTCACAAAGTTGAAGGTTCTGGAGAAAGGAAAAGGGGAATTGTAAATCACTCAGAAGAGTCTGAGGAAGATGATGCCTCTAGACAACAGTTTAGGAGGAATAAGGAATCAGAAGGTGAATTCCGAAAAATCAAGCCTCCCTCATATGATGGAGAGAAGAAGGAAGATGTAGAAACTTTGTTTCTAGACATGGTAAAGTAATTTTAGGTTTATGACTATGAAAGTAACTTGAGGGCCAGACTGTCTATTTATCCATTGCAAGGAAATTATACCTTTTGGTGGGAAGAAACCAATATGGTTCATGTCATATATGAGAAAAATTTCACTTGGGAGGATTTCCAAATCAAATTCAAACACATATATATGAATGAGTGCTATTATGATGATAAATCCAAAGAGTTTCATGAGCTTAGGTTGGGACAACTTACCATTGATGAGTTTGTAACCAAATTTGCCAACCTTCTTCGCTATGTGCCTTATATAAGGGAAGAGAAGGAAAAGGTATAATGCTTCTTAAATTGTCTACCTACTATATACAAGGATAAGATAGAGTTTTATAATCCCAACACCATGGATGAAGTGGTGCGCAAAGCTAGAATATGTTACCAACAGTTGAAAGACAGAAATGTACAAGGAAAAAATTAGCAGAAAAAAGAGGAGGGTTACTCTAGTGGGAAAAGAAAAAAACCATCATACTTAATGAAATTTGGGAGAAATCACAAAAGAAATAATTTCACCAAAACTGGAGAAAATCAACCAGCTCAATCACAAACAGGGTCCAAACAGATTAATGGAAACAATAAGAGAGAAGGAATTGTTAAAATGGGGGAACCTCTAAAGTGATGGGGTTGTGGAGAACCTCATTTACTAAGAGACTCTCCACAAAGAAACATTCAGACCATACAAGTGTTGAGAGAAGAAACTACTGTAAATGATGGGGCAAGAAACATTCCCAAAATAAGTGTTGCCCTGGAAGATCATCAAGCTAAACACTAGTCTACTATGGTCGAAGTCGAAGCTAGTATGGTTGCTGAACAATTTTTTTCTGTTTTAATAGATCTGGGTGCATATTAAACTTATATAAGTCCTCAAATGGTATAAAAATGCAAATTAAAGTCAGAAAAATTTCAACAGTCATGGTTAGTTCAGTTAGCTACTAGGACAAAAAGGGAAATGACTCATAGGGTGCAAAGCTAAACTGAATTTGAATATTCTCCCTTAAGGGTCGTATGATGTATTGGTAGGAATGGACTGGTTAGAAAAACAAAAATGCCCTGTTTAACTTCATAGAAAAAATAATACACTGCATAAATGGGGACGGAAAACCTATGATAGTGAAAGGAAAACCCAAACACATATATGTGAGACAAATTTCAGCACTTCAATTGAAAATAATTGCTAGAAAATGTTTTCAAGTGTATTATGTGCATGTAGAAGAATTGGGACAGCAATCCGAAGATTATCTTTTAGAAAAATTACCAGTCATCCGAGAGTTCAAGGATGTGTTTCCAGATGAAATCCCTCATTTACCCCCTAAAAGAGAAATTGACTTCTCAATTGACTTAGTGCCAGGAGGAACACTAGTTTCTAGAGCCCCATACAGAATGAGTACCTTAGAACTGATGGAGTTAAAAATGCACCTACAAGAGTTTCTAGATAGAGGTTATATAAGTCCAAGTGTATCCCCCTGGGGAGAAGTGGTACTGTTTGTCAAGAAAAAAGACGCTACTTTTAGAATGTGCATATATTATCATATTTTGAATAAATTGACAATCAAGAATAGATATCCTCTACCTAGGATAGATGATCTATTTGACCAAGTTAGAGGAGAAAAAGTCTTTTCGAAAATTGATCTAAGGATAGGCTGCCATCAACTGATAATTAAAGATGAAGACAAAAGTAAAAATGCATTCAGAACCAGATATGGACACTATGAGTTTATGGTCCTACCTTTTCGATTGACTAATGCACCTACTAATTTTATGTGCTTAATGAACAGTGTCTTAAATAAGTACTTGGACAAATTTGTACTAGTATTTATTGATGACATTCTGATTTATTCTAAGAATGAATTTGAGCATAATGAGCATCTTAGAATTATTTTACAAACACTTAGAGAAAACAACGTGTATGCTAAGTTTAGCAAATGCGATTTTTTCAAAGATAAAATTCAGTATTTGGGTCATATAATTTCAGATAAGGATTAGCAATAGACCTAGAAAAGATAAAAGCAATAAGGGAGTGGCCTATACCTGCTAATGTGTCTTATGTAAGATCCTTCATGGGAATTGCAGCATATTATAAGATATTTGTAGAGAGATTTTCAGCCTTGGCCTACCCTATTACATCCCTACAGATAAAATGACTTAAGCTTAAATGGACTAAAAAATTTCAAAATAGTTTTAATCAAATAAAACTTAAACTTACAATAGCACCTATTTTAAAGATTGATGATCGAGATCAGGAATTTGTAGTATGCACAGATGCTTGTGGAGAGGGATTAGGAGGAGTGCTACTACAAGAAAACTTTTTCATAGCATGTGAATCAAGAAAACTCAAGAAACATGAATAGAATTATAGTGTTTATGGTTTAGAACTAGCAGCGGTAATACATGCTTTGAAGATGTGGAGGCATTACATTTCAGTAAAAAAATTATATTGATGAGAGATCACACCAGTTTAAAGTATTTCTTCGCACAACCTGATTTGAATGCTAGGCAAGCTAGATGGTTTTCCTTCCTTAGTGAGTTTGACATGGAGATTAAACATATTAAAGGGCAAGAAAACAATATTGCAGATGCATTAAGCAGAAATTCTTGGCAAAGTGTGAGTAATGTTAGAAGTAGTGCCAACTTTGATGTTGAAGGATTGATACAATAAGTGATGAGACAAGATGAAAACTATGAACAACTTGAGGCACAAATTATGAGAAAGGAGATGAAAGGGAATACACAAAACTAGAGGGGATTTATTTGCTATAAAGATAAATTATACATTCCTAATGCGGACTCCTTAAAAAGATAAATTATAGATGAGTACCATAAGAGACCCTATGCAGGACATCCAAGATACCAAAAATTAATTTCAGCCTTAAGAAAGAACCTATTCTGGCCTCATATGAAAAAGGATGTGGAAAATTACTTGGCTAGATGTATAGAATGTCAACAAGTGAAGGTAGAACATCACCATCCAGCTGGATTTTTTAATCCCTTACCCATTCCAGAATGGAAACAGGAGACTGTTTCCATCAATTTTATTACTGGTTTACAAAGGACTAAATATCAACACGTCTTTATTATGGTATTAGTTTATACTTTGACTAAAGCTGCATACTTCATACCAGTACAATCTACCTTTTGCATAGCTCAAGTAGCTAATGTATTTATGAAATATATTGTAAAATTGCATGGTATTCCTAACATTATCATATCAGACAGAGATGCAAATTTTATTGCAACTTTTTGGAGGAGTCTGTTTGGGGGAATGGGTACGAAATTAAACTTTAGTACTACATACCATCCCGAAACTGATGGCCAAACTAAAATAACAAATCATATTTTAGAAGACATGTTAAAAATGTATGTTATGGACATACCAACAAAGTGCAAGGCCTTTCTACACTTAGCAAAGTTTTCCTACAATAATAGCTACCAAGCTTCAATTAAGATGAGTCCTTTTGAAGCACTTTATGACAAAAATTTCCATGCACCTCTGAGATGGCATCAACCAGAGGATAATTTAATTCTTGGACCAGATGCTTTGTAGGAAATGGAAAGGACTGTAAGTAAAATTTAGCGAAATATCAAAATAGCACAAGACAGGGAGAAAGGTTATGGAGAAAAAAAGAGAATTCACAGAGAATTCAATGTGGGTGATCATGTTTACCTAAGAATTAAGCCTAAAAAGAGTACTTTTCACACTGGTAGATGTGAAAAATTAGCTCCACAATATTGCAGACCTTTTGAAGTACTGAAAAGAGTTGGACCGGTTGCATACAAGTTGGCTTTACCTAGTCACATTAAGGTTCATGATGTATTTCATGTTTCATTATTAAAAAAATATGTGCATGATCCTACTCATGTTATTGATTCGAATGTGATATAGGTGGAACCAGAATGAGAATTCCTTGCAAATCCACTTCAAATCTTGGCGCGGGAAGAATTTGAGCTCTGAAAGAGGATAGTAGCCAGGGTGAAAGTGTAGTGAAGACATTTTGCACCCAAAGAGGCCACTTGGTAGCGAGAGGAAGATATGAAGGAAAAATACCCATGAATTTTTTAACAGTGAATTTTATTTTTTGTTTTTACAACACTAAGGACAATGTTTTGGATTTTTCGAGGGAATATGTAATATCCCCATTTTTCTATGCTTTTATTAGACATTTAAACAAGTCCAAAAAGGGTAAAGTGGACCCCAATGGAAAAAAATTGTGTGAATTTATTTTATTATTTCAATTTAATAATATAGAATGGAAATTCATGTGCAAAGACTAGATTATGATTAGAGATCTGGAAACTGAATCCATGAGGATGGATAAGTCCGGAAGACTTTCGCAGTCTTCCAAAAATCTTTGGAAGAAATAAATTAAATACTAAATTTAGATTGGAGATAAAAATCTAAAAAAATTTCCCCAGTAAATAGGAAATTACTGGGAAGAGGTAGGATAAAGCTAGAAAGAAGAAAAGTTAGCTTTAAAGTACCTTTGTGAAAGAAACAAAGGGAAAGCCTAGGCACAGAGGAAAACAACCTCGTAATTTATCTGGACGTAGTTAAGGGAAATAGATTGAGGGGAAAGAAAACTTAAATAAGTTGATTCCAGATGGACAAAGGGTTTTCTATTGCTGGAGAAAATGACGTCTGCTCAGGGGTGAGTTGTGGAGATAGAGCTCTAAGGTTGGGTGGAACCTAGTCTACCATAAGTGGTATGCATCGCTTGATTTCATTTTTAAACTATACCTTAGTTCGGTTATGAATTGTTTAGAAAATAAAGTAGAATATTTTTACACTGAAATTTGTCACCATGACATTTTAGTACTCCCTTATAAGTCTAAAACATCAAAGTTCCTAAATTCAAGCCTTGAAATTGAGAGAAAAGCTCATAAAAGTCTAAAAACACTTGTACTGCACTTTCTCTTAACATTTCCTGTGGTGCCGCACTTTTTTTCTCTAAATCATGCGGAGCTAAACGCACTTTTTATTCATTAAAGGTGCAAACCCCTGTAAAAGGTAAAAAAAAGGCACAAAGTAACATTTAGAAGCCCAACAGTCAAATCTAGAAGCTTCTAGAAGTAGTTATCCGGTCGAAGGTTCGCTCCATCATGTATGTTCATTCCTCCATTATGGGAGCCTACCCCTTGATTTATGGAGCTCAATCCCTTCAAAAGAGCATTCTATCACTTCTTAAGGGGAACCATAACCTCCTCTCTTTTCCTATAAATTGAAGCCATAGTGCAACTTCAAACGTTGGAGTTAATGAGTTAGACATGGAGAATTTTTGAGGAGAAATGCTTTAGAGACTCATACTCTCATAGCCAATCATTATATGGGAATGATTACACACCCATGTGCTTTTATTTGAGAGAGCGCAAGGCTTGTCATAGTAAAGGAAACACATGTTCCGAACCCTAGAAATGCATGTATGACATCAAGGCGGACACAGTTGTAAGGCTATTCTTTATTTAAGTTAATACGAATGAATATTGTTTTCTCAATGGGTTAATTTAATTAATTATCTCATTTCTTGGATTCCTTGATCATCTTGATAGATGTTTGATTCATGAGTTGATTTATTATACAAGTGCTTTTGATCTTTTCTTTTTCTTGTGATTGCAGATCCTTGACGACGACTTTCTTCAAGTCACTGGAGAGAAGATTAGAGCTAGACTACAAATAGGTTTCTAAAACCTTGTTATAATTAATTCCATGTCAAACAATATCTAGAGAAAATAGTTTTTATTCGTCCATTTGTTGCTAGCTATCTGTAGGACACTTGGGAGGTCTGCCTTGTCCGCAAGAATGACTTATCCGTCCAACAAAATGGTGACTGCAATAGGGAATGGACTTAAACTTTGATTTCTTTTATTTTTGACTTGTGAATTTATTTTTTCTGATTTTGATTGGTTTATACTGGCTTGGGTAGTTTATCCCTATAGAATCCCTAAGAAATGATTTAGAGTTTTTTATTTTTTCTTTAGTTTTCTTGTGTCCACTCTTTTCTTTTATAAACAGTGTGGGCAGCTCCGCAGTTTTCTTGTACTCACAGTGCAGGACCGCACTGGTTTGCACTGAATCATGCGGACCTTGTGAAAATTTTTGTAAAATATTAAAATCCTCTTTTCTGGATTAGTTTGTTAGATTCTCAGTGAATATCCAGACTTGTATCTTCTATCAGGAAGCTTGGGTTAAAAATTTATTTCAACATTTTTATTTTTGAATGATTTTCTGAAAGATCTGCATGTTATAATGATTTTTTCTTTGTCTTTATCCTGCTCAAAGATTAGAAACCTTGGTATACCTTTAGATCACAGGTATTTCCTTTCTTTCTTGTTGATTTTGACATCACAACAGAAATTGTTTATGAGATTTAGATCCCATTTTCTCATTTGCAAATCTTTAAAAAACTTTTTTTCATAAGTTTAGAATTTCACTTAAAAAACCAAAATTGGATGTTTTTTGAGTTCTTGCCAATCCAAGCAAAGAATTTCTTAGTTATATTACAAGCTAAGCAAGACATCCTCAAAATATTTAAAGTTTTAATTCAGATTTAGTATTTATAATTTTTAGATCTCAAAATTAGTGTTTTTAGCTTTGAGTGTTATTTCTAGAAATTGTAGTGTTCTTTTGAAAAAGAACTTGGTTTGTAGTTTCAATCTTGAATAAAAGGGATTTCTTATTGAGCAATAGATCATTTTGAGTTCTCATTGAAATTAATTTTTTTTTCATTTATTCTTGTTTGAAGGAAATATTTGTTTTAAAAGATTCCATTTCTCAACTCTTCCTTTAGATAGAATTCATTGAAAGAACAAGAATTGTTTCTCATAATAGATGCATTTTTAGTGTGTTTTGAGTCAGGTCACTACATATCATCAGCTTCACTTTCGCACCTATTTTCCTAAGAAACGGCCCATTAAAATCAACGCTTAAATTAAAATCAATCTAGTAATTTTTATATTTCTAAGACTCTTTTCACCAATATAGCTAAAGCTAATGTCCTGGAGTAGGGAGTAGTTAACTCTCCAAGATGATTAAAACAAACAAGTAGTTGATCTTGCGGTAGGAAAAATCCAATAGTCACTTGTATGCTCTAGGAAGTTCCTCTTAAAGGAGTCAAGCACGAGGTCATATCTGAACCAGTGGGGTAATCAATTCTATCTCATTTGGAACGATAGCAGATGTGTGCATATTAAAAATTGTAAACCTCGGATAGACCATTATCGAGGAGCCTGCGGTCACTTGTCGGTATAGCTAGGATTATGTCAAGGAGCCTTCAAGGGGATTGAGATTTGTTACTCAGCCCTTGCGCGTATGTCAGATCGTATATTGTTCCCCCAGGTATATTATTTTCTGTTGGTAACCATAGTGACCATAATCTTTATAGTTTTTTCCTAAGGTGACGATGGAGGAAAGATCCCACTGTACCTGGAGTAGATGTCGACTAGACTCACTTGGACTCTCCGGAGGGTTATCTTCATTCTAGATGGTTTAAGTGGAGAAACTTGCACCGATCTGTTTCATTAAGCAGGTTGTCGGGGTAACTGTTCCAACTGCCCTTTCTACATTAAAATACTACGATGTTGGATTTCATCACCAACTAGTGTTTTTAGTGTGGGAAGTTACTGTTTGTGTGGTTTGATCTCCTAGATTTTTAGGTGTGTGATTCATTTTTTTTATTCCTTAGCGACTGTAGGAGTTTTTATTGAAATTTTCTTTGATTCTGTGTGATTAATAATTTTTAATCGTGGCTGAATTACCAAGAAAATCGTGTAGACTCTAGGGGAAGCCCCCTGAGTATACACAAAGCCAACTTGAAGGGCTGCCAGCGCTAGTATCGCCTAGTGATAGTAAAATTAGATCAACAGAAACATGAGAATCATCTATAGTTATTCATCCTGATGATCAATCACAAACAACAGAGCATATTCAAGAGCCCATTTCAATTTCTGAAGTTACTAGTAGTATTTTTCCTTCCAGTGAATTAGTTGAAGAACCTCAAATTTCTGAGCCTGACACTGAACCTGATGTATTGGAACCATCTTCAGGATTTGTTAATCCGACTTCTAGTGATCTTGGTTCACCTCGGGTAAGACAACGCATTACTAAAAATCTTCCTTCTGACCTCATATCTATTGAAGAACTTGTTGGTCCAAACAAAGAGGTAACTCTTCTCGAAACCCAAGAAAATTTGAATCTTAGGGAGCATGAATCAATATTCTACAGTCCTTTTAGAACTGATGCTTGGTATTTATCATTGACAGATTTTTTAGAAAACCTGGGTCTTAGTTATTCACCACCTTGAATTCCTTTTCATCCTACACCAAAAGGTTATTATCCTTCATCAACTATGTCAGGTGAGTCATCTATGTTTTTCCAATCTCCAGAAACATTTTTATACAGTGGTCCTTCTGTTCCTTCGGGGTACCAGTCACATTCTGGTATTTTCTTAGGAGCAACTCCTCGACCAACTAAAAAAGTGTTATCATCTGGTACAAATGGAACTAAAACTGAAATGTTGAATGCATAGAAAATTTTTATGATGTCTGATAATATTTCAAATCCCCAACCTCAAGGTATTCAGTTACTGCCTAGAGGGAAATCTTAAGGTATTCAATTACCATCTGGGGGGCAACCTCAAGGTAGTCAGTTGTTGCCTAGAGAGCAACCTCAAGGTAATTTTTTACCAATACAAACTGTAGGACAATATTATTTACCTAGAGAACAACCTCAAGGACAGTACATACCTCAAGGTTATCAACCTCAAGGATAGTACATACCCCAAGGTCAACCCCAGACTCAGTATATTCCTTAGGGTCCTTATCAACCCCAGATTCAGTACATGCCTCAAGGTTATCAACCTCAAGGTCAATACCCAACTGAAAGTTTCCAACCTCCTTCCGGTCAACCATTATTACAAGGAGTTGGAAATTTACCAGTTAACTATCAACCCTATGTTCAACCAGGTTATCATCCTTCGTATGCACAACCTTCTGCAGGTCAATACTCCGGAATGAACATGGTGTGGAATCCATCTCAAATTCAACAGACTATGCAACCTAATGTGCAGTTACCTAATCAACCTAGAAAACCTATAGTTTCTGGTCCAACCTAGAAACTTTTCCAGCCTACTATTCAAGTCCCTGCACCTAGTTCTATTCAGCAGCTCAGGCCTTGTACACCTCAGACTCTGCCTCAAATTGCTACAGCTACTACAACTTCTGTTCAACCTACAACACCTGTTTCTGGAGTATCTGTAGCTCCGGTTTCTTCTATCCATGCATCGGTGAAAATTCCTTAAGCCTCTATCCCACAGTCAGGACCTACAATTCAAAATATGGTCCATATGCCTACAGGACAAGCTGGTACTAGTACAATTATCTCTAGTCAACCACAGTTTACTTATCAACCATACCAGGGATAGTATCAATTTGGACAGGCTACAAAAAATCCAGTATATTAGTATCAGCCGTACCCTGGGTATACTTATCAAGTACCTCAACAACCCCAGTATGGTCCGGTTAATCCTGGTTACCCAGGAGGTTTCACGATTCCAAATGCACATCCAATTCCAAGGTATCTTGGATATCCTCCTCCTGGCACTAGTTTGATCACACAAGGTTATCAATACCCTAGCCATTGGTTACCATTCATAGCAACTTTATATTTACCGGATCTATCACGCCTTATGAACGATCCCATTTTTTATCATCCATATTGCTCGTTGATGCCTAACAAGTTTCCTAGTGATATTCCGAAGTTTGAAGGTAAGTCTGGAGAGGACCCATCTAATCACGTTATGACTTATCACCTCTGATGCACATCCAATTCACTAATCAATGATTTGATTCGATTCCGTCTTTTTCATAGAACTCTCATTGGTCTAGCTGCCAAATGGTACATTGAGTTACCACGTAGTTCTTTTAATAATTTTAATGCACTAGTTACTTCTTTCTTAACCCATTTTCAATTGCCTGTCAGATACGACAACAGCACAGAATTTCTAACTTCATTAAAACAGTCTACGTCTATGTACATATCTGATCACATTCATAAATGGAGATGTAGAAGGTGTTAAGTGAAAGTCTTTATTCCAGATCAAGTTTTGGCTAAATGGTTTATTAAATCGTTATTGCCCAAAATTACTGAAGATGTGGCCAAAGGAGGCGTTTTTACAGAAGAGAAAGTCATCGCTCAGGCTCAATACCTTGACCTCGTATATACTAAGTTAGGTACTCTATTTGATAAAATCCCTGATTTACCAAGACCTGATCAATTAACTACAACTCCTTCTGGCTCTCATGCCGCTAATGGTGTAATTGGTTCTGTTAGCACTGGTAAAAATAAGAAGAAGTCTTCCAAGACCACTTCTCCTATTATCACTTTACCTGATTCACCCAAAGGATACTCATCCCTAGAAGCTTCCGCCGTTATTAATGTTGTAGAGTCATCTACAACCAAATCTAAAACTGGTGGTAACAAGAAAGGTAAGAATAAAAAGAAAAAATCTTCAAAATATAAAAACGATACAACTGAACCAACTGACAAAAAATGTAAACCTTGATATCCTTGTCTAATCTGTGATGAGGATCATTTTACAAAAGAGTGCCCCCATAGAGTCGAGGTATCAAAATTCGTTAAGGGTTCACCTATACCTGATGTCTTGAAGGATCCCTTTCCTGCTCAAGATAGTAACATGGTTGGATGTTCCTCCAATACGCTTGATAATATCTTGATGGTTGCAATGCAATCGCAAGATTATGGTAGTAAAAATACTGGTAAAGAAGTAGAAACATTCAATTCTGCATCAACTACATCTCCCTTAGTTTTTGATCCATAACAGATCAAGAAACAAAATCCTGACTTAGTGATTAAACCGCCTACTAAAGGTGTACTTCATAAATAAGCTTTCAATCCACATGCGAGAGCTGCTAAGAATTACAATATTGTTGAAGATTTACAAATTTCCCCTTCAACAATGTCAGCTTTGGAAGTATTTCAATCATGCTCAGCCCAAAGAAAATTACTTTTGTCAGCCTTAGGAGCCGTAGATCTCCAGGATTCGAACCTCGTGATCTTCGATTTAGAATTTTACACCTCACCTACCCCATCAAATGGCTTTTCGAATTCCGGTAATAGTAAAAAACAAACATATATTTTGTACTATTGTTGATGAAGGAGATTCTACGTGTATTATGTCGTTAAAATGTTGGAAATCACTTGGTTCTCTGACCATTAAACAATCACCAACTATTCTCAAAGCTTTTGACGAAAGAGGTTTTCAGCCATATGGTATCTTACAAGATCTACCAATAGAGGTGGAAGGAAAAATGCTTAATCTAGATGTGGAGGTGGTTGATGCCCCTCTGGATTACAACCTTCTCCTAGGTTGCAGTTGGTCTTACACGATGACTATTGTTGTATCATTGATCTTTCATCTCATCATGTTTCCTCATAAAGGAAAGATCGTTAAAATAGATCAGCTCTCATATTATTCATCCAACCCAACCTCTACTGATAGCATCCAACATATTGGAAAATCGACTATCCCTTATAAGGATGTCGGAGTAGGTTTGCTTAAACATTCGACTTTACTGGGAACTTTTTCCCTGCCTGCTCCCAACATACAACTTCCTATTTCTAATATCAATATGATTACACCAAGTACTATTTCCTTTGATGATCCTTGGATAGTACCTTCAAAATCATAATTGGATTCTTTCAAAGGCCCGATGCCTTTGAGTCCTTTTGAGTTAGCATATCAAAATGTACAGACATTTTTTGATACTCCTTCAACTAAGTCTGATCTAGTGAATGTGATCAATCAGGAGTCATTTTCAATATCGAACTTAGCTTTGACACCAATTCCGGATCCTGCTCAACAATTATTCAACATTGATGAACATATTCATGAATTCTTGTCGGTAGATGAGTTACCATGGGAAGATCTTCATCATAGGTCTTCGTTTTTACCTGAGCTCGATCATTTTGAGAATTATTTTTCCTCCATTTTTACCACTAATTATGTGAAAGACCCTCAGAATCATCTTTCACATTTTGATTCTGAATTGAATTTAGAAAATATTTCTACAACATTTCCTCTTGACATTTCAGTGAAACATGGAATTTTTGAAAACATTCATATAGGTGCTTCTTGTATGGATGATGAAATCCAAGCATATAAAGCCCTATTTCAGGAATTTAGCGAGATTTTTGCCTGGTCATATGAAGAAATTCCAGGAATCGATCTGTCGATTGTTTTTCATGAAATTAATACATACCTAGATGCTAAACCCATTAGACAGAGATTACGTTAGATACATCCGAGAAAAGCTGGCGCTATTAAAGTCGAAGTTGAAAAATTACTTCGTGCAGGTTTTATTTATCCAATTCCACTCACGGACTGGGTATCTAATATTGTTTCGGTCAATAAAAAACAAGGAACGATACAAGTATGTATCCATTATAGGGATATAAATCGAGCTTGTCAAAAATACAATTATCCAACCCCTTACATCGATCAAATTATTGACGATTGTGCTGGAAGTGAAATGTTCTCATTCATGGATGGATTTTCCAGCTACAATCAAATCAACATACTCCCTGTAGATCAACTTAAAACAACTTTCATTTTTCCATGAGGAACTTTTTCTTACCACAAACTACCTTTTGGCCTTAAGAATGTTGGCGCCACTTTTCAAAGGGCTATGTCTTATGCATTTCACGACATTAAGCACATTGTGCAACCCTACCTTGATGATTTTCCTGCTCATTCTTCATGCATAGAAGATCATATTACTGATTTACGAGCCATTTTTATACGATGTAGGCATTATAAGATTTATCTAAATCCTCACAAATGTGTTTTCTATGTACATTCTGGACGAGTATTGGGATTTATTGTCTCAAAGGCAGGCATTCATGTCGACCCATCGAAGGTTGAGGCAATCATCAATTTACCTCCTCCTTCTACTCTTCGCCAACTCCAAAGTTTGCAAGGGAAAAAAAACTTTTTATGTCGATTCATTCCTAACTACGTCGAGCTAACGAAAGTTTTCACTAGGTTGTTAAAACATAATATTCCTTTCTTTTGGGACGAGGTCGCCGATAGATCTTCTGATGCTTTGAAACACGCATTGACCCATGCACCATTACTACATCCTCCCAACTACAACCAAGATTAATTTTCGTACCTCGCCGCTTTCGATTCCACGATAGGGATGGTTTTAGTTTAGGAAGATGCATTCATGGTGAACATGTGATTTACTATCTTAGTCAAAATTTGCATCCGACTAATATCAAATATTCACATGTGGAGAAATTGGCCTTGGCAACTGTTCAAGTTGTCCAACATTTTTGTCATTACAGAATGTTGCGCAAAACAACAGTGATATCTGATTGTAACCCTATGATGTATATTTTGACCAAACAATTGCTAACGGGCAAATAATCCAAATGGATTGTTATCCTACAAGAGTTTGATTTGGAATTTGAAACATCCAAATCCAAGAAATCATCAATATTTGCAGAACTTATGTGTGATTTCCCACGTACTGATACAGAAACTGTGGTGGAACAACCAATCACAGACGAATCCTTGTTTCTTATTGGTACCATTGATCCTTGGTATGGAGATATCATTGTTTACCTTCAGACCCTATCTTTTTGGCCTGAGCTTTCACAGTCGCAATGACAAAAAATACGTTTCCAGTCTCAACAATATCATATTGTTGGCAACACACTATAGCGTCGTGGTGCGGACTCAGTTTTTTGACGTTGTCTAACCCATGAAGAAGCCAAAAAGGTTTTAAATTACTGTCACTCTGGAGCAAGTGGTGTTCATATGTCTGGGTACGCTACAACCCAAAAGATATTGCGTGAAGGTTATTTTTGGTCGTCCTTATTTAAAGATTGTATTTATATGGTCCGAAAATGTCATAATTATCAAATCTTCGATCGAAAAATACGTGCACCACCTACTCCTCTTCACCCTATAATTGATTTCGGTCCTTTTGAAAAATGGGGCATTGACTTCATTACATGTAAACCTCACTCGGCCGGGGGGCATGGGTATATTATTCTAGCGGTAGATTATTTTACCAAATGGGCTGAGGCGATGCCTACATTTGCGGCAGATGGCAAAACTGTAGCTACTTTCATGTTCAATCATGTGATTGCTTTTTTTGGTGTACCCCAAGCAATAATTACTGATCACGGGAGCCATTTTCGAAATATCATGATGACCAAGCTAACGGACCAACTTGACCTGGGCCATGACAGTTCTACACCATATTATCCCCAAGCTAATGGTTTAATTGAAGCAATTAATAAATTCTTAGTCACCATGATTAAATGAATCATTAAAATTCATAAGTCGAATTGGCATACCATGCTCTTTTTAGCGCTTTGGGCATATCAAACCTTAGCAAAAACATCGACATAATTTACCCCTTTTCAACTAGTTTACAGTTTAGAAGCAGTATTACCCATTGAATGTGAGATACTGTCACTCCAACTAGCCATAGAGTTACTACCAGCCACTTCTAAAGAGGAGAAATAGTTTTTATACTTGGCTCAATTAGATGAGAATCGGCGCACCGCTGCATTAGCTACCGAGACTCATGTGAAAAGAATGAAAGCTCAGTATGATAGAAGTGTTACCCCTCATAATTTTTCAGAAGGAGACCTACTTTTGATTTATGATTAAGCCAATGATAAAATAGAGGCTAGGAAATTCGAAACCATGTGGCATGGTCCTTATATTGTTAAGCGACAGCTTGCAAAATGGGCATATGAATTTATTGATTTTCACGGGGTCTCTTTAGGTAAACCCAGAAATGGAATTTATCTAAAGAGATATTATGCTTAAGTTTTGTGTGGAGATCTTCTCTGTATATTAGTTACTTTCTAGATAGTTTGTTGTAGATTAGAAAAGTGTGCCTAGCTTAAGTGTGCTTTTACTACTATTCCTGCTTATCTGGAATATTCTTGATATCATAGATGTCAACGTCCTTTAAAACATATATTGGTTTTTTTTATGGTGCTTGTCGTAGTACATGGAACATCTCTTCCGTAGTTTGGGTTATTTATTCACCCAATGACAAGTTAGTATCTATGCATGGGGTAAGCCTCGGTCAAACAACGAACAATATTGTTGAATATAGTGCAATTATTGAATTATTGTTGGAATCTATTTCATTTGGAATTCAGAGTTTGATCGTTAGGTTAGATTCTAAACTCGTTGTATTATAGTTAAACCGATTATATGCCATTAGAAACCCAGTATTATTAAGATTGTTTTTAAGTGTTCGTCTCTTGGAACAAGAGTTCGATTATATTGATTATCAACACATTCCAAGAAATTTAAACACATTAGCAGATGCAATAGATTCTAGTGTTATAAATAGAAATTTTCAATAATAAAGTAATAAATCAACATTCGATAACATGATTGAACAAGTAACTGGAAATAATAGTATATCATAGTATATATGTGGTGTTCAAAAAATAGTACATCGTCTTCGATCATAGGTTCAAATGCCTTATGATCGGAAAAAAGTGATACAAAAAATGAGTCTATACAGTCAATCATCCACTATCTGTGGTAATGATCATGATAATACACTACTGCTAGTGCTACTCTACTCAAAAATATCCTGAATGGTCCAGGAACACCAATGACGTATCTCTGTAAACAGAGTGGGATGTCATCTATGGTAGTCTCAGGAATATCCATAGTTATCTACTCCAAATGGTGTTCCAAATTAGTCAGGATCTTTGTTTTCTAATCTTGTGGTGGTGGTGCTACTACAGATGCATCCCTTTTCCTCCGATCAAAGGGGCAGAGAGTGGCTGGTCGACGTGGACCCACATCTGCATTTGAAATTTTTGTTATCAATTTTGGACGATTTAAAAACAAAATTAGAAATTAGAAATTAGAACATGTCAAAGAGATTTTTTACCTGACTCATCCCACTGAGCTCCTGGAGGAAGTGGCATATCTCAATCGCCGCGGAAATCCATGCCCGCATATGGAAAATCCTCTATCACAAAATGTTGGTGTTCTAACCAATGAAAATAAGTTCAAGGAAATTGAACAATCTCCCCACCCTCGCTGTGATGGGCCATCAAAGCAACCTATCGAACCATCCGAGGCTCTCAAGGTCTAACAGCATCAACAGGAATATGTTGCGGGGCTAACAGAGGAATCCTCTCTAAAGAAAATTTAACCACGATAGATCCATATCTGAAGTTGTTTAATTTCCTGTTTTTTTCTCTAGTTAGCTGGCCTTTGACATTAGCCAACACTGCCTCGCACCAGTTGAATATGGTGCCTCAAAAACAATCTACTACAATCCGCATCTGAGATCCAGTAGCTACATGCAAAGCTGCACTTCCGCACAACTTGGTAACAGTAAATTCAATCACTTTTAACTATGGATGGATGATAGTTTTAATATCAATCCGTTTGTCTCTACGATTGGCTTCATCATTACAAAACTCTAATTGTAGGCTAGCAACAAACTGGCCACCTGGCCTAGCCCCAAATATAGAAAGTGGTTCGCCTCTCTTAGAAAAACCAGTCAAAAAATATATGTCCTCCAGCTCAATTTTGATCCAGTGGCCTCCAATCATGAAACACTGGTCCTGAACGTCCCACTTGTTTTCCAACCAAGTGAGAAGATCTACTTGAGCTCTCATGCCACTGATAGCCCAAAATTTGAATAGCCCGCATGCTCTTAAAACTTGCAATTTACTTTGATGAATCATTGCTAATTCATCTACCTCCTCATGTTCCTATTCTTGCCAAATGAGCATTTTCAATACCATACAATGAGTAAAATGAAGGATTAGAATCATTTTAAAACAAAAATTTTGGGTAATTTGGAAGGAAATTGTGTTTTTAAACTCGTTACGGTGCCCTCGCACTTTATGCTCAGAGACAGTGCGTAGCTTCGCACGGGCTCTGTGTTAAAAGTACGGGGCCTCGACATTTTCCTTTGTGAGAAAATGTCGAGGTCTGCAGGTACCTAGTGTCCTACCTGCGGACCCCTGAGGGTGGATTTTTGAACCAATTTTCCTCCCAAAAATGAAATTTAGACCCTAATTTAAGAAAATGAGTGGATGAAAAGAAAGGAAAAGAGGATGTGGATTACCTGGAGCAGACAATTTTCAATTTCAATGGTCGGTTTGTCCAGAATCTTCTCCGAGGCGCTTTTTTCCAAAAGCTCTAAAATTTTCACTCCAAACTTAAACGGTAAAAATGAACTTGAAAAAATCCTTTTTATAAGTTTTTTTAAATAAATGAAATTTAATTTTTTTTTATTTTTCACTTTAAAAAGATGGTTTTTCAAAATATTTTTACTATTGAAACAGGTATGTTTAATTTTTTGAGTTTTTTGTGCAGAATACTGGATTTTTCAGGCAAAATGATCGTTTTTGATGAAGAGTATACTTTTATCACTTTTTCGGGCTCTTTAAAATTTACTAAAAAATGAAACCATGGAGTCCTCTTTTAAGCCCTTTTCAGACTCTCTAAAAATGAAAATATTTCCGAGTACTTGACTATTCGAACTCGTTAAAGGAAATGAACGGTCGTCCCTTCAGTATAAGTTTACCCCTTTTCTAGACTGAAATGGACTATTTACGAAAAAGGTATACATTGACTAATCATGGTCAATAGAGTTCTCTCTTGCATTATTTTATCCCTTTTTCGGGCCTGAGAGACTAAATTTACGAAAAAGTACACCCATGGATTTTTCTTAAGTTTTTTCTTCTGACTCCCGAAAAATGAGAAACACCGAGTTTCTCCTCTACTGGACTCGTTAAAATTAATAGTAAAGGACCTATCGATTACAAACAAGAATGAACCACTCCTTCTTAGGGTTTGATTTTAAACTAAGTTGGACTCATCCGAAGGATGAGCTTATAAACAAGCAAATTTTATCCTCCTCAAGCTTGTCAAAAAATAAAGAAGTACTTGCCAGAAATGGTGGGAAAAATAGAGAAAATAGATTCATTTGTTACACTTTGATTTGTAAAAACATTAGACCACTCTTGAACACGACACTTTTTGTCACACTTCCACCTGGGTTGGGAAATCCTTTGCATATCAGTTAATAAAACCATATTAAAGGTCTTCAGCTAGTTTCTGGGTATTAGCTTAGGGAAACTGTCACCAAACCATCTGCAACGTAATTATGTGTTCAAGAGGACAGTCAAACAAACCACTCATATGAAAACATTTGTCTCCATTCGCGTTGACCATCCCTGAGTCAGTCCTTGCAAAAAAATTCTTCAAAACTTGATTTATGGTTTCGTGTCATGATCTTTCTTACGACGGATCACTTTCTATTGACGACAACTCATCATCTAGGAAGTTGATCTAGAATCCGTCAGTACCTTCAAATCTGCATGCCTTAATGGCAGGTTTCTCAGCTTCGAGAACAGGTTGCATCATTAACCTTCGATTGAACGATTCCATGAAATGTTTGACTTCATATCACTTATTCACATTTCATGGATTGTACTGAGTACTTTGAAAGCCATTATCAATATTGGTAGTTTGATGGCAGTGTGGGCGTAGGCGTTAAGGAGAGCCTCTCAAACTTGCTTACAATTGTTTCCAACTCAAGATGGGTTTTATCTTGTTCCTTATGATTTGTTTCATTCATCAAATTTGTAAAATTTGATTAATGAAATTCACAAAAATCTTGAAAAGTCCCTTAGACAATATTAGCTCTTTTGAAGATGTTATAAATCCTTGAAAAAATTTAAGCTCATTAAAACCAAGTTTTAATACTCTTTAGAAATATAAAACCTTGACTTGTAAATAGAGGTTAACTTTCCAGATCATAATATTAAAATGCTATAAATAAATGTTTCAAACCCTTTGAAACAAATACCAAACCTTGAGCTTATGGCATTAAACCCTTTTGATTAGTTATTTAAACTCTAGCATAAGACATTTTAATATATTTAAATCAATGTTAAACTTTCTCTCGGTCCCACACATCAAATGTTCAACAAAAATTTACCACTCAAGGAAACGCTAGCTCATACCTTGCGTTAAATCCCATCCAACTTCCAATGCAAAAATTGTTTGATTTGTTTAAACCATAATCCAACGAATATTGTATTACTCTACAGCCCGGACTTTATCACATGGATGCAATGCGAAATAGGCAGTGAATTGAAGATGACGTGTCATAATTGCATTGGATCGCACTCCAAATTTGTGAAACCACTCCTTTGCCAAATGCTATGTGATACCGGTGGTATCACTCCATAAAACCGCTCAATCGAAAACTTTAATTTCCGACTGTATTGAAGCTGGATTACACTAGATTCAGATTAGTATCAACTCGCTTGGAATTTCGATGATTTCTATTGACATTCAACAAGTTAACAGAACCCGTGAACTTCAATCCAACCAAAGGAACAATGGACCTTTTATTAAATCCAAATTATGCAGAAGTAATCCAAATGTGTTTAAATTGGCACAAGCATCTATGACACAACCGTCTTCTCCGCTTAATGCTATGGATCAACCTCATCCGATAGCATTTCAACCAAACAGAGTTTCAATTTAAATAATCAGAACTAACATTGCTAGCGTTCTTCATCAAAAGGACCAAGACTCATCGACTTTTGTTGAACCTTCACGCAGGATTAATATGTACTCAATTCATACACAGAGATATCAAACTCAATAAAATTTTGAAGGTTAAAGACTATGGTGATTGCCAGTATAAACAATAATTTAGAAATATTGCAATATTATTAAATCAATTCCTCACAAACAATTCTTCTTCGGCCAACTCCAAATTCCTCAGTCACAGAGGTTACAATTTATAGTTCTTATTACATAACAAAGACCTCCTCAATTAGGATCCAATTTCCTAAATTGAGACAGAATCCTACATGCCAAATATCCTCCTAAAATCTATCAACTGAAGCTAGATATGCTCAACAATATCACACCTATTCAAACAACTTATCTCTAAATCTATTTAAATATACTCTCCTAATTTATTACAGAAATAAATAATAACAATTTGTTTGAGGGAATCAACCCTCTCAGTAAAAATTTGACTTTCACCCATCAGTGAAAGAATTTTAAACTCATTTAGCCACAACATGTGAACAATATTTCACATTTCTGGCTAAGCTCTAATGCCCCTGCATCAGAGTCCCGAGGACAAAATTATTCATGGGCTCCTGTCCATGAGATCCTCCACAAAACTTCCCAATTTCTCCAACATAGCTTCTGTCATCCAAGTAGCATCCTCAAGTGGTTGATCTTTCCATTTGTTCAAGTACTTGAAATACTCTTGTCCTTTAGTTCTCTTAAACACTTTCTTGTCTAAGATCATATCTAGTTGTAATGGCTATGCTGTAGGTAACTGTTTTACCCAGTCAATCTGCTCTTTGTATTTTGGTTTTTCATTTGTGCCACCATCTTCATACCTATACAAATCTGCAACATTAAATATTGGAGATATTCCAATGTTAGATGGAAATTCAATTTCATAGGCATTTACAGAAAATTTTCTCAATATCGTGCAGGGTCCTATCTTTTTGACTCAGTTTATTATACTGTCTCTTTGCAAATCTGTCTTTCCTCAAGTATGCCAAAACTAAATCACCAACTTCAAGATTAACTTCTCTTATATTCAAATCTGCTCTGCTTTTGTACTTGATGTTGTTGTCTTGTATCTACTACTTTACATGTTCATGTATTGCTTGATTCTCTGAAGCAGACTCTTCTCCTTCAACACTTCTCATTTCTGATTTTCCCATGTTCCTCAATTCAGATACTCCTCTTGGGTACATCCCATAAACAATATGGAATGGACTCTGTCCTTTACTTTTGTTTGGTGAATCATTGTATGTATATTCTGCCTGTGGTAAGAAATGATCCCACTGCTTAGGATGTTCTCCTGCAAGACTTCTCAAAAGATTACCCAAACTTTTGTTCACTATTTCAGTCTGTCCATCAGTCTAAGGGTGATAAGCTGAGCTGAAACTCAGACTAGTACCAAGCTTCTTCCACAATGTCCTCCAAAAATGACCAAAAAACCTGTTATCTCTATCAAAAACAATACTTTTAGGCAACCCATGTAATCTAACAATTTCTTTGAAAAACAAATTGGCAACATGAATAGCATCACTAGTTTTATAACATGGAATAAAATGTGCCATTTTTGAAAATCTGTCAACAAAAAAAAAATTGTATCATTCCCTCTTTGTGTCTTAGGAAATCCTAAAAAAAAATCCATACTACCATATCCCAAGGTCTGTCTGGAATAGGCAATGAAATGTACAAACCTGCATTCTAGCTTCTTCCCTTTGCATACTGAAAATTTTTACAATTTCTCACAAATTTTTCCACTTCAGATCTCATCTTTGGCCAATAATAAAAATGAATCAGCTGCTCATAAGCTTTATCAGTACCAAAATTTCTAGCAAGTCCACCACTATGCTTCTCTTTGATTAAATTCTCTCTCATGGAAAAATTTGGTATACACAATTGATTTTTTTGAACAATAAACCTTCTTGCAAGAAATAATCCAACCACTGACTTCTATCTATCAAAACAGGATTACAACATGCTTCAAATGCTTCATTGAAATCCAAATTGTTTTATAGAGTTATTTAAGAAAATCAAAACCTACCACTTCAATTTGACTTTCTTGAACAAGAATGTTCTTCCTACTCAAGGCATCAACTAATTTATTTGCTTGGCCACTTATGTGTTTCAAAACAAAGTTAAAACTTTGAAGATATTCAACCCATTTAGCATGTTTTTGATTCAATTTAGGCTACTCCATAATGTATTGTAAAGCATGATTATCTGAATATAGTAAAAATTCTTTAGACATTAAATAAAGTCTCCACTTCTTCAGTGATTGTACTATTGCATAAAACTCTTTGTCATAAGAAGAGTACTTTCTTCTTGTCTCATTTAGCTTCTCACTAAAATATGTTATAGGCCTATCTTCTTGACTTAAGACAGCTCCAATAGCTTCTCCATTAGAATCACACTTCACTTGAAATGGTTTGTTAAAATCAGGAAAAACTAAAACATGTTTCTTAGTTATCTTTTGTTTCAAAAACTAAAAATTCTTTTCAGCATCAGCAGTCCACTTGAATGGTTGTTTGTCTTTCTTTATGGTTTCAATGATAGGTGCATTAATCTTGCTAAAATTCCTTATGAATAAGAAGAGTACCTCAAATAAACTTTTTGGTGAAGGCCACTCCACAATTTCCTTGACCTTTTCTGGATCCATCTTTAACCCTTCAACAGAAACAACAAAACCCAAATATACCAATTCTTTTTTCATGAATGAACACTTCTTTAAATTTATCAACAACTTTTCTTGACATAGTTTCTTCAGGACATAGTTAAGATGCCTTAAATGTTCTTCCTTTGTTTTTTTGTAAATTAATATATCATCTAGATATATTATTGCAAATTTACCAATAAATTCCT
Organism: Pinus albicaulis; assembly: GCA_034641835.2. Lineage (NCBI taxonomy): Eukaryota > Viridiplantae > Streptophyta > Pinopsida > Pinales > Pinaceae > Pinus > Pinus albicaulis. The sequence goes on from CM076573.1 coordinate 973,995,029, forward strand.
TTAACACTTCATTCATGAGCCTCATAAAAGTACTAGGTGCATTTGATAAACCAAAGGGCATTACCATCCACTCATAAAATCCCTCATTTATTTTAAAGGCTATTTTCCATTCATCACCTTCCCTTATCCTAATCTTATGATACCCACTTTTCAAATCTAATTTTGAAAAATATCTTGCTCTACTCAAACAGTCCATTAAATATTCAATTCTGGGTAAAGGAAATCTATACCCGATTGTTATCTTGTTTATTTCTCTTGAATCAGTGCACATTATCCAACCTCCATCTTTCTTCAAACTCAATACTGTAGGTACTGCACAAGGACTCAAACTTTCTCTGACCAAACCTTTTTCAACCAATTCCTACACTTGCTTTCCAATTTCTTCATTTTCTGTAGGAGTCATTCTATAAGCATATTTGTTTGGCAGATTTGATCCTAGAATCAAATCTATCTGATGGTTGATTCTTCTTACACGTGGTAACTCATCAGGCAAATCATCCACAATAATATCACAATAATTGTCCAGCATTTCTTGAATTGCAAATCAGAAATTTTAGTAGAAGTAAATACTACCTTAGGTTTGCAAACTAAAGAAAAATTTACCTCTTCATCTTCAATCTGTTCTAAGTATTCTTTCCCACTCAGCAATAAAGCCTTTGGATCAGAATTTTTTCTTGATGCATCTCCTTCTTCCATAGGTAACAATGTTTGATACATACCATCCTTGAAAAAATTTTAGGTGTTCCTCTTACCATCATGCACTATTGCTCTGTCATACTGCCAAGGTCTACCTAGCAGTATGTGACACACGTCCATAGGAAACACATCACACATTACTTTATCTTTGAAGCTAGCCATCTACAACTCTATTTCACACTATTCTTTCATAATCAGCTGATGACCCTTATGAAGCCATGACACCTTGTAGGGTGTTGGATGTGTTAGCAACCTATAAATATAGGATTCATAATTTTGACTTAACTGATGGTAGTCTTGTAAATATGTTCAAACTTTTCTTTCTACAAGTTATTTTCCCATATTTTGTAAAAAATAAAAAAAATCAAAGAGAGGGTAAAAAGTCCTAAAAGAAAAATCAAAGGACTTAGAAAAAATAATATACCCCAAAAGAAAAAAATAAATAAAGAATGAGAGTGTGCATGTATAAATTCCACTACTTTTACCTTTTGCAGTTGATTATGGTAGAGTGTCAATAAATGCCATAGTCTGTGATGAGTTGAACAATTTAATCTTGACTTGTCATCTTTCAATTTCAAATTTTGTAGATAGTGAATAAAGAATTGTCATACAGTTTAATCATGACAATTCAGTAGTTAGGTAGAGAATAAAAGAATCCAACATTTTAATCTAGATTCTTGGTTGAAATAAGTGCATAATTAGATAGTTTACTGCTTTAAAAAATAATAAAATGTTGTAAGGTTTCTAGCTCAAATGCACCTGATCAAAATAGAAGAACAAATGTTAGGAGATATGATTGGGTAGGCAGAAGAAGGTAGGAAATCCATTTTAAATATATTTCATCATGCTACAATAAATGGTTTCCCCTCCCCATAGCTATTTGACAGTCTAGACTATCAATCAAAGAGGCTTAGGGAATTTCCCTAACTTTTGTTAGGACCAGACCCAAGGCTCAAAGACTGACTAGTTGAAAATGTTAAGTTTCTATATTAATCTCATAAATTTTTATCATTTACCCCTTCATGCACTCATCACCATTTTACTTCATAAGTAAGAACTCTGTTCTTACTTAAATGTTACATAAAGGCCCATTTGAGTAACTTCCTCCATTTTATAAGACATAAAACCCTCAAAAACATGATATGCTAAGTAAAAAGTGAATGAGTTATGAAAATAAAGCTTTACTCTAATTTTCACTTTCCTTAGTTTTATTTATGAATTTTGAGTATTCATTGTCCATTTTCATATTAACACTTAACATATTTTATTAACTCCCTATCAAATATCCTAGTCCTATTAATATAACTTCTTTTTATTTAATATCCCAAAAACCCCTATATTATATGCTTTTTATGTCAAAGATATTAATCACATGTTGAAATAACATCCCTAAATTACCCCTTTGACATAAAACTACCCTAATAAAATACCCCCGCTCCCCTATAGTTTTATAACTTTAACTAAATCTAAAACCATATAATATAATTAAATTTTCAAAAAAGCACATTTTTTACATACTCCGTATTAAAAATAGCGCAGAAAAGGAGTACTTACTCCCGTTCCCGCATTGCCTCTACCAAGGTTAACCTTACCCCTTTCCTATGGTATACATCCCCTTACCACAGATTAAACCTTGGTTAAATATTTATAACCTACCCCATTCTATGTATAAACTCATTTTATACATAAACTTCATCAAATAACTACACACCCTGGCATTCATTCCCAACCCTTTAATCATCCTTATATTTCCAATCTGATGATCCACGCTCAACGTGATCATTCGGCCTCATGCCCCACCATTCCCTATCACATTAAAAGATGATCGTCGATCTTCTCTTATCAAATCAACGATGCATATCAAAAAACCTAGTCCCACCTTGTTTCCCTACAACTTCCTGATGCATCTCAGCTATTCACATCGCTCAATCGAATCCAACTGTGCGGATCTCATATCGCATTACAAAAGTGATCGGGCGAAGTTGGAAAACAATTTTGCGATAAAAGTTGATTCACAAAACCACCATCTTCTACATGTCTCATTTCTACTAGATCGCATTGCGAAAGTGAAAAGCCATTTATCGCCCAGGAGAAATGTGATAACCACTAATGGTTTCGCCTTCAAACTTAAAAACTACTCCCGCCATTAATATTGACCTGTAATAAATGTTATGTACATTGATAAAACTTAAGGTTTCAACCCTAGTTTTATTGTTTCCATATCATTTTCACCTTCATCCATCAGAAAATTACTCATAGACACCATTTCAGAGTTGCTTTCGAATTATTTCATCGTTCTAAAGTTATTTACCCTATGAAATTCACCTCCGAAGACCCTCTACGCCTTCTACCAAACAGTTGTGACTAGTTTGAAGACTGGTACAACCTAGAAACTTTGTTCGACTGAAACCATACCTGTTCAAGGTATTTTTCAATAATCCAACCTACAAATGCTTAATTTCAAAGAACGAAATTAAACCAATTTGAATATATAAGCCAAAAGTATTCATCTGAAAGTACTCAAACCTTGAAGAAACAGAGGCAACCCTGTCAAAATTTTCCCAGAAAGCCCTGTTTTCGACTGTGAACCTTTTTAAAGCCAATTTCCTCAATTTTCACAGTTTAAAGATTAAATTAAAGGATCTGAACAACTAAAACCTCTAAATTACCTTGATATTCCCCGTTTTCAATCAAACCCTTTCAAAAGCCTAATTTGAGAAAAGAAAACTCAAAAGAGGTTATCCTTAGATCTGCTCAATTATCCCTCTATTAAAGTAAATTACTCTTGTAAATAATATAATCTTGTAGAAGTAAGCCTAAGAATGCCTAAAAAAGAGAGTTAAAACCTCCACAGACAAATCCCATTCCACAGGACTTTCAAAAAACCTTCAAACACCTCCCTGCAAACCTATATTTCATGAACAAATTGCTTGACTTTTGCAGGTTATTATCAGAATAAGAAATTGGGCCAACAGTTTTAATACTAGTTGACAAAATTGTTTGCTCCAAATTCTTAGATTTTAACTCAAGAGCTTCATTCAACAAACAGTTTGTATACAAAGAAAGAATAAAATCAAGTTAGAGAAATATCATAATGATGAAATGTGCACAGTGAATGGTAAAAGTGAAATGAGAATTCATAGGGATATTTAAAGAGTATCAGTGATTAAAGTGTATCAGGTAAAAGTCTGAGTGAAAGTTTAAACAAAGTTACAGAGCAGTCAAGGTAAAATAGTAAAAGTAAAAACAGAGTTAGTAATGGTAAAAAGAGATGAAAGTACTTTTACCAACAATAAAGTTTATCCAAAGTGAAATTAAAACAATTGAAAGAACAAAAAGGTGAAAAGATGAAAAAGAGAGAAAGAAGGGACATTTTTTGCACGAATTTCCTATTTAAGTCATTGTTTTGCAGAACATATTATGACCAATCCAAGATTAATTTTCAAAAAATTAAGGAGGTTTATGTTCTTAAGAGGGCCATCTACAAAAACCTCTGTCACTTTTCTAACAGAAATTATGGATTGGGAAATATTAAACAATATTGGAGAGCACTTTTTGCAGAAAATTCTTGTTAAGTCATCATTTTGCAGAAAATATTGCGGCCAATCAGAAATACATCATACAACACTGAAAGAGGTTTTCATTCCTAAGAGACCCATATACAAAAACCTATCTCAATTTTTGCACAGTGATTTCAAAATGAGAGATACATACACATCTTTACAGCCTATTTTTCAGACTCTGTAAAACTATGTTTTACACATCGTTGTTCAGAGCCTATTCTGAACAGCTGGAGAGGAATTTTAGGAAAATGAAAGAGGTTTATCTCAACAATATATTTATGTACAGTAAGATCTTTCAGTTTTTACATATGTATTTCGGATTGAGAAATACAAATATATCATTGGACCCCAAGTTTGCAGAATTGTTGGAGCATAATGCACAAAGAAAGGAAACAATTAGTGACTTGGATGTCTCATCATCAACTAAGAGTTGGATCAAATTAGAATTCTCATATTTTTCATCACCTATCCATAAAAAATAGTGCCAAATAGATGCATTAGTTTTGAGTGTCCTTTAATTAAGTTTTATTTATGTAAAATAGTTGGAGATATTTATAAAACAATCTTGATATTTTTTCAAGATATTCTAGTTTAGAATTTGTATAAATACTTCACTCTTTGAAGTATTTTAGTGTGGAATAAAATTTGCTGAGATTATTATGGATATTTTTGCTGGTGCTTTGGAGGCTAATGTGTTGATTGCATAGTAGCAGACTGGAATACAGCTAACTGGACTTCATAACTCAGGATTCTTGCGATAAGCTAATGAGTAAAGTGATTTCCTTATGTCATTGGTTCGTTTTCTGAAGTTCCATTCAATTTCATATATGTGTTCAAATCTGAAAGATTAATTAGGATTATTATTTTAGGATAAGTGTAAAAAACTCCCTGTCTTAACTAATTGATCATTTTAATGTTTTCTGCTAATTTCCGGACCTAGGAATTCTTAGTTGCTCCTGAGTCTCATTTGACCTCTGCCTCCTTCTCCTTATTTCCGGATCAAAGGATCCTTCACTACCTATTATCTCTAAAGCAAGTCATCCCATCCAATCAAACTATTCAAATCTCTTAGGGTTATCTACCTTGCCCTGAGTACATTAGCATCCTTTCAGCCTTGCCTTTCAGTCTTGCTTACTACATTTTGACTCCGTAGCCCAATAGACTAGTAGATCCCTCTTTAATTTGTCTCCAAGTAATCTTATTTCCCACCAAACCTTTCAAACAAAAACCAAGTGCCCAATCATACCTAGCCTAAAACTTAATCCAAAAAAAAGTTAAATCATAAAGAGAGATCCCTCTCTGAAATTTAGGAGGGCTAGATCCTAGATTTCAAAAATAGGTTTGTGGTTACCTCTAGTAAGCTACAAAGTTTTAAATATTTCCGATAGAAAATTTACTAGAGTGATAACAGGATGTTCCCTTGTCTTCAATTTCAACTTCTCTAACACCTCTGTAGAGACCACATTGTCTGTGCTGCCACAATCAATGACCAATTGACAGCATTTCCCTTGAACTTTGCAGACACTTCTGAACAAATTTTTCCTCTGTGTTGGCTCAGCAAATTCTTTCGTTTGTTTCAACAAAACTTTGTTAACAACCAAATATTTCCCCATCTCTGTCATAATTTCTCTCTCTGCTCCAGGCAACTTTGCTGCTTCTTCTCCAACTTGAGCAACAATTTCATTTCTCTGGCTTGTACCCACATTCTCTTTCTCTGGGAACTCATAGGCTCTATGTCCCAATTTGTTACATCGGTAACATCTTACTTCTCTTCCTATGCTTCTTCCTCCTCTTCCTCTATAGGAATTTCTTTTTCCACTTGCATCACCTTCTATGTGTGCATGTTGAGGTGAGTTGTTGCTAGCTCCATCTCTTGGCACTGTAGATCTCCCTCTACCACCTTGACTTCCCTTTCCTCAGAAAGTACCTCTTCCTTTGGCAGACTGCTTTCTCAGCAGTTTTTCTTCAGATTTCGAGGCCATTTGATAAGCCTCTTCTACTGTCTTAGGAGACAATATACTTATTTCATCTTGGATCTCCAATCTGAGACCATTTACATACCTGGCAATCTTCTTTGCTATGTCCTGGAGATGTCTAGTTCTTATGCTCACTTTGTAAAATTATTCCATGTATTCTTTTATTGTCATTAATCTCTGTCTAAGGTTTTGCATTTGTCTAAGTAATGTAAGCTAATAATCATTAGGCAAGAACTTACCTCTCAGCTTTGCCACCATTCTATTCCAATTCTTGATTGGTTGTTTACCAACTCTCCTTCTCTCTGCTTGCACTCCATCCCACCAAAGTGTTGCATGTCCCTTTAACCTTGTGACTGCAGATTTAAATCTCTTGTCTTCACCCATATCTTCATAGTGAAAGCATTTATTCATCTCATTCATCAAGTCTATCAATTCCTCTAGATTAAATCCTCCTGCAGAAGTTGATACTTCAAGTCTAGGCTTGGATGTAGATCCTAAAACTATTTTAAATAATCTCATCTTAGGAGTAAGCTCAACATTTCCTCCTTCTTTGTTAGCTTCAAGTTCACTGACATCCTCAAGATCCCTCGGTTTTCCTATTTCAATTGCTTCCAATCTGGCTTGGATCTGCTGCATAGTCTCCAGTACTTCTGCATTAGCAAATGGCCTACCTCTTCTTCTACCAGTAGCACCTCTACCAATTTGGACAACCATGCTAGATTTCTTCTTCTGACTCTTGGAAGTCTGTTCAATCTTTGGTAAATGCTCTGAAGTCTGCTCTGATACCAAAAATGATGGCATTGTAGACGCAGGTGTTAAGGAGAGACTCTCAAACTTTCTTACAATTTTTTCCAACTCAGGAGGAGTTTGATCTTGTTCCTTATGATTTGTTTCATCCATCAAATTTGTAAAATTTGATTAATGAAATTCACAAAAATCTTGAAAATTCCCTTAGACAATATTAGCTCTTTTGAAGATGTTATAAATCCTTGAAAAAATTTAAGCTCATTAAAACCAAGTTTTAATACCCTTTAGAAATATAAAACCTTGACTTGTAAATAGAGGTTAACTTTCCAGATAATAATATTAAAATTCTATAAATAAATACTTCAAACCCTTTGAAACAAATACCAAACCTTGAGCTTATTACATTAAACCATTTTGATTGGTTATTTAAACTTTGGCAAAAGACAATTTAATATATTTAAATCAATGTTAAACTCTCTCTTGGGCCCACACATCAAATGTTCAGCAAACATTTACCACTCAAGGAGACGTTGTTTCATACCTTGCGTTAATTCCCACGCAACTTCCCGTGCGAAAACCGTTTGATTTGTTTAAACCATAATCCAAAAAATTTCACATTACTCTACATCTCAGACTTTATCACATAGATGCAATGCGAAATAGGAGTAAATTGAAGATGATGTGTTGTAATTGCATTAGATCACACTCCAAATTTGTGAAACCACTCCTTGGCCAAACGCTATGCGATACCAGTGGTATCACTCCATAAAACCACTCAATCAAAAACTTTAATTTTTGACTGTATTGAAGTCAGACTCCACCAGATTCAGATTAGTATCAACTCGCTTGGAATTTCGATGATTTCTATTGACATTCAGCAAGTTAATAGAACCCGTGAAATTCAATCGAACCAAAGGAACAACGGACCCTCTATTAAATCCAAATTATGTAGAAGTAATTCAAATGTGTTTAAATTGGCACAAGTGTATATGACACAACCGCCTTCTCTGCTTAATTCTATGGATTGACCTCATCCGATAGCATTTCAACCAAACAGAGTTTAATTTAAATAATCAGAACTAACATTGCTGGCGTTCTTCATCAAGAGAACCAAAACTCATCGAATTCTATTGAACCTTTCACACAGGATTAATATGTATTCAATTCATACATAGAGATATCAAACTCAATAAAATTTCAAAGGTTAAATCCTCCGGGGATTAGCAGTATAAACAATAATTCAGAAATATTGCAATCTTATTAAATCAATTCCTCACAAAAAATTCTTCTTCGGCCAACTCCAAATTCCTTGCTCACAGAGGTTATAATTTATAGTCCTTATTACATAACAGATACCTCCTCAATTATGATCGAATTTCTTAAATTGAGACAGAATCCTACTTGCCAAATATCCTCATAAAATCTATCAACTAAAGCTAGATATGCTCAAAAATCTCACACCTATTCAAACAACTTATCTCTAAATCTATTTAAATATACTCTCCTCATTTATTACAGAAATAAATAATAACAATTTGTTTCAGGGACTCAATCCTCTCAATAAAAAGTTAACTTTCACCCATCAGTGAATGAATTTTAAACTCATTTAGCCACAATATGTGAACAATATTTCACATTGTTGGCTAAGCTCTAATGCCCCTGCATCATGGTTTCTCTCACACTTGTTAACAGTTCACATCATTGACTAGTAATCAAGTGGGTTTTACCATGTTCGACTTCAACACATTTAATCGCATGAACAGAATCATACTAGTTCAGGAAGCGGAAATCAAGACCCTGGATCTAGTTTCCACCATCCAGGCTGTGAGGAGTTTTATTATTCATTATGCAGTAGACTATTCATTACAGATGGTTGCATCCATGTTGTGTCTACACTATTGATGTAATATTAAAATCATTTCTGTATCAGAACAAGTTTAGTTAGTTTTTATCTGAGTATGGGAATGCCTACCTCAGTGATGATATATGTATATGTGTGTGTGTGTGTGTGTGTTTTTCATTGAATGTTTTTACAACGCTCTGACTGGGGTGTCCACAGGCTAATCCTTGAAATGATAAATCACATCACTCTTCGAATGCTCTCAGACTTTGCACTTTGGGGGCAATTTATTACACTGAAATTTGTCACCATGACATTTTAGTACTCCTTTAGAATTATAAAACATCAAATTTCCTAAATTCAAGCCTTGAAATTGAGAGAAAAGCTCATAAAAGTCTTAAAAACACTTGTACCGCACTTTCTCTTAACATTGCCTGCGGTGCCACACTTTTTTGCTCTAAATCATGCGGAGCTAAACACACTTTTTATTCATTAAAGGTGTGGACCCTTGTAAAAGGTAAAAAAAAGGTGGAAAGTAACATTTAGAAGCCCAACAGTCAAATCTGGAAGCTTCTAGAAGCAGTTGTCCGGTCGAAGGTTCGCTCTATCATGTATGTTCATTCCTTCATTATGGGAGCCTACCCCTTAATTTATGGAGCCCAATCCCTTCAGAAGAGAATTCTATCCATTCTTAAGGGGAACCATAACCTCCTCTCTTTTCTTATAAATTGAAGCCATATTGCAGCTTCAAAGGTTGGAGTTAGTGAGTTAGACTTGGAGAATTTTTGAGGAGAAATGCTGTAGAGACTCATACTCTCATAGCCAATCATTATATGGGAATAATTACACACCCATGTGCTTTTAGCTGAGAGAGTGAAAGGCTTGTTAGAGTAAAGGAAATTCCTGTTCTGGACCCCAAGAAGGCCTGTATGACATCAAGGTGGACACATTTGTAAGGCTCTTCTTTATTTAGGTTAATACGAATGAATATTGTTTTCTCAATGGGTTTTTTAATTAATTATCTCATTTCTTGGATTCCTTGATCATCTTGATAGATGTTTGATTCATGAATTGATTTATTATACATGTGCTTTTGATCTTTTCTTGTGTTTGTGATTGCAGATCCTTGACGACGACTTTCTTCAAGCCACTCAAAAGAAGATCAACACCGGACTACAAGTAGGTTTCTAAAACCCTGTTATAATTAATTCCATGTGAAACAATATCTAGAGAAAATAGTTTTTATTTGTTTGTTTGTTGCTAGCTTTCTGTAGGACACTTGGGAGGTCTATCTTGTCTGCAAGAATGACTTATCCGTCCAAAGAAACCAAAGGTTCTGGGTTCGATCCCCAATGGAGTCACCATTTTTTTGGAGGGATAATTCATTCTTGTGGACAAGATAGACCTCCCAAGTGTCCTACGGATAGTTAGAAATAAACGGAAAAATAAAAATTATTTTCTCTAGATATTGTTTGACATGGAATTAATTATAAGAGGGTTTTAGAAACCTACTTGTAGTCCAGCTTTGATCTTCTTTCTAGTGGCTTGAAGAAATTCATCGTCAAGGATATGCAATCACAAACACAAGAAAAGATCAAAAGCACCTATATAATAAATCAATTCATGAACCAAACATCTATCAAGATGATCAAGGAATTCAAGAAATGAGATAATTAATTAAATAACCCATTGAGAAAACAATATTCATTCGTATTAACTTAAATAAATAAGAGCCTTCCAACCGTCTCCACCTTGATGTCATACAGGCCTTCCTGGGGTTCGGAACAGGAATTTCCTTTACTCTGACAAGCCTTGCACTCTCTCAGCTAAAAGCACATGGGTGTGTAATCATTCCCATATAATTATTGGCTATGAGAGTATGAGTCTCTACAACATTTCTCCTGAAAAATACTCCAAGTCTAACTCACTAACTCCAACCTTTGAAGTTGCACTATGGCTTCAATTTATAGGAAAAGAGAGGAGGTTATGGTTCCCCTTAAGAAGGGATAGAATGCTCTTTTGAAGGGATTGGGCTCCATAAATCAAGGGGTAGGCTCCCATAATGGAGGAATGAACATACATGATAGAGCGAACCTTCGACCAGATAAGTGCTTCTAGAAGCATCCATATTTGACTGCTGGGCTTCTAAATGTTACTTTTCACCTTTGTTTTACCTTTTACAGGGGTCCACAACTTTAATGAATAAAAAGTGTGTTTATCTCTGCATTATTTAGAGCAAAAAAGTGCGGTACCACATGCAATTTTAAGAGAAAGTGTGGTACACGTGTTTTTAAGACTTTTATGAGCTTTTCTCTCAATTTCAAGGTTTGACTTTAGGATATTTGATGTTGTATACTTCTAAGGGAGTACTAAAATGTCATGGTGACAAATTTCTGTGTAACAAATATATCTATCTAAAATTCTGAATTTGGATATGTTTCTATGCTGTGGTAGTAAGATGAATTAGAAATAAATTTTGGAGGTGTGTACATTGAACATAATTGACTATAATAAAATAGACTATTTTGTGTTTCAGTATAGACATAATTCTATGGAGGACCAACTCTCAAAATTTTTAGACATGGTATAAGGCTTAGACCTGAGGTTAGGTACCTCACAGGAAACTGACATTTTATTAATAAAAATTTTCTAGTATTAAGTTACCAAATTGTACATTTAATTATGGAACAACTATAAGAATGAATGAATATACATGAATGATAAATGTATGCACTGTATAGTTAAATAAGTTCTGCAGTGTATATTGAAAGAAATTATGTACTATCTCTAGAAAGATAAACTGAGAACTAGAACTTATTTGACAAAATAACATATACATATATATGTTTAGAATGTATTCTTACAGTAGAAGTGAAAGTGAAATTATAATCGGGAAGAGCATATTCTGTTAAAATTACAATAGTATTCTGACTTAAAGGAAAGAGTTTCTAGAGTATACAATCAAACAAATATATACAGAACAGTAAAGTAAAAGGTTGTACCCTATAGTAGTATTGTGAATAAACTGATTTGACTGATAAATAGAAAAGAAATTACTCCTAGTTTACATGCAAGTTTACATGAAATCTGGAAATGGAATTCAACTGAAATAAAAATAATATATTGAAATCCCAATAATACTACCATTAAAAAGAAGAAGTTTATAAATTAAAGTAGGAAATAATGATAATTTTTTAGTCCATACAGTACATCTGTATAAATAATTCAATCTATATAATTATACAATTAAACTAGAACTAGTTGTAAGAATAATTTTATAGAGATAAAATTTTGTTCTTCTATGGAAAATGGTAAAGGATAATGAAGAATAAACTTATGCAGATATTGCATATGAGAAAGCCCAATAGGCATCTGACCAACCTGTACAAAAATAACCCCGTATTACTATTAGCCAAATAAGTGCATGAGACATATAATAACTCCACAAGTAGAATTATTATAGCCATACCTGCAAGGAATAGAGTTGGAAGTCAGATTCTGAGAAGTAATAATTGAAACGAATTTTATATATGTAAATGAGGTAGAATGTAAATGCCATAGTACTTAGTTAATTACATTATGGGATGGCATATCTATGTTCTATCTGTAACCAAGAAAGAGGTGAAATCATTATTCGTGGTGTATATAAAAGCGTGGAAAAATAATTTTAAGGTTATGGTGACAGAGTCAAACTATATCTGGATTTAAAAATACTCATAAATAGTAGACCAGAGTATTGATCACTCATCTGTGGTGGAATAAATAAAACTTTCAACACTAGGATAGCAAATAAAAATGACATCCACAAGTAGTTGAGCTTAAGAAGGTAGGTAAAACAATAGTCAGGAACGTCGTTCTTAATAACAATGAAATAATTCTAAAATTTTGATAATCTATATGGAAGTAGAAAATGAGAATTTCCGTGGAGGCAACAAAACAAAAATTTGAGTCAAGAAACCGCAACAAGGGAATTTTGGTTAGAAACTAACGAAATGGAGAGTTTGATTGCATATTAGGATTTCATAAATGATATTGAAACTCCAGAAACTGAGGTTCTGATGTATATATTGATATTAACAGTGAAATCCAAATTTGAAGTTACACGAACTTATCGGAATGGAAGTTGACAGTCGCCGTGAACATCGTAGACCAGAAAGTGTTTGTTTAGAAATTTCCTGTATTTAAAAAAATTCTATGAGCTTTCTTGACCTACAAAATATCATACTTTACTTAAGTTTAATGTCACTATACTCTAACGAAATAGAAATGTGAAGGATATCAATTTTACAAACTAGCATATCTAGGAAATTGTCCAAGCGTAATTTCTATAAGCTTATACAGTTAATGAAAAATCCTGGTATTTTTGGGAAGGGAAATATAAAATCGAAGGAAAGTTTCACAAAAGCTCTGTGAGCTATTCTCACATCTAAATTGACTAATACTAAAAGTTAAAGAGAGGTGGCATTACTAGTTACCATCAATGCATGCCTTAGCTATGTCGGAACGAGAACCTTTTCATTGATTCCAAAAAAAAAATTCCATAACAGGAATCACAAGAATGAAGTGGTGTTACTTACTAGAACAATGCCTCAGGGAAAAACGAGTATTCGCAGTGCTTCTTGGGCATAGACAGATATAAAATTAGGACTAAAATAAACAAATATCTAATCACAGTAAACAAAAAAAAAATCGTGAAAATGATAAAGAGAAATGAATGTCAAGAGGAAGACATATTACTTGAAGTAAACTCACAGATAGTCTCGACATAAGAATGAAGAACTCCTCTTCGGATCTGTAGAACAGGTATTTTTGGTCATGGCCATACCAGTCATAGGAAAGAAGACTAGTGAACGAAGGAAGGTGTTAGACAAGGTGGGAGGCATTCAAAATAGAAATGAAATGAGAAAATGAACCTTGGCCTAAACCATAAATCTATATGGGCCATCAAAACCTAACCTAGATTAAATTAGAGTTGTCCAATTGTCAAAAATTGGAAGAAGGATAGGTTTTCCCGTGGCCAAAAAAGGATATGTCCCAGGCTGTGTGATTCAGTACGAAAATAAATAAATAAGTAGATCGCAATGTGATCTCATGTACAGTTGTCTGCACCATTAGGCATACAAGAAGTACCATTATAACAAATTGAAGAAAACATCATGCATCGAACTTCCAATACCCCTTAAAGATTGAGATTGACATTTACAAATGGTATCATTCGGAAACCGAAGCAAGTTCAATGTAGTACCTCTGCTTCAAACCAAAGTGACGTGTGAAATAAATCTATGGGTCACGTGAGAAGGGTAGTCCATATAGGTAGAGTTAGATGTGTGGGTATTTCCAAAGAAATTCCTATACAGGGTTCAGTTCCTTGTCTGAGGGATTAATGTAATGTGATTGTGGAAATTTGATGTAATAAGAACAATCACATAATAATTCGTTATAGAAGCATTATAAAAAAATAAGTAAAGTATGGGTTTTATTAATATTGCACTAAAATTCCGAACAAGGGGATTTTTTAAGTTATATCAAGTTGTAAAAGCAGTAGGATATGGTATATAAATCTATAAGATTAACAATGGAGATAATATTTGGTTCATGTAAACTATTCTTATAATTATAGTAAGGTGTATGTGAATTGCATAAGGAACATATAAACCTAAGTATGCCTTGTAATAGTCAACAAGTTTAAATTCATAGACAAGGTAGTTATATTGTGCAAGGTGTCCAATTGATAATATTACTAGATACATAGTATTACTTGTTAAGAAGAAACCTTAACTGTGGAAATATTTTATAGCGCGAGGTTACTGATAAGAATCTACCGCCTTCGAAAGTAAATTGAGATTTTATAAGTGGAGTACAGGTCTTTAATGTCCTGTAATCAATAGAAGGATATATAATTGTAAAAAAATACAGTGACTGTTATGACAGAAGTAACGTCATAATATGATCAACATAAGTCTAATGATATGTGAAGAGAAGTATTAACACTATACTTAGAAAAAATAAAAATAAAAAAGGGAGATGTTACAAGTAAGATTATTTCCCAATCTAGGAAATTTACTCTCATTACGATTTTCCCACATGGAAAGAACAAGAGTGTGGCTGCAACATCCAAACAAATCTCCCCTCCACAGAAGCAAAAAATGGACAATGTCATAGATTAATATAAGGAAATTTTCTCCTCACCCACATGAGTTTCTCTAAACTATCATGTCAAACACTCCATTGATCTGATCCTTGTTGCGGCGCTGCCTAATGGGTCGATCTATCAACGCTCTGTTATGGAAAGTGATGAAAACAAGAAATATATCCAAGAGATATTGTAGAAAGTGCACATTAGGCCAAGCTCCTCACCCAGTGGGAGCCTGATCGTGTTGGTACATAAGAAGGAAGACACTTGGAGACTATGTATTGAGTATGAGGCGTTGAACAAGATCATAGTTCAGAATATATACCAATCCCATGGATTGATGACCTTTTGGACTAGCTTGGGGGGGGGGCGGGGGGTGGGGGAGGAATATTTCAACAAGATCGAATTGAAGTGTGGGTATCACTAGGCATGAATCCAACCCTCCGATGTGTGGAAGACTGCATTCAGAGCTATGGAGGGTCTCTTCGAATGGCTAGTCATGTATTTTTGTTTGACGAATGCTCCCAGAACCTTCATGTGGCTGATGGAAGACATATTGCGTCCATTCACCAACTCATTTGTGTTGTTGTACTTGGATTATATCCTGATCTTCAACAAGACATGGGAAGAACACCTCCACCACATCCGACAAGTCCTCCAAACATTGTGGCAACACAAGTTGTGTCCCAATTTGGGATATATTTTTGATGAGCAGGGGGTGCATGTGGATCCAACCATTATCCAAGTCATTTGGGATTGGCCAGCCCTAACCACTCTAACAAAACTCTGTAGTTTTTTGGGTTTTTCCAACTTCTACTGCAAGTTCGTCTTTGGATTCTCCCATATCACTTGGCCCTTAATTCAAGTCACTAGGGCATGAGTGAAACAAAAACAATTGGTGCTTAATTATCACAGCTATTTGCACAGATACTTGAGGAGGAAATTGAGTTCCTTGACATTATCTCACTGGGCACAACATACCGATATGCCGCCAAGATCGAGCATAAATTTAAGCAGATGAAGCAACACTTGGGATCTACAAATCTGAAGCTAGGGAAAGGTGCCCCAAAACTGACAAGAAGGGGAAAGGAGAAAGTGGTGCCACCTATGACAACCTAGGGAAGTAGCAAGCGAAGAAAAATGCCACAAAGCTGAAGAAGGACACATGGAAGTCGCATGAATTTGATAAAAGCTCCACTCACAACACCAGTGACTATTGGGCCAAACAGTCAATGGTGGTCATGCTGAAGGCATCTAAATCAGATTCATGTTCTCATTCTCAGTTAAAACAAGACAAGGGGAATGGCAAATGGAAGCAAATCATTGATGCGAAACCTAGGGCCACCATTTCAATCACAATTATCCTGAAGGATGAACACAAATATCCAGAGGAGGGGGAGTCCCTCTTCCATTTGTAGATGTGGGAAAAGGGTTCTCCACCACAATTCATTATCGATAGTGCAATCCAAAAGAACCTAATTTCAGTATAGGTTGTAAAGCGGCTTGGCTTACCAACCACATCACACCCATAGTTGTATACCAACATGTGGCATTACCAACGAAGAGATATTCGTGTCAGCCATCAATTCCACCTTCCCTATAGCATCAAGCCCTTCACAGATGAGGTACTGTGTGATATTTCTCTTGTTGAAGTTTCTGACGTATTGTTAGGCCAACCATACTTGTTGAAGAGACATGTTGTGTATGGTTCTAAGCCTCATTATATTATTATTACTTTGGGAAATAAGTTGTATATGATACTAGAGGTATTAACACCTTCTGCCATATATTTGATTACTAAAAAGAAATGAAGTAAGATTATTTCCCAAACCAAGAAATTTGTTCTTATTACAATTCACCCACATGTCAAGAAGAAGATTGTGGCCACAACCTCCAAAAAAATATACCCTTTGTGGAAGTTGAAAAGGGACAAATTCGTCAAGGAATATAATGACATTTTCTTCTCACCTATAGGGGTTTCTCTACACTCTCATGTCAAACACTCCATCGATCTAACCCTTGGTATGGCGCTGCCTAATGGGAGAATCTATCAATGCTCTATTAAGGAAAATGATGAAAACAAGAGACATATCCAAGAGCTTTTGTAGAAAGGGAACATTAGGCCAAGCTCCTCACCCTGTGGGAGCCTGATCATGTTGAAACATAAGAAGGAAGACACCTGGAGACTATGTATTGACTATCAGGTGTTAACAAGATTACAGTTTGGAATATATATCCAATCCCACAAATCGATGGGCTCTTGGAGTACATCATATCCTTAACTGCATGTGGCATTTTCAAAATGACCATCAAGAAGCAAGGCCTCTATACTTATTTTCCTACCCCTAGTCGAACTTGGGAATCCATCTCCATGGATTACATGTCGGCCCTTCCTTTTACTAAGAATGGCAATGAATGTGTTTTTTTCTCGTCGATATATTATCGAAGATGGACATTATGGTAGCCTACAAGAATAATATCACATCAAAGGCCACCACTAAACTATTCTTTGAACGAGTCTAGGTACACTTTGGGATCCTATAGTCTATCATCTCAAATTAAGACAACAGGTTCCTCAATACATTTTGGTCTAGTCTCTGGTAGATATTGGACACCAATATCACCAAGTCCACAAAATTCCATCCCCAAACCGATGGACACATATAGGTCATCAACATGATGATCATACACATTCTAACCATGTACAAATCAAAGAATTCGTGCACATGGGATGAGAGCCTCCCCTATGTACAACACGGTTATAACCAGTCTCTCCACAGCTCAACCAGAAACAACCCCTTTTAGATGTGCTTGGGATTCCAGCCACTATGTCCCATTGACGTATCCATGCCATTCGTAACTACTCAAGCAGCTTCGGCTTATGTCCAATCTAGAGCTGACAAGGCGAACAAATTCATCGAGCATATTCAACAAATTTTCTAACAAGTTCATGATGTATTGGACAGAGCCAATGCTAAGTACAAGCAACTACATGATCAAGGTCAGGTGCAAAAACTTCCAGGTGGGTGACAAAGTTTGGTTACATTGGTAGAAGGAGCGCCTCTCTTGACCACACCGCATGATACACCCACTCCGGTATGGTCCATATACCATCACCAAAGCCGTGGCAGAAAATTATTTTGAGCTTAACATTCACCCATTCCTTGGCCTACTCCTAGTGGTCAACGTGGATCACCCTTGACCATACTTTTTGCCATTACTCGACACATTCGACATTGTATAACAACTCACCTCAACAGAGTTAAATCCAGAATTCCTGGAACATGATCCAAAAAATTGAATCATGGACACACATCTTAGAATCACTCGCCAACAGAAGATCCAAATGCATCAGGTTGTTAAAATTGACCAACTCCTTCACCAGGGAAAGTGGTTCACCAAGGACCACATTTAGTAGAAATTGCCCACCTCATAGAGGCTCTGCATGTAATGGGGACGAATGATTCCTAAGGGGGGAGGAATGATCCAGGTGGATATTAGTGGCCACCTTCCTATTCCACCTAGTCATTTTCATCTCTTTTCTTATTTACTTTTTTTAGGAGTTTTTTTAGGTCGTGAACTTCTGGTGCCCTTTTGAGGCACTAAATAGAATTTTTTGGGCATGATTTCTTAACAATAGTTGTGTTCCTCGAAGATATCTTTCTGGTGAGGTATCATACGTTCCAAACAAAGATAATATGACCAAGTTGCAACCCTGGGAATTTGGTTTCCCAAATAACCCCAATAGGTCCCATAAACTCTTGGTGTTACATCTCCTTGGGTTAGGGTTCTTGTTGTTTAGGGTCTTCTCTTATTTTTGAATAATAAAAAGGCCCTTGAGCCTCATTGTAACACAGGTTAGAGGCATATAGCCAACACATCCCCTTTCAGATATAAACTACCATCGCCCAAGCCCGTTTGTTTTCCATTTTGTCTATAATAATTTTTCAATATTTGATATTAATGAAATGAAGCTTTATTCCCATTGCATCTTTGAATTTATTTTTATTTATTTGTTTTATTGTGTTTATCCAAACAAGAAAATTCCTAGTCCCAGTTTAGAACAATTATAATAAAAACAACAAAAGGATCTTTGGAGAGCTTTGGAGATCTAATGTGCCACAACAATTGACCATACATGTTTCTAATGTAAGTATAAGCAGGTAGGCATTTTTAACCAGTAACATATTTCAAATCCTCAAATACTTGGCGGATTTTCTCATGAAAATGTGCTTGGTATCTTTAAATGTGAGAAAAGCCTTGGGTAAAAAATTATTTTGTATTAGATAACATCATGAAACACCTAAGATCTAATGTTTTTTCTCTTCAAATAGTGAGGTTACCAAATTCTGGCTTTGTTCACTTATAGGTGGGATTTAATAGTTTGGTTATAACTCTAGATACTTTGAGAAATGAAGAGGTTCCATATATGGTTCAACTAACCAGGTATTGCTACACAAAACATAGCAAAAAATAATCTTTTCAAAATTTTCTGCAAGGAATATGAATAGAAACTCATGTGGATGATAAATTATTTTAAATTGTTCCTCAGATATAAATCCACAAGAAATAATCTTTTCAAAATTTTCTGCAAGGAATATAAATAGAAACTCGTGTGGATGATAAATTATTTTAAATTGTTCCTGAGATATAATACCCATTTCATTGCAGATATATGAACAAATGGCACAAGTGCATTTCCATCAAATATTTGTTCCATGAAAAAATGGGCACAAGTGCATTGCCATCAAATATATGTAACGCCATTTCCTATAGTGTATCCTTGTGAAATCAGCATAGATAGAAACCAATCAGATCAGTTGCCAAAAAATCTAACATGTAAATTAAACGGATCTCTCTTAAATAACTCGGAATTTCGAAGAGATTATTGAAACAATTTTAACTTAAAATTTACATTAAGTGTTATCCAAGATTCAATTCCTTTAATATAACTGAATCACACAAGATCCATAAGATGTATGCACATGTCCTCAGCACCAGAAAAAATATTAAAAAAAATATTGAATAAAACAATGTTCTTATACCCTTGATAGCTTCCAATCCTACATTAGCAACATAGATTCGTGTGTATGATTCTCTATTAATGTAGAATCGATTTGACAGGAACTTAGGATACTCTTCAGACCATTTCTTGAATGTAAGCGAAATTGTCTTCTTTCAATAAGTCACAACCAACAAAAGGTTTGTATATGTGATAAAATATGTTTTGTGTATAAATATTAAACATTGTTTGATATAGTCATCGTATTATTCTTGATTGTTGAGTTTTCTCCTCGCATTTAAAAGAAACTTTATATAAATGCATTTTGAGATACTGGTCATATTTTCAACAATAGTAGAAGAAACTTAGTTTTTGGGAGATTAGTGCAACACACATCTGATCCATTCCAACCAGTTACCTTCCTCATGGAACCTTTTCTTTTGTTCTAGAACCATGATCTCATTTATTGGAATTAATTAAATCTAATTGATTTTCAAAAAAAATATCAACACCTTCTTAAAAAAAAACATGGGTATCTGAAGTATATCAACACCTTCCCAAAAAAAAAACCATGGGTGTCTAAAGTTGTCTGTAGATCTCTAGTATTGTATTCATCACCGTTTCCAGAATAAGAAAAACCAACTCGAACTGGTGAATTCAGATCAATAATATTTGAGAAGTGGGATTGTAAGGAATAATATAGTCATTGAAAACTTGACTATTAATTCTATGGCCATAAAATCTAATCATTTCAATGTCCCATAATTTGTAGCTCTTAGCTTCTCTCCATTTTGAATCCAATTTTAAAACGTTGTCAATACTAAAACAATTACCATTTTAATCAATATAAAAATGCCACTTAGAAATACCTTTTTCCCATAAGTATGTATTAAGGTATAGTTTGCGAAAACTTCTAGCCGTCTTTGGGGTTTCGTAACTGAAGGGAGAGAATGTGCACAATGTTACTGTTGTAAGTGGGATATTCTCAAATTGAACTTCAGCTACATTCTTGTGTTAAGGAGTGCATAGATTTTCTGAGTCAATGATTTGTTGCAATGAAATAAGGAAGTTTATCTCCAAGAATTAAACATAAAGGTTGCATGTTTCAATGATCACATGCTGCCAAATTTATGATACTAGAAAGTAGTTATCCAGAATCCTAACCATGTTCATGTATGAAGCCATCAAAATTCGAGAAAACAGGACCACCGTTCCGGTGTAAGAAAACAAAATATTTAGTCACATTGCCTTCTAACGTTACAAAATAGTAGTAGAGGTTCAAAATATCTAGGTATAAAACAACAATATTAGAATAACTGTAACACGAAATCGTGTTGAAATTTAACTCAGTCGTTGAACACATATTTAAAACAAGTTAACAATGAAATAAATATACATGGACATTATCCCTACTCTGTGTAATTATAGGAAGGAAGCGTATCCAGGTACAAATGTGATTCTTGATTTGTGGGTGTTTGCTCTGCATAGGAGTAAATAGCCACCAATCCAAG
Source organism: Pinus albicaulis (assembly GCA_034641835.2). Taxonomy (NCBI): domain Eukaryota; kingdom Viridiplantae; phylum Streptophyta; class Pinopsida; order Pinales; family Pinaceae; genus Pinus; species Pinus albicaulis. The sequence goes on from CM076573.1 coordinate 974,016,497, forward strand.
AAAACAACATAGCCACCCATCCCACAAAACAACATTACCAAATAACCTTTTCCAAAATCCATTGCTATAGAATCTTCAAGAATCTTCAAATTATTTTATCATTCACACAAACCATACTTAAATATAAGAAAATTAGCAAAATATACTTTAATTTAAGAAAGTATACTTAAATTAAATTTTTGGCTCGAAATATTAAGGCGTGCCATCTGAGTACCAAATTGCAGGTAATAGCAAACTTTTACCATCAAATATTAAAATTTTAGCTCCAACGATTATTTTAGCTCGTTTTGTGTTTATTATAGCTCCAGCGATAATATAGAATGAGGAAAGTCGCTAAGAAGGAATAGTGTTGTGTTCATGCACGTGCATGAACACAAAATGAGTTTTATCCCAAATTATAAGATGTTGAAAATGCTCGAAAGCTTTGATAGAAAGGAAAGTTTTTCAAGATTCATATACTTTGGATTTTTTTTCTTCAAATTGTCTAGGATATTGCCAATTTAGTATCAAATTTAACGATAAAACAGAAAGAAAAATAAGTTCTTCTTCGAAATCAAATGTCCTCTATATCCATAGATATCCTTAGAATCTTTCAAGATTTAAATGTATTTATGGATTTCCATTTCCAAATGTGCAAAAATTTAGAGGAAATTTTAGTTTAGTGAAGCTTTTTGAAATTCCTTTCCAAATTCTTTCGTAGCCATATTTTTCAAGGTTCGAATTACGATTTTTACAATATTCTAAAATTTAAGGTACTTTTGGATTTTCATTGCCAAATGTGCAACAATTTAAAGGAATATTTGACTTCAATGAACCTTTTGTAATTCCCTTTATATCTATTCCTTCGTAATCATAGTTTTGAAGGTTCGATTTGTGATTCTTACAAGTCTTTAAATATTTTAAGGTACTTGTGGATCTTCATTGCCAAATGTGTGACAACTAAGAATTATATTTGAGTTCAATGAAGCTTCTGAAATTCCCTTTTTGGATTCTCATTAGCATGCTACCTTTCAGGGATTAAAATTATATTTGAGTTCAATGAAGCTTCTGAAATTCCCTCTTTGGATTCTCATTCGCATGCGTACCTTTCAGGGATGAAATTGTGGCTCTTATAATATTTAAAGATTTAAAGGTATTTCTGGATTTTCATTGCCAAATGTTCAAGGGTAAATAGTTTTCAGGGTTCGAATTGCATTCTATGATGCGATTTTTATAATTTTTTCCTTTTGTATATGTCAATTCGACACTTTAATTAGAAGATCAAAGTACGTAATGTTAATGTTCTTGACCTTGGATTTATGATTTAAGATTAATGAGATGACAATATATCTTAAGATTTTCCTGGGTACAATATATAAATCAGTAGTAATTTTCATCTTCAAAAAAAAGATGGCAACTAGGAAGTTTCGGGACCACATTGAACTGACTTGAATATTTTATAGATGAACAAAATTGCCTAATTGATTCCTGAATCAATTGAAATAACCTCTTATCTCTTCTGATATTGTTAATAATTTGCGTGTTCAATTAAATAACTGACTCTAAATAACCCTAAAACACATTGTGCCAGACCGATCTTTCAGGTAACTTAATATAATTCTGATATAACTTTAACATAACAACTGCATCAATGGCTACCTTTAAGGTTCTGGGGATTTGTCACGATGCCACATCAAAAGTGTTATTATGCATCACAATGTTCATTAACAAATGATTTGCGCATCTCATGTTAAAATGAAGGAAACAATATCTGTGAAGAATACTTGCTTGAAGGAAAGGCACGGCATGAAATAATGTTAGAAACAGAGGAATCCACAACCGGATGGATTGAAAACCATGTCAATACAATTTTTAATTTCTAAAACGTTTTGATGAAATTCTTCATTCGTGTCTCTATGGCCTTGCCTTGCTTCGGGTAGCCCTCGTCTGCTTTTCACCGTGGCCGTGTATTTTGCTCACTATTTATTCCTATTGGGAGAGAAGTGGGCATACCAGGTGACATCCATTGCCCAAAATTTGGACTAGGTTAACGTCAAGTGCTACGACTATCATGACACCTGGAACATCTCTGCCACCGGAGCTCATGGTGCCCTATATGACCCATCCTCCAAAGTTAACATCGGTTTCGAAATTGGATCGTGGCTCCACTCTGGGTTTCCCAACAAAGTTGTGATGGGAATGTTTCTCCCAGATGAGATGGGCATTGGAGGCCCAGCCTTGGCCGCTTTTCCTTAGCAACTCTGAGCAACAAAACATGAGTAATGTTCTTTTTTCAGATTAGAAGTTTCATAAAGCAGAAAAATGTAATAGACAATGTCATGAAAGAAGAAGCTTTATAACTCAGAAAAAATGTAATATACAATCTTATGAAAGAGGGGGAGAAAAATATAACAAACAATCTTATGAAAGAGGGTGATAGGGCATACCGGGGATTGTATCACTAGTTAATTATTATTAACTATTAACTCAAATGTTACTTTGAAACTGGTATTAACTATTTGAAACTAGTATTAACTATTAAATGATTATTAATTTGAAATTATTATTAACTATTAATTGGCTATAAATTTAATAGATGAATATTATTGAATAGTCTAACATTAAATTTGAAGGTGCAAGGTGGCACACTGTGTAATTAAACCTCATACTCTATAAAACTTGAGGCACCCAAAATACAATCTAAACCCAAAAGTAGATGAAGCATAACTTAGGGAGAATTCACAGTTTATCTAATGTTTGGTTTGAATAATTAAACCATTAGCCTATTAGTTAATGCCTATTTTATTTCTTTTACAATTACATCAATTTCATTTGTTGAATTGAAAATGGATCAATTTGAATAATTATGCTATAAATCCTTTCTATAGATTTGATAAATATAATATTAAATTGAATGTGATCTTAGAATTGACATCACCTATAATCATTATTAAAATAATAAAATTTATCAAGCATTCATTATTATTTCTTATTTTGAAACCACAAAAAGATTCAGCATTGTAGTTGCATCTATTTGAGAATCGGCCAATGCACTCAAGAAAGGAGACTCAACATTATAGTTGTATCTACTTAAAATTTCTTAATGCACTCTTGCTCAAATAAAAGAAACCACATTCAACTAAATGACAAGAAGATGAATAATATTAATGTTTAAAAATATTATTTTGATAAATCAATTGAAAATTTTTAGCATTTTCAGTATTTCATATCTTTATAAAACCTAGTTTAAAACTTAATTTAAATTATACAGTTCAAATATTTTTCCAAAAAGACAATGTATTTATTAAAGAATTATAATTCAAAAAAAAACAAAAAAACCAAGTTAAACAATAATAAAATATTATTGAAAACTATTAATATTTATTTAAAAAAAAGAGTGATGTGTATATTAAATTTGTGATTCTTTTAATCAAATTACTAAAATAAGGCCCAAAATCAAATTTTCTAGTTGTAACATCAAAAGTATAAATAACAATCCTCAAATCAAATATAAAACTAAAGCTTTGTAACACATATTAAGGAAAGACACTAAATTGAGACTCATGCATTATTAAAGTGGGGACACACAAATATAGTCTAAACCTGAATGTAGATAAAACACAATTTATACAGTAATCACAATTTATCTAATATTAGGTTTAAAAGATTAAACCATTACCCTAGCATTTGAGGCCTATGCTATTTTTTCTACACTTGGACCAATTCCATTTGTTGAAATTTGAAAGAAGCAATTTGAATAATCTTGTTATAAAGTTTATCCATAGATTATATAAAGATAATATTACATTGAAAGTTATTCTTTTCTTTCAAGAGAAATAATCTTGATATGTGAATAGTGAATAATCATATCTATGCAAATTCAAATAACAAAGATGAAAGCTTATAAATTGCTCTATAAATTGTAATAACTAGTCAAAAGAAATTGGGGTTTCCACTTGTAATACATGGAGATTTCAATTCCATATCTAGAAGCAATATTCATTCACTTCCAGCCTAAGACTATCTCAAACCTAAAGACTTCCAGGAATATAACTGAAATACCCTCCAATTGAGTGAAAGGCCACAATTTCTTTTAACTAGTAATTACAACTAACACAAATTATAAACCAGCCATAAGTTCACATCTTTTTTATTTGATTTCGTATTAATGTAAATATTTGCTATTAAATAAATATATATATATATATATATTATAAAGGAAAAAGATAACATTTAATGAAATATCACATTTATAAATTTATTGAAAAAATCTATAAAATAATTGTCCAAAATTGTCCTAATTTCGGCCAATAAATTTAACATAGTATATAAATGACATCAACAATTACAATTTATCTAGAACTTAATTTAAATTTGTGTACATTCTATATATAATTAATTTGTAATTAGGTAGTAAAGAAGGTCTATATTGAAATTAGCCCTGAAGATATTTCTTAATATAATACGTCATCCAGTTAAGAGGCTTTTCAGTGTCAAATCTAAATATAACATATTTAATATAAAAAAATTATTTATTTCACTCCGGGTTAAGTGCTTGTTTGAGTTGATTCGTTAAGTGCTTCTTTGGGTTGATTCGTTGGATTTTCATGCAGCCCGCAGACTCTTGGTTGTGCCACCTAATTGAATTTTTATCATTTCATGTGAGTCATCTCACAGACGTGGCCATACTCTTCCTGCGAACCTTCAGCTCACCTCCTACTTCTTGTGGCCAATCGAAAGCAAGCTATCCTTTCATGTTGGATATGATGACCGTGAGCACTGGCCACATGGGAAGGTTTCTATGCAGCCAGGAAGATTATGGCTGTTGCTTGACACAGTTCACATAAAATAATAAAAATGCAATGCGGGCTGCATGAAAATCCAACTAAAGGTTTCAAGTTATTTTTAACTTAAATATATTATAATTTATAAATACATTTTTGATGTCTTAGACCAGGAATTTTTTTTTGAAATGAAATTTTGTCTACCTATTTATTTAGAAACAAAAATTTCCCAACAAAACTTTCCCAAATATATCTCTTGCAATTTAATTTTTTTCATAAACTAGTTACCATTATTTTGGAAATATTGTTTACAATCAGTTTGAATAGTTGAAATTGATCCATAATCAATTTTGTGAAGCACCTACATCCGAACTCAGCCAATTGAATTTTCAGCTCTTATTTATAGAATTTTTTCAATATCTCTTTTGAATTCATTGTTCTAGGAACGCGAGAGGCTTGGCAGATCTATGTTCCAACAAGAACTTATCTTTAGTGCTGGTTTTTCATATTGAATATATATATAAGTATAATTTGAAAGAATTATACAAGAGTTTCTTATAAATGGTGACATAAATTTTTTTAAGTATATAAAATTATAGTTATAATTTTTTAATTTTTTTAATTCATTTTCATAATTTGATTATATACATTTAGGTTAGTTTAGGTTAGTCTTATAGAGATTTTAGTTGTTCTGAATGGTACACTTTTTTTTGGGTTCATGTGTTAATGTCTTATTTTTAAGAAGTTGAAAATATTATTTTTATTTTAATTGAAAGGAATTGAAGGATTATATTCATCATTGTATTTAATTAGAGGTTTGATGTTCTAAAACTTCGAAAACCTTTTAACATAATTGTGAATGTGTTAAACAATCGTGAATAATAATTAGTTTTATAAATTTAATAAAAAAATATTTATAAATTTTGAAGTACAAACATAAAAATATATAATAAAACCAAATTAATTATAATAAAATGGAGACTAATATGACCGAAGAAAAGAAATAATATTACCAAATCAAAACAATACCATAAAATAAAAATAATATGGTCAGCATTGAACAACTGTCCATCAATGTTCAAGATTTAATAACATTTAGAGCCTAATATATTGTCAACGTGATATGCTATGATATATTTCAAATGAAATTGAGAAGAGGGATCGATTTCAAATGAAATTGAAAAAAAGATCAATACTATTTAGCTAAACTTTACTCGAGATGTATGTTTTGAGAGTTTAGATTTTAAAGTAAGTTTAATATTATATTTTGTATTTAAGTTTAATATTTAATATTAATGTTTTAAATATTTAATTTTAATACTAACTTTAAAATATTAAAGGTTAGATTAAAAAGATAAATTTTGTTATTAGGTTATTTATAAATTTAACAATTCTTATTTTGGTTGATATATGTTTATTGGCTTATATCAACTACATTCACTAGTATGGTTGTGCTATTTAACAAAGCTAAAAAATAACTAAAACTTTATCTCATATTATACCAATTTCTCAAATAATGGAAATGTTTATAATTCTATTCCTTTTAAATATTCATTTTCTAAAAAACTTTTTAAAAACAAAATAGCTCTACAATTAATAATTTGAAATAAATATTTTGTTTAAAAATAAATATCGAAGTCAAATATTCTCAATTATATATTGTTTGGTTCTAAAATATAGGGCAAAGTAATAAAATGTGATAATTTAGTATCCTATAAATTATTTTAAAAAATAAAATTTAAATGGGTGGTAAGTCCATTCTAAGTGGGTTTGTGAGTAAGTCTTAAAAAACACAATTGAATATTCCCTTTGAATTAGTAGAGAATTAGCAAGTTCATCCCTACATACCCCTCATTCACTTAAAAAAAACATTGAAAATAATTAATTTAAGGCAAAAATTAGAACTATAAGTTAAAAGTGTCCAATAAATTTTAATACTTGCAAAACTAATAGTCTTTACCACAAATAGGTTTATGAGACTATCATAATTCTTACAATATAGAATATGTGAGAAACACTAAAAAGAAATGAAAATAAAATGTCAATACCATGATTTGCATTAAAACCCAAATAATTAGAAGGACTTATTTACATATGTTCCTCACTTGTTAGAATTGGTGAGTCATTAATGTTCCTCATTGGTAAGAATTGGTGAGTTCGAATTATTGGGATGTGATAAGCTCAAGGAGGTTGGCTCAAGAAGTAGGTTACCCCTTCCTGATGTCTATGACCTACTATATACTCTAAACTATAAAACTCCAACTGGTTACCAATTCACCATGGTTTAAAAAAGATTATTGTCCTAACTACCATACCATTGTAATTAACTAAAACCATCCTCATAATTTTAGACTTAATAGCTTTTTTTATCTAATTTTAATTGAAAAGGAATACTCCATTATCAATCCAACAAATTCTAGAAATTTTTTTAAATAATAATGAAAAAATGAGTGAAGCACAACTTTAAATAGTTCACATTGAGCAACCACAATGACTTCAAAGTCATGTTTCTAACACAATTAACTTTTTCTTAGTTGTGATTTGAAGTTCATAATCTACCTATTATAAAATTTCCAGTATATCGAATGTGTTTCCAACTCAATCAACTATCTACACCAAAATAACTAAAACTATATCATTACTACATATGTTAAAATGAGAAACTCATAACTAAACTAAAAAATATAAACTTCTTATTTGAGACTAGAGAACCAAATTATTATTAATAACAAAAAATACTTTATATAAAAATATTTATAAAAATCAAAAAATATTAATATTTACTAGAATCAATCCATATATAACCGAATAAATTTTGAAAACTTTGGAAATATTATAAAAATAATTATAAAAAAATATTAATATTTACTAGAATCAGTCCAAATATAACAAAATAATTTTTCAAAACTTTAAAAATATTATCAAATAATATAATGTAATAATAAATAACAAAATTATCATTTAATAAAAATCCAAATAACTATTAAAATTTAAAAAAAAAATACTTTAAAAAGATGTACCTACTTGGGCTTAAAAAAATAAAAGGAAAACATTTAGTGATCAATAATTTAATACATCAATAAAATCCGAGTACATCAATCAAATGTTTATATGGCACGTTACAAATACCATTTTTGATGAAAGAGAATACATCTAGCTAGTTTTCACGGCGTTTGAGTTTCTCAGGTTGGAGAGGTAAGAAGATAATTTATCTCATGTTATGGAGGTTTCCCAAATAACGTACACTATATTAAAAAAAAAAAAAAAAAAGATTTATTTATAAACTTTTACATATATTAAAAAAAAAAAAAATTCAAAATCCTAATCTGAAATGGATATTTTGTTTTACAACGAAAACGGAAAGGGCTTTTATTATCACGAGTGTATATATTTGATCATCGAAGTTACATAGTTTTATATCTCAAAGATCTTAAGAAAAATTTAAAAAGCAAAAAAACAAAATTTTTATATCTCAAAGATGTTGAGAAAAATAAAAAAACCAAAATAACAAAAGGTGATTAGACGTGTGGTGTCTATGTGAGACAATCTAAAAACTAAAACAAAAATGTTAATAATCATTATATACTCCTTGCATATATAAAGCTTTCCCACTTCAATTTAATAGAAATTATTTCAACTAGTTTATTCAATGTTAAGGTTAGAACTATCGATAGAAAATTAAGTAAAATATGTTTTAAAATATATAATTTTCACTGTAGGTAGAAAAGTGTTCTTAAAGGTAAAGTAAAATAAGTGTGATTTTGTGTAATTTAAAGAATTTCAAATAACGGTTTACAAGTGTTATTCAATTACTAGAAATATTGAGTCATTAATGCAATCTCTATTATTATGTCATTATATGTAAATAAGGCAGTCCTAATTAAATAAGGAACCCCCTCTTATCTATTGAGGGTGATGGGACGAGCAACAACATACAGAAAGATTGAACCTTGTTAAGGGCAAGGAGATTCTCAGGCCTGGTCTATAACCCTAGATGATGAGGCAATCCTTGACTAGAAAGCAAACCAAGAAATATTAGTCAAATCAGAGATGTCAAGACACGGTATAGTTCATCCGATGAATTGAGCCGGCCAAGAACATCCATAAAACAAGAATTCAAGTCCATCCATCAATCACAAAATTCACATCCATCACATCATCACACACCATTGAAAGGCGTTGAAATACACATCCCTTCAAATCAAGCCCATGAAATGGTCGATCCAAGGTAGGCAAGCAAGCAGGAAGATCAGATGCAAGAAGGCATGTAAGATGCACATCGTATGAGGATGAGGATTTGAACCTACCTGAGTTACAATGGTAGTGTGGGTGAGAGTATGTGTCCAAGAAGGACGATGAAGTTGGGTATCAGTGAACTGGGTTAGGGACCTAAGGGAGATAGGTGATAGGGTACAAGGAGAGGACAGGTAATAAGTAGAGGGATTTAAATCAAATTATTGGATTTATTTTATAGATTTATATGGTATAGTTAATAGACACACACCACTTAGTGACATCCCCTCTAGATTATGATTTGATTTAACTCTTTTGTGGTTTTTTTTTTCTTTCGGAGATTGTTGTAATGTTGGTCGCAAGCAACCCAATGGGGAGGGGAAGAAGACCACATAAATACCAGGATTTATTCACAAATTGAATACTATTTCTAATTCAAAACATTATTTCCTTTTAGAAAACTAGTCACACCTCATATATGGGAGTTAGGGTTAGTCTAGAAAAAATATAATGTTTTTTATAAATTCTCAATAATACAATAATATATTTTAACTTTATAATTGAAATGGGTCAAATTAAACTAGAATAAGTATATTTTTCTTAATTCCAAATCTACCAAGTAACGAAGCAATGGGAGATTTGATCCTTCTTGGCACTTGGTAGAACTAATGTTAAGATGGATTGGATCTAGACTAGTTCAATTTCCATTTTTAAATATGTAATTCCAAATGAATACCATGGGTTATCACCATGGATTCTCATAAAATTGAAGCTCATAAACTTGATCAAGTCAATTTTCAATTAAATACCCAACAAAATATGATAAAAAAAATAATAAAATAGAATTTTTATTTAACCATACTTTCTAAAGTATTTTCCCATGCTTCTTTCTCCTTGTCCTTACCACGTCATCCCTTCATGCAAGCATGTGTTTTGAGAAAATAAGGGTCTGCATGAAGAGATGACGAGATAAAATCTCACTATGCATACTATATTATATTAATCAAAATAGTTACATATATATCCATGAAATATGGTCTCAAGATAGGAAAACTATCTTGCACTCATAATAAGGTGGCTGAGAGAATATCTCAACCACACATCAAACTAGGAATATTTAGATTTAGCTACCTCCTATGATATAAGAACAAACTCCTTACATAGAGATTCAACATCAAAGACAAGTAGGAATTACATATTCCAACACACCCCCTTAATGACTACTTGTCTCAATAGCAATTCACAAAATCTAGTTGTGGTCAATCATAACAAAAGATGTGTCTGTGACTCAAATCCACCACAAACGGGCAAACCCCATGTCTAGAACCAACAAAAGATGTGTTTGTAACTCAGATCGACCACAAACAAGTGAACCCCATGTCCAGAACCAACAAAAGATGTGTTTGTGACTTAGATCCACCATAAATAGGCAAACCCCATGACGAGAGCCAACAAAATAATATTTCGACGTCCATATAAAGGAGCAACCATCCACCGGAATTCATGGGTACTAACCATTGCAACTGTTAGTCTCATATGATGTCCTTCGCATACATGGTTCTTTCAACCATTATCATTGTATACATGTACATGTATCTACAAATACCCCCCAAAATGTGCTTAGTAAACTGAGACCTTTAAGAAACTAAGTTTCTCCTGTGAGTGAGGTTTTTCTGCAGACCACCTACTCCATTGTGAGCACGAAGGCTACTGTGTACACCCGGGGCACCGTAGCCATGAAGGATATGTACGTGGTTTCTGGCTCACCACAAACCATCACTTCAAAGCGAGAAAATATGGTTTCTGGTTGACCATAAACCTGTAATTAGAAAATGGAAATTACAACATGGTTTTTAGATAACCACAAACTTCACAGGGATACATATGCCTTTACAAGGCTTACATTACACACTCCAACTCTTGGAGTTACCAGGTAAATAAAAAAACCACTACAAAAACCAACCTAGACTTGCTAACCATTCAAATGTGTGACTCATCATCAAGCGTCTATTCCACAAACTCACACAAACTTGATTTTCCATCACAATCGATGTTGTTGCTCCTTCACCTCATATTTTCATTGATCATATCTTGGGCATCGTTGTCTTTGTCAAATAAATCTCAGAACTCCATGATTAACCTATGCTTTCTTAGAGTCCTGAATTCTAAGAAAGCAAATTTACCTACATTGAGTTAGATAGACTCAATAAGGCTCAATAATTTTAAACATGATTCCAAGAAACAAAATAAAATTTCCATATTAACAAGAACATCAAATTTCTCTATCTCTGCCCAAAGATGACTATTTCCCAAACATAACACCAATTATTCTTCTCCAATTATACCTCAAAGAGGTCTACTGATAAAGCAACGGATCAATGTCTTTTCAACTAGCCTCAATGCAGTGCATTCGAGCATAGACAATCCAGACGTGGACACTCACATCGAAAAAAAGAGAAATAATAACAAACTATCCTCTTAGGAAAATAATCCAGAAATCTACCATCTGATCATGTGTTGCCCACAAATTCATTGTCGAAATACATAAAATTTGAAGTTTTTTTTTTTTACACAAAAATTTTTGCATCCAATTCTCGTGATAGTATATTTCTGCCAAAAATAGGACCAGCAGAGCATATGTGGTAAAAAATAGCAGACCAAGCATATCAAGAAAAATTTCGAAATCACAGTACTACATAATTCGGCGAAATATAAAAACAACACATCGAACTCCATTCACAACAACATTAAGAAAGTGAAAAACTCTCTGTGTTGTCCACCTATATTCTGGCATTTAGAGCTAAGCCAAATATACATATATATATATATATATATATATATATATATTTCTACACACTTGGGTATTCTCATAGTTGATGATGAACTCAACAACGAAATAATGATCTTAATGTATTTCCCCTTCTCCACTGGGTTAGATCAGAAGACCTTTCGAATTAGCTCCAGAACAACCATGTGGAGTAAATATCCCTAGTTCAGCACAACATTGATGATGCCTTTTCCAATGTCATGCTTCAAAATTCTAACACCACGCACAAACCTGAACCAATAGGCATCATATCCTGCCCTCACAACTCGGTCCATGGTTTGCAGGTATCCTCGTTGATTCCTTAGAAATAATGTGAGATGCAAATGGTCCTCTATCTCATATCCACAAAGGCTTGAAAGTCACTCCAGCAACACGCCTCAATGGACATTTTATTAATATATGAATTAAATGGCTGTCTAGGTGAGATACCTGGAGAGTGCACAAACACTCCATAAAATCACTGACTATTGAGTCAGATGAGCCTCAAACATATACGCTTTCACACTAACGGGGTGGTTCCAACCACTCTCTAGATATTAGGATGTGATACCTAATCTTAGAGTCTCAATCCTATCCAAACAAGTAGCTTTCTCCATTATATTTCAACACTCCCCCTTAATGGAGAAATGGTATTAAAATAATAACACATGCTTGTTGGTCTAGTCTCGGCTAAGATTATTATAAAAACATGAAAATATTGAAAAAAAATTGGTAACAGAGGTTTTCATTTTGGTCTTCTTGCTTGCGAGTCCATACTTGTTTATTCTGAGGTGAGGCTTCATCTTTAATTTTCTCACCATGATGTAGTTATAGATCTTTACCACATTTATTCCCCAATGATAGAACTCTTGAACTCTTATCCTCACCTCTCTCAAACTTATGACTGAGACGCATGTGCTATAGATAAAAACTGGAACAACGAGGAAAATATGGAGTAGGCCCGAAACAACACAACAAACTGGAGTAGTAGCAAGGCAACACTGCACCAAGTGCATAGGTCACTCCAAACGCAAGGCATCCATGTTCACCGCACCACTGCTCAAATTGCACCTCAACACACCAATTTAAAATGATATAATTCTGTTGCACGTATGGATTCTCAACACCTCGAAACATAGTTTCCCGAGGGTCTCTCCAGCTGAAGAGTGATTGAATTCATTCTCCTTGTGTGGAAAAGTTCCCTAAAACCATTTTAATTTTGGCTGTTAGGCATCGCAGTCTGTCATATTTCATACTCATGAGCTCAAGTGGTTTCTAGCTTGGGATGGGGTTGAATTCTTCATCGATCTCATCTTCGTCCACTACATTAGCATGGAAATCCAAATTTCCATGTGGGAGGGCATGTGGGGCCAGAACCTATAATACTAGCAGCCAATCAGAAAAATGTAGAAACACACAATGGGCACAATTAGCTCCCGGTACCAAACCAGAATCAATAAAAACATATGAACTAACACAATGGTCACTTGATTCTTCCATTGGCACAAATATTCTACCCATTTGGTAACATTCATGATACCAGAGAGAAAATTCATGATCCGAGACCAGTTGGCCTTGCTGCGCCTCATGCTCCACATGCTTGAATTTGTGTCCATCATGTATTGAACTCGTTCCATACCTGCGCTAACCATTCAACACATATCCACTCAACAGATCCATTCTCAGATTTCCCTGTAGAAGTTTTCATGTGTCCTTCAAATGATGGGTGCACTGCTGCTCCAATACACCTTCACCCATATGATTGGACAACCAAAAAATAAAACTAAAACACAATATACTCTCTTATTGCCCTCATCCCAGGAGGGGCTGAGGTCCAGTTCCATATGGGCTCTAATACGAAGATAAAATCTCACTATGCACACTATATTATATTAATCAAATCGGTACATATATATACATGAAATATAGTCTTAAGATAGAGAAACTATCTTAGACACACAATAAGGTGGTTGAGAGAATATCTCAACCACACACCAAACTATGAATATTTAGATTTAGCTACCTCCTATGATATAGGAAAAAACTCCTTACATAGAGATTCAACACAACAGACAAGTAGGAATTACATATTCCAACATGACGGAGTAAGGACAAAGGTATATATATTCCTTGTGTCATTCCATCTTTCTTTTCTTGATTTTACCATTATCATGTGGCACATTTAGCATTAAATATTTGTTTCCTTAAATAATTAATTTTATTTAATTCTCATGTATTTTACATATTTTATTCTTAATTAATTTTCTCATATAATAAATTTATAAATTTGTGTAATTAATATATGAAATGATTTTTTTATATATATATTTTTTACTTTTGTTCAAAATCCAATAAAGACTTTTAAAAATTATATGTTTCTATTATTTAATTTATCACTGAATTTCAACAAAAATAAATTTCATTTATTAATTAAACTTTTCTTAATTATATATATAAATACAATTAAAAAATATATATTAAGACGACCCACGTAATTAACTACAACTCATAACAATCAATGAATCATTTTACAACCATATTTTACCCTTTCTTCTTCCCCCTTATTTCTCTAACATGTCATCCCCTCATGGAAGCCATGATCTCCTTGAGATTTGATTCCCAATCAAACGGTTATATAAAACTAAACGTAAAAAGGGAAATTATATATATATATATATATATATAATTTTCTTTTTTCGTTTAGTTTTACAACATTTTGGATTTAAATATGTATTCATATAATTAACTTTATTACTATATTAATTTTTATTTATTTATTTTTTCGGGTTTTATGATATTTTTGTTTAAATATATATTTATATAATTAAGTTATTTATTTTACTAAATTTTTATTTATTTAATACATTTTATGTTGAACTATAATTTTCAAGTAAATATACCAATATTCTAATTAATAAAAGAGATGACTTTTTTTCATGACAGTTTTCTCGTTAATTTTAATCAAAATCTTGAATTTATTTAAAAAAAAAGACTTTTAAGTTTTTTTAATCTATAGAATTTGAGTTCCCAAATTTTTTTTCATGCTCATAAATATATTTATGCATTCAAAAATTTATTTGAAACAACAAAACATTACAATTGTGCTTCAAATTTCATTTTTCATTCTCATATATATATATATATATATATATATATATATATATATATATATATATGTTGGAAATACTGAGATTGGGGGTGGGGAGGGGTGGTGAATCAATATTCCTTTCAATCAGAGCATTAGTTAATATTCAATTATTATCAGTGTTTGTACAATGATAGTAGAAAACAAAAAAAACACAAATGCACACAGTTTTTAAGGTGGAAACCCACTCTAGGAAAAAACCACCTAATGCTTTTCTAATAATTCTTTAATATTCAACTCCAATTGAAAATAAAGCTCCAACTTCCTAGAATCTAGAAAAGCATTCTTCTCTAGCTCCCACTGGATGGATTCTCCAACGCCCGAGATTATTCAGTAGTCAACTGAATGGATGTCCCAACACCCAATGAGCTACAACTCACCCTAGCACCACCCTACCATGCTATAGATGAATAAAATAAGAATGAACAGGGAAAATGGTCCACTTTACAATGATATAGAATTATGCAGAAGAAGAAGATGTACTAGACCATAACCCCAACTTTGATACAACCACCTAATGATGATCCTAGACCTCCCAACATTGCCTCTTCAACCCTTGGCAGATAGACACTAGTACAATTTGTACAATAATGTATTTACAATGACTAAGTATAATGATACCTTTATAATGATTGTATGCAGTGCTGCCCACTCGAAGACTTCATATGATGACCTTCTTGCTGCTGTTATGCACCTTGGTTGCTGCTCTTGTCATACTACCCTCTACTGCACCTTGCTTTGATTTTCTGCCATAGAAAGTCTGGTCCTTTGCAATCCTTGACAACACATGATCTAGCTTTTTCTTGCCATCTACGAGTTTGATATTGAATCTAATGTATCTCTGTTATTTCAGATCCTCAATATCTAATTTTTGGTCTTGTAGTATTCCTCTGTTTTTTCTTTCCAATGCCACAGGTTTGACCCAATTTGGATTCTTCAAGAGAGAGTTATACCCAATTTCTCACAATGCCCTAATTATGAACTGTTTCAACAGAGCGCACTTGTATGGCATGCCATTTGTCACTGTTTCTTAATTTGGCTCTGAAATTGATAGAGAGAAAAATATAGACTGTGCGCTATTTTCCAATTTTTACGAAATTCCAATCCGATACTCATAGAGAGAGTGATGATGATTTTACCAAGGTCACTTCTTTGAGATGAATTTCAAGAGCCTGCAAAAACCCTGACTGCCACAGATCATATATCAAAAAATGTTGCGCACCTTGATCTAAAATTTTTACTGCAACTTCCTTAGGATCTGGGCTTCATCTCATAAATATTTCAGCTTCTGAACCTTCGTAGAAAAAAAGTTAGAGCTAAACTTCCACAATAACCTGTTTCAGATGGTCGAATCCCTTGCATAAGGAGGAAATGAAGATCACAATTTATATGAATGCTTAAGTTGAGAGGGGCTTCAACAAGTGAAAGTGGGAGGGATTTTAGGAGCATAAAAAATATTAATTATGACTTTTCAATGACCCATGCCCCAACCTCATGGGGTTTTATCCCACTAACTGGGGTACAAACTTCAAACATGAATATCTCTCAAACCGTGAAGAATTACGTGGTGTGCCATATATCAACGGAAACATCTCGACAAGTAAAAACCATCAAAAACATTATTGACCCAGAATATATTAATTTGGTAGGTAAAAATTCCCATTCAATATTGGGTTAGCCCCTGGTGCTTCTTAAGTTGACATCAATGACAATCGCTGATCAACAATCTCCCCCTTTGGCATTGGTGGCAACACAAGTACTTCCCCTGCGATCATGACACCTCTTCCTACAACATTCTCTCCCCCTTTGACATCAATGGGTAACTCCCCCTGAAACACAACCATCCTGTGGACCTGTACACACTTCAACTCCCCCTGACACACAACCATCCTGCAGACCTGTAATCTACTTCCACTCCCCCTTTATATTCTGAAAAAGGAAAATCTAATGAGAACTTGGGAGAATCCCAAGCTTTTGGTGAAGATATTCCAATGTTGGTGAATATTTAATATGTGATTCTTTTGGTGCTTCTTGGAATCTTGCTACTTTTCCAACTACTTGCATAACATCTGGTTGTGAGGCTATTACATATAGAAGACTACTAATCATAGATATGTACAACCTTTGATCCACATCCTTAGATGAGTCGTCTATGCCCAATTTTCAACCTGTTACCATTGGAGTAAGGATGGGTTTGCAATCTTCCATTTTAAATTTCTTGAGCATTTCCTTGATGTACTTGGCTTGACATATAAATATTCTTTTCTCTTGCTGAGATATTTGTAGCCCTAGGAAGTATGTCAGCTCACCAATTAAAGACATCTCGAAATCACTTTACACCTTTGTAGAAAACTTCTTACTTAGTCGATCATCATTGCTACCAATTATTGTATCATCCTCTTTAGCTATTAGACATAAATTAGTTGCTTCATCCAGAACATATATGTCATTTGGAGCTCGACTTGTTGTAGCCACAATTTCACCATACACGCATTTCCTGATTTCACATTTCGTGGAGTTGAATAGTATTGTGTATCCTTGATCACACATTTGTCCAACACTGAGCAGATTGTGATTCATGTTTTCAACCAACAGAACATTATCGGCTAGAGAATATTCGCTTCCGAGAGTGACAGTACCTGATCCTATAACATTTGAAGATCCATCATTTCCAAAGGACATGGTTCCATCTTTCTTCTCTTTCAAAGATACAAATTTATTTCTATCTCCAGTCATATGCATTGAGCAACCGCTATCAACATACCACACATCTTTGTTATTTTGAGCCTTGAGAGAGAGAGCACAATTATCATTCTTCTTCTTCTTCCATGTTTGATAATTTTGTGGCTTCGAAGATTCTTCTGGAGGATTTTAAAGTCTACAATATTTAGCTATGTGTCCAAAGTTTCAACATTTGTAAGATTCAATATTATTTCTTAAATGTTCAAATCTATTGATGTTTCACTGAGCCTTGGGAGGTTCATATTTGACAGATCTCCTAGAATTGTATTCGTTCCTAGCGTATGTGCGACATTCTACAGCTTTATGACCAAATTTTCCACATGAATAACAGTAGCCATAAAAAATATGTTGGTACCTGGATGGAAATTTTTGTCGAGGAACTGTCTTCCAAGGTTGTTGTTGCGAATCTTGTCCAATGAAGTCTACATGCATGTCAGATCTCATAGGTTCATTGTATTTTGTTTTATAAGGTCCTGCTTCTTCTTCTTTGTAACCGATGCCAGTTTTGTCTTTGTAAGATCGTTGATTGTTGATGAGTTCTTCCAATGCCCTTGAGCTGTTGGCATAGTTTTGAATAGTTTTTCCTTTCTTCACTTCGTCACGAAGCGAGATTACTTCGGCTTCTAATTCTTCCCTTTCTTGGTTGCTTTCTTCCAACCTCTTTTGAAGTGACTCTTCAATGCATTTTTGTTCTTCAACTTCAATTTTGAGACCTTGAACTTGTTCTTCAAGAGTTTTGGAATGGATCTTCTCCACCTTGAGATCTTTTATAAGCTTGATTGCTTCCTCATAAAATTCGTCTATGGTCCATCCTTCTTCTTCGTTGTTTGATACCTTTTGCTTATTGTGCATGGGTTTATTGTGCTGGCCATAAACAATACTCTCTCATTGGCTTCTTCTTCACTAACATTGTCTTCATCGGATGATGAGCTATCTTCTTTAGAGAGAAAGTTCCTTTTGGATCCTTGCTTGTTGAATTTCTTAAAGCCTTTCTTTCTTTTCGAGTTGCCATTACTTTTGTTTGGACATTTTGCTATAAAATGCCCAACCTCATTGCAGCTGAAACATATCAATGGAAGTTTACCTTTGAATTGTCCCTTACCAATTTGTAGTTTTCTCATGAAGTAAGCATATTATTCGTCTAAAAGACCTTTTTCATCATCTCCATTTTCTTCACACTTGCAGGTGCATGTATTTTCAATTGAAGGTTTTTTATCCTTATTCGTTTTCTTAGATGCAACGAACGTGTCAGAAAATTATATATTATGGAGCAATGCAACACATAAAATATGTGGAAAATAAAAGCACACAAAACACATAAAAATAGAGAGACACAAATATACGCGGTTCACCCAATTTGGGCTACGTCCACCCCGAACAGCCAGTCCTTCCTTTCTATTATCTAGCAAAAATGAAGAGACAAAACCTACAACATATCCACTGTAATATCCTTTGTTCTTTCTCACAGTCTCCCTCTCTGTTTCTCGCTCCGAGAATACACACATAATACACAGCCGCAATACAATACCCTCATATATACAAGGGGGTTGCCTTCTAGGGCAAAAAACCCTAATCTAAACATAACTTCTACCGTCAGATCATTTGCCTAATGAACGGCCCAGATTGACTAGAAATTACTATACTTTTACAAGGCAATTTTACATATGTTTTTAGCTTCGAGGGCGCTGCCCCCGAAAGCCCCCGCCAGGGGGGGGCTCCGAAAAGCGCTGCCGCCCCCTGGACCCCCCACAGCAGCGATTAATTAAGGGCAGCGTTGCCGCCCCTTTTAAGGTATAGTGGTCTAATGTTGTGATACAAAGTAAACAAGATAATCAGGCTCCACACCCAACAGAACGCAGTTTCTAGATGCGAAGTACCCTCTTCTTAATCATGTCTCATTTCATATGCTATGAGAACTCCATGTAATTCCTCTTTGCTGAGTTTTTCTAGATTTTCACTGTATTCTAAGACCGATACCTTTGGGTTGAATCTCTCTAGTAACGTTCTAAGAATATTCCGTATAACAGTCTTCTCGTCAACTGGCTCTCCCAATCCTTCCAGGGTATTGGTTATTTCATCAACGTATTGAAAGTATGCAACAATGTTGCAATCTTCTTTCATTCTGAGTTGCTCAAATTTTTCTCTATAGATTTGAAGCTTTGCTTCTTTGACATTTGAGTCACCTGCATATATATTTTCAAGCTTGTCCCATACATTTCTGGTGGTTTTACAACCCAACACCTTATGATAAACGTATTCAATAAGTCCACTGATAATAATATTTTTTTCTTTTGCATCATTTACCAAATTCTTCTTACCTTGTTCATCCATGGTTGATGTAAATCCATTTTGAACAGTGTCCCATACTTCGTAACCTTGCGCCAAGAGATAGAGCTCCATTCTTCCTTTCCAAAGTGCATAATTATTTTCATTGAATAGAGATACACCGTTCCTTGTATGCTCCATGACCTCCTTCTAGATGTTAAACTGCTATTGAAGGAACCAAGCTCTGATACCAATTGTTGGAAATACTGAGGGGTAGGGGGGTGAATCAGTATTCCTTTCAATTAGAGAATTATTTAATATTAAATTATTATCAGTGTTTGTACAATGATAGAAGCAAACAAGAGGAACACAAATGCACACATTTTTTAAGGCGGAAACCCACTCCGGGACAAAAAACACCTAATGGTTTTCTAATAATTATTTAATATTCAACTCCAATTGAAAATAAAGCTCCAACTTCCTAGAATCTAGAAAATCATTCTTCTCCAGCTCCCACTGGATGGACACTCCAACACCCGAGATTCCTTAGTAGTCAACTGAACAGATGACCCAACACCCAATGAGCTACAACTCACCCTAGCACCACCCTACCACCCTATAGAAGAATAAAAGAAGAATGGACTCCCATACCAGGGAAAATTATCCAATTTACAATGATATAAAATGATGCAGAAGAAGAAGATATACTAGACCATAACCCCAACTTTGACACAACCACCTAATGATGATCCTAGACCTCCCAACACTTCCTCTTCAACCCTTGGCAGATAGACACTAGTACAATTTGTACAATAGTGTATTTACAATGACTAAGTACAATGGTACCTTTACAATGATTGTATGCAGTGTTTCCCACTTGAAGACTTCATATGATGAAATTCTTACTATTATTATGCACCTTGGTTGCTGGTCTTGTCATGCTACCCTCTGCTGCACCTTACTTTTCTTTTCTGCCGTAGAAAGTCTGGTCCGTTGCAATCCTTGACAACACATGATCTAGATTTTTCTTTCCTTCTACGAGCTTGATATTGAATCTGGTGTATCTCTATTATTTCAGAACCTAAATATCTAATTTTCGGTCTTGTAGTAGTCCTCTGAGTTTTCTTTCCAATGCCATAGGTCTAACCCAATTTGGATTCTTCAAGAGAGATTTATACCCAATTTCTCACAATGCCCTAATTACGGACTGTTTCAGCAGAGCGCAATTGTACAGCGTGCCACATGTCATTGTTTCTTCATTTGGCTCTGAAATTGATAGTGAAAAAACTACAGACTATGCAGTATCTGCCAATTTCTATGGAATTCCAATCCTATACTCAGAGAGAGAGTTATGACGATTTTACCAAGGTCACTTCTTTGAGATGAATTTTAGGAGCCTGCAAAAACCCTGACTTCCATAGATAATATCTCCAAAAATATTGTGCACCTTGACATAAATTTTTACAGTGGATTCCTACAGATTTGGGCTTCGTCTCACAAAAATTTCAGCTTCTGAACCTTCGTAGAAAAAAAATTAGAACAAAAATTCCAAGATAACCTGTTTCGGATGGCCAAATCCCTTGCATAAGGAGGAAATGAAGATCACAATTTATATGAATGCTTAAGTTGAGAGGGGCTTCAACAAGTGAACGTGGGAGGGATTTTAAGAGCATAAAAAATATTAATTATGACTTTTCAATGACCCATGCCCCAACCCCATGGGGTTTTAGCCCACTAACTGGGGTACAAACTTCAAACATGAATATCTCTCAAACCGTGAAGAATTACATGGCATGCCATATATCAACGGAAACATATCAACAAGTAGAAACCATCAAAAGAATTATTGACCCGGAATATATTAATTTTGTAGGTCAAAACTCCCATTCAATATTGGGTTAGACCCTGGTGCTGCTTGGGTTGACATCAATGATAACCGCTGATCAACAATATATATATATATATATATATATATATATATATATATATATATATATACAAACAATCGGAGAAATCAAATTTATTAATGTGCAAACTTATTTTAGAGTGAAAAAAACAATGTGTAGTTTTTCACTGTTTAAATTGTATCATTGAAGGATATATATTTTTTAATATACATCAATATTAATTCATACTAAAATATTTTATTCATTACCTATATTGAATATTTATTATATAAAACATTAAAGTATTTTCTTTTAACTTTTTTTTTTCTATATATAGATATATATGAGGTTCATATTCATATAAGTTCCTTAACATACATCTATAATTTATTTAAATATTGTGTTAAAATATTTTTGAAAATTATAAGGTTTAAACATCTCACTCATATATTTTTTTTACTTCTAATTACTTTGCATGAAATTATATTAGGTGGTATGGACGACTAATTAAACATGCATAACATATTGTTTTTTCCTTTTTACTATGGATGACATTTCTTTTCTATTTAAAAATTATTTTATTTTTATTTTAATTTATTTAAAAAGGACATGTGTTGACTGACATACTTACACATCATCTTCACATTGGGTTGTAGAATGAGCCTCTAAGCTCAATTAATCGTGAGGCTACTTATTTGGGAAATGAGCATTCTACAACCTTAACTGACATACTGACACATCACTGTCACATTGGGTTGTAGAATGAGCCTCTAAGCTCAATAAATATTGAGGCTATTTATTTGGGAAATGAGGATTCTACAACCTTAACTGACATACTTACACATCACCTTCACATTGGGCGGTAGAATGAGCCTCTAAGCTCAATAAATGTTGAGGCTAGTTATTAGGGAAGTGAGGATTCTACAGCCTTACCATACAACTCAGTAATCTCAGTCAACAATATGGATTTTTCTTCCTTTTCTCCAACCAATATTTTGTTTTTATTCTAAAAAACATATCTTTATCAATTTTTGTAAGGGAAGGAGTGTGATTTCATATGCATATGTGGAAATTTGGAAAGGCATCACCATGAGGCTGCACATATCTTAAACATATACCATTATTAAGATACAAGTAATTAAAGTATTAATTTGATACTCATTCCCTTCCATAGGTCATATTTATAATTGTTGATTCATGTATCCCATTCCATATGTCATTTTTTCTTAATACCTACTTTCCAAATGGAGTTTCATTATTTAAAACACAAGTAATAAATATATATAATTTTTAAGTTATTGAGTCATTGATTAATAACAAATAAAGGTACATCCATATATTTTCTAGCCACTATTTTTCATTGGGGAGACCAGAGCAATGGAAAAAGAAAATTGCTTTAGTCTAAAAGACAAGGTAATAAAATACTAAACTACTAGTAACACTAGTGAGGAAATTATAGACATGATAACTAGGGATAAGCATGACTAGAAAAGTGGCATAGAGGCCTACATAGAAATACATCATTGTATGGCTGCCTTGCTACCAAGTAGAAGCAAAAATATAGAAAAAAACATCCTAACAACTAGCATGAGGTGGAAACTTCAATTGGAGCGTTGGACCTAGGGACCAAAATACCCTTATAATCCAAGAGGGGATACCAATTGACTTTATGTCGAAAGAAGCCAACCCAATAAATTTATAATATCACCAAGCCATAGACCAATCGATACAACCCACAACTTGATTATAATGACCAATGATATAGTCTTGAAGCACCGAGAATACTGGCTCCTTTTGAAGGGATAACTAGAGAACTAATAAGTTTCCAAAACGATAGGAGAGATAGGTAGCCAAAGAGCATAGGGTCACCTTTTAAATCCTCCAAACCTCCATGAAAAAAGTGTTAAGTTACCAATTTCATCTTGATAACACTTATTTGTCATCTACTCTATGTTAGCCATGCATACAAATAATATCTTCATGAGTGCCAAGGAGGAAAACATCAATATTAAATTGTGTTATAACATGAGTTTTGAGAGGAAATTAAATGGTACAATGTGGTAATTCTACCTTCCATTTAATCTTATCATCTCCCTACCACAAAATATAGAGGGAGATGATAAGACATCATCCTCACCGTAAACATGGCCTTCATCCACGGTGCAATGAAATAAAAAAACACCCATAGGCCATGTGATGAGTTAATTAACGAAGTACCCTGCATTAAAAATTTGATAACATCGAACAGAGAAATGACCTTGAAGAGTCATCAACATTTATGGAGGGATACGATGGAATCCCCATACACATTTCAATATCCAAACATTTAAACCTTAGTATAATATGCCATGACAATTAAACTTTACATAGGAGACTTTAAATTAATCACTCAATGCAATGTTACTGTTGAGTCCCAAATTTGCATCTTTTCCATACACTTTTCCATACCCTTTTCACTCACCTAAACCTCCCAAATTTTCAATATCATGTGCAAAAGAGTATCTAACATGGTTTTTAATTATATTTTTGTGTTTTCTATTTGATCTAGATTTTGTTCATTCAGCTGCGGAATCTTGCCACTTTCCGCAGCTGCTGCAACTTTCCGCAGCTATTTTGTGGAACTCTATGCTACAGGTGTCTACAAGGGAAACGAGCCACATGGGCAGGCTAGGAATGACGTGGACATGGTTCGTGTCCTATTGGTTCAAGCAAGCTCGTCCAAAGAAGCCGCGGTCAAAGGCGTCCACATGGAAGTCAACTATGGAGTTTCATGTCGGCCGGACTCTGTTTCGTGGCACATAAAGATCCATACGGCCGTTTCTAAGCTTGCGGAGGTTAAATCGACATCTGTACAGGGTTCTAGAGTCGAATTCAAGCATCCACCTTTCGTAGATCTACTTTCCAACACGGCCATACTCCTATATCCGTGGACGTAGTGGTCTACATGCTCTCTGCCAGCATGAACTTTAGGAGACAGTTATAGTTTGTTGTTATATATAGCGCGTTTGCATACGCACATGAAGTTAGTTGATGTTAGTGAATGTACTCTGTTATCTTTTAGTCTGCTCTGTAGTGATTACGCTGCACTTGTGCCGTAACACTACCATTCTGTAATGAACTACTTTTTAATATGAGAAGACTCTGTTTTTCAACTTAATTCGTGTTTGAGGATCGTTACCAAGGCTGTGTAGAGGGCCCCTGCTCAGCTAAGGTTTTGTGTATTAGTGTATAATTTTGCTTTCATTCCATTGTGATATAATCCATTCATATGTTCATATATTGCATTTGTTTCATTTATGTTTATACATTTCCATAATTTCCATTTCATTTTTGTCTTTCATGTTTTATGATTGTTAATCACTGATCAGTTTTCTTGTTGCAGGTTTTAGATAGACAGCCCGGGCATTTTTATAGCTTTTTGACTAATGACATGGATCTAACATTGTTCTGCTGCTAGTTTGCTTTTCATAGCTTTTGTTTAATTTTAGTCTTGTTTTGTTCATTTCAGTTTTGCTTATCTGCTTCAGTAGTTAAATTTAGATATATTAAGCTGCTCATAGCATCTTCAGTTGCCTCCGAAAGCCACAGCTGGACTGATGGTGAGGGACTGCATTATGAAATGTGTAGTTTAGTATTAGTTTCTTTTATGCAAATTTAGATATATTAAGCTGCTCATAGCGTCTTCAGTTGCCTCCGAAAGCCACAGCTGGACTGATGGTGAGGGACTGCATTATGAAATGTGTAGTTTAGTATTAGTTTCTTTTCTGCAAATTTAGATATATTAAATCATGTATGACATCTTCGGTTGCCTCCGAAAGCCACAGCTGGACTGATGGTGAGGGATTGAATCATGAGTGTATGGTTTAGTATTAGTTTACTTTCTGCAAATTAAATATCAGTTACTCAAGTTGTTTATGATTACTTCCGAAAATCATAGCTGGACTAATGATGAAGGGTCATAAAATGAATTGATGTAATCTGATTTAGATTTATTTTGTTGCAATTTTGAATTTCCTTAAGCATAGTTTCTTTTGTGTTTAGTCGGCAGCAAGAATAGTTTGGTTTTCATGTTCACTAGTTTATTGTTTTGATTCATTAGACTAGCAGCACCTTTTCATTTCAGCAGCATATTTTCATTTCCTTTCAAGTTTTGTTATTGTAATTTTCAAATTCCTTTTTAAAGTTTCAAGTTGGTAAATCATTATAGAGGATATCATTTCCTTGAACAAACATAACCATACTTGTTTTCATTTTAGAATTTCCATTTCATCTTAGAAAACCAAAAACGAAAAAAAGTTAAGAAATAGGTTATCTTGCACATATAGTGCGCCGCACTTCATCAGCTTACGATTCCCGGATTGACAAATTAAATGCAGCAATTTAGGACACACTAAATTGACCAAACATTTTGGCGCCGTTGCCGGGGAAGTGTAACTAGGTAGCCAATTTCTTAAAAAAAAAAACATAAAATCATAAAAGAAGGAAAAACTTGATAACTTCTTGAAGTATGCTCTCCTCTTGCACCTAGTGTGATCTGGAGGATCAGAAAAGAGAGTTATTGGTTTAGTAATTTCTTTAAGTATGCTCTCTTCTTGCACCTAGTGATCTCGAAGACTCGGAAGAGAATTCTTAGCCCAACTTTTAAAAAAATAAAATGACATGCATAGAGCAAGAGATTCTAGGGGAAGGTTTATAGCTAAAGCCAAGAGTTCAATTTTCATAACTCCATCTTCTTCATGCATAGACTCGTATTCACCACCATCTACCCCTCAGTCTTAAGATTTTTGGAAGTCAAAGAATGTACCGACTAGAGGATTCTCCTATACCACCTACTAAAACCCACTTAGAAAACAAAGAGACTTTCTCTCTCATCCTCCTTGGTAGAAGAACTAGAGGACTATAAGGACTTCAAAGAAACTATCATGGCAGAGGGAAGTAATACCGTAGGTGGAGGTATAAGAGGAGGAGATAATGGAGATAACAATGGTGAAGGAAATGATGGTAGAAATAGGGACAATTTGCTTGGATTCCCTATAGTTGATGAGGAAACTCATGCGACAAATGAAAAATATCTCACCATCCGTTCTCCCTAACTTTTATGGATTGCGAAGAGGATCCTCGAAACATTTCGTTTGAGTTTGAAGCCGTGTGCCGAACTTATACTATATGGAAGATTCTCAAAAACTCAACCGTTTCCTTCAACATTGAAGGATTCCGTTTGAAATGGTTCATGGGATTAGCCACTCAATCTATCAGACTTGGAATGATATGAAACAAACATTTTTGATACAGATACTTGACTATTGTATGCCCACCAATCACAAGGATGAGGTATTCAAAATGATGCAAAAAGAAGATGAAAATTTGAAGACTTAATTGAAAGATTTCAATACACTTGAAAAGAGCAAAGATGAGCAACTTAGATAATGAAAAAACCTGGAAAGCTCTCCCCATAAATCCATTAGAGATGAATGGATAGACATTTTAAACATGATGGGGAAAGCATGTTACCAACTTCCATTTCATGATATGAATGTAACTATGTATCCATCTCAAGAGGAAAATCTAAAACTCGGAAAAGGGCCTAGGATTCTTCTTATTAGGGCTAACAAATCAAGAACTGATTCTGCAAGTAGGAAGAGATTGGTAATATGCTTGATGAGTTCAAAACTGATATCTTAGGTAGCCTTAGTGAACAACTAGACACTTAAAAATCCAAAAAACAAGGCAGTTTAAACAGATGCTTTAGCCATCTTTTCATTCAAATGTAGGAAGAAACATGCTTTGTGGAATGTCCCCGGATGCAAAAGGAAACATGTATGATTTGCTCAGAAAATCATGAGATCAAGGATTGTCCTTCAAATCCTGACTCCAAAGTTGTTTTTCAAGAAGATCCACCCAAGAGAATCTCCGTTTGCCGCAAGGAGACCTGCGTGTGGACAATCAAGGGTTTAATAACCCTATGAATCTTCAAACCCCCACCAAATTGGAATCCTGGCAACAACCTGGCCCCAACATCGAATTCATATCAGCCATGGGTACAGGGGGATGCAAAATCCTTATGGAGATTTGCTCAATTTTATCAATATCCTCCATCTTTTCAAAATCAACAAGCTCCACAACTTCCAAGCCCAAATCCACAACTTTCATTGCCATTTCCACAATAACAACCTTCTCAACAAAATACAAATCCTCAACTCATGCTCCCATACCAACAGACAAATCAACTTCCAGCTCAGTCATTGCCAAATCCTAACAAGAATCCTCAAACTACTCTATATGGTAGAAGGACAACAATTTCCCTACCTATGATTGTTCCTCTCAACGATGGGCCAACTAGACCGTAGAGTTTTAGAAAAACCTTCTATAGATATTCAAGAGCAAGATACCTCTGAGGAGGACTCTCTTCAAGTCAATAAAGGTTCTGAGGAAGAATTTCTTCAAAATTCAAAAATTCAAAAAGAAAGCTAACATCCACAACTCCTATAGTTGAGTACAAACTGCATCTTCATCTACACCTCCTTTTCCCAAAGACTACAAATTGATAAGGGTGGAAAGAATCTTGTTGCCTAACTATGACTTTCTAGATGAATTGAAGAATGTTTGTATCAAGATTCCATTGCCACAAGCCATTCGAGAAATTCGTATTCTAGCAAAAACCATAAAAGGTTAGAGTTTCAAAAGACCGTGAAGGAAGCTAAAGGACACAAGAAGAATCCACCCGAGGGAAAGATTGCGTACATTATGATGGGAAAAATTACCATGCGTATATGTAGATCCAGAAGTCCAATTGTCAAGACACATATAAATGGGATAGAAATTCCAAACACATTGATTGACTTAGGGGCCGCTATCAACATTATGAGCAGAGCCGTACTATGGAACAAGCAAACTTCCTAACCTTCTTTTTACACCTACTTTACCGCAACTTTATCGATCTATTAAACCAGATGGTGTATTAGAAGATATTTCAGTCTCCTTAGATTCTTTGGGAATATTCCAGTAGACTTTATGATTTTGAATTTCAAAAAGTAATCTAGGAGGACATCCACTTATCTTAGGGAAGACTCATTAAATACAATGATGCTTTTATTAGTTGTAGACTGACATGTACATTTCAAATGGTAATTCGACAAAAGAATTCAATTTGTATCCTCCAAAGAAGAGCAATCACGTAAATAGGAGACAATGAATGGGTCGATGATGAGGACACTATACAACTCCGTCTTTACCATTTCAATTAGTGAGGATAGTCAAATTCAACACATTAGAAAATTTTGAGATATCTTCGAATATGACCCTAACACAATTTGAATCGACATAGAATATTTATCATCAAGACAAATGTCTCTTTTACTCTATGGAAGAATTTGGTAATTTTCGCTATTGAGATTTTTCCAAAAGACATTGAATATCAACCTAACATTTGGAGAACACAACAAGAAGAACTAACCGTAATCTGCAAAGACATTCTACCGTGATTTTGCATGGAGTATACCGACATGAAGGGTATAATCCTAAGACTTGCATCCATCATATCTATATTGAGGAAAACAAGAGACCAATCGACAACCTCAAAGAAGTATGAATCCAAATCTTTAGAGATAGTGAAAGAAGAGCTCCAAACTTCTCAATGTAAACTTACTATCCACTTCGTATAGCCAATGGGTTTTCCTATATGTACCTAAAAAGAATGGTAAATGGAGAGTATGCATTATTACAGAGAATTGAACAAAGCAACTTGAAGGATCACTTTCCTTTGCCTTTTCTTGATCGTGTATTAGATACATTAGCAAAAAGTACTTTTCATTTTTGGATGGTTTTAGTGGCTATAATCAACACCAGTAGCACCCGAAGATCAAGATAAGACCACATTTACTTGTCCATGGGAACTTTTGCCTACCGAGTGCTTCCTTGGTTATGTACCAAGAACATTCCAAAGAGCAAGACTAGGAATTTTTTCTCGATCTAATCCATGATTGTGTAGAGGTTTATATGGATGATTTTGCCGTTTATGGTAATTCATCAAGAGGCATTAGAAAATTTGGAAAAAAGTTCTCATAAGATGTAAAGAAACAAACCTTTCATTAAGCCAGTGAAAAATGCTTTATGATGTTTACTGAAGGGATTGTTTTAGGACATCATATTTCAAGAGATGGGATTAAGGTCGTATAGATCAAAAGTTGAAGTCATCTCCAAGTACTCATTCCAAATTGTCAAAGAGATGTTAGAAGTTTTCAGATTTACCGGTTACTATAGAAGATTTATAACCACTAAAATAGCATCTCCACTCTTCAAATTGCTTTACAAAAGATCGTGAATTTAAATGGGATCCCGATTGTCAATCGCCTTGAAACTTTGAAAATAAGAATATCCGAAGCACCTATCTTGAGAGGACCAAATTGAAACTTCCTTTCCATATTTCTACGTATGCTTCGCATACGTACTGAGCCGTGTTGGGTCAAAAAGATTTAATTCTTATGCCATTTATTACACCAAGAAAATTTGACCTCTTACGAGTTGAACTATATCAAGGATCGAAAAAGAGTTCTTAGTTGCGTTGTTCATGCAATTAATAATTTTAGACATTACATAATGTGCTATGAAACTTTCATTCATAATCGACCATTCCGCAATTAGATATTTAATGAACAAACCTCGTTACTAATGCAAGGTGAGTGACAAGATGGCTTTTACTTTTGCAAGAATTCAATATTATTGTGTTGACAGACCAGGAAAACGTAATACGTTGTTGATTTCTTCTCTAGATTCAGAAATACTAAAGAAGATTCTCCCGTAGAAGATAAGTTTCCCGATGAATATTTGTTTGTAAGAATTATTAAGACCCCTGGTATGCGCATATTAACTATTTGTTACAGAAACTACTTACATTTATTTCCAAGAGAAAAACGAAAGATTATTCGGTAGAGGAGTTCAAAATATTCATGGATTTCTAACGAATTGCTTAAACAGGCGATCTTGTGATCGTAAGATGTGTCGTGGAAGATGAAATGCCTCATATTCTTAAGGCATGTCATGATGAACTACAAGTGACACTTTATGATTAAAAGGACGGCCTTATAAAATCCTTTCCTTGGGATATTATTGGCCTTCCTCTTCAAAGATGCAAAACAATATGTCAAAAGGTGTGATAGTTGCCAAAGAGTAGGGAACTGTACCCTTCAAATGAAATGCTATCGTTAAACACAAAATTTTATTGAACTCCCTTTGAAAAATGGGTTTTAGATTTCATCGACTTATTAATCCACCATCTAAGCAAAAGAAGTATATTGGTTTGCACTGATTATGTTACTAAATGGGTAGAAGCTAAAGCATTAGTATTCAAGCATCGAAAATCAAAGCTGTTCATTTTCTTTATGGAGATATTTTTACTCGCTTGGTGTTCCAAGAGAAATCGCGGATGATCGTGGAGCCAATTCACATCAAATTTATGGAGAAGTTGATGGAAGAATACAAAATCAAGCACACGTACATCTACTCCTACCATCCACAAGAAAATGGTCAAGTGGAGTCCACAAACAAAGTTCTTGAAAGTATCAATACCAAAACTCTGCAGACCACATAGAAAAGATTAAAGGAAAGGTTTCCAAGCCAGGCCTGCTTAACTACATGGAGGAATACAAATGTGACATTCTCCTCATGAACTTGTTTATGGAAAGAAGTCTTGCTCCCCATTGAGTTCCAAGTTAAGACTCAAGATAGTACTACTTGGGGATGGACTTATGAGAAGCCCAAAAAGAGCAGAATGGACAGCTGAATGAGCCAGATGAGATCGACAAGAAGCAATTCTAAGAACCGATCTAGTTCAATATCAAAGAACTAAATGGCATGACAAATACACAAGAGAAGAAGTTTCAAGAAGGAGATTGGGCATTGTTATTTGACTCCAAGTTTAAAGATTTTCATGGAAATTTCTAATTGGTCATTAAATACATGGAGATTGACAAGATCTTTAGCAATGGAGCCGTAAGAATCAAGACCATTGATGAGCTTCAAACTCCTCTTATTGTGAATGGACATAGATTGAAAGTTTATCATAAGCCAATTTCTAAAGAGGATTTTGTTGTTTCAAGAGTTCAGACTGGGCTGTGTACACTTTCTCCACTAGCTTTACTTTTTGTCGCTAAAAAGAGAGAGAAAAAAAATGGTATATTCGAAAACCAATCATTGATCGTGTTTGCGTAAAATATAGGGTGAAAAATCAAGTACCCGACACTCTATATTTCAAAAAGTTTCATTTCATTTCACCACTCACTCCATTTCATTCCACTCATTCCATTTCATTTCATTTCATTTCACTTCATTCCACTTCATTTCATCAATTCCATCAATAAAAATCTTTTTATGAATTACTCTTAACGGTCATTTGTCATTTGTTCATTTCTATTCAACCAAGTAATAGTCGTGTCGCCTTCCTCCAGCTTGACATCTGCTTCCATTGACTCAGCTTCCAAGAGCTGTATGACCTATAAATTACCACTGCCAAAGATAATGTACGCTTAGATGTTATTTCCACAATTATGAAATAAAATGCAAAAGTGAGAGGATCAATGAGTATTCAAGAACAATGGAGACCAATCAAAAGATTCTAAAGGTATGAATAAAATTTATTTCAAATAGTATCGAAAAACACATTTTATATAGTTTCAAACTGATAGCTCTATCCATTGCGCAATGATTATATTGACAAATTAACTTTCCACGATCTCCATAGCATCATCTTGCATTTATTCACAAACGGTTTCATCATTAAACCTCGATTTCTACTTTATGATCCAATATCCCACCTAAGGATAATGAAGTGTATTTGATTTGACTTAGACTCTGTACCACATAAACTCATAACCGTTGGATTTAAAACGTGTTCATATTTAATTGCGTGCCCACTAAAATTCAAAATGCTGTCGAATGTAAGAGATTTTGTTTAACTTCTCTGTTTGTTCGTCGTGTTTATGAAACCCCACTCTATCATTCTCACTCCCCGTTTCACTCCATTTCGTTCACATTCTCACTCCCGTATATCTACTCCAGCCAGCCTTACTCCATTCCGTTTATGGTACTCATTCTCATTCTTATGATACATCCCTACGCATTGTGCTTGATCCGTGTATTCCATCGTTCCATTTCCACTTCAAACCTCACGAAAGCAAATTTGTGAAGCAATGTGAGAAGTGAAATGTGGGAAAATTATTAAGGGCAGAGGCCGAAGGATCAAAGTTTATAGAGGGATATCCGCAAGAAAAAAGAGATGTTGAGGAAAGCAAATGGCCGCGTTTTTATTCAAATTCAGAGGTTACCACAAAGAAGTTACGAAAGCTATTGCAAGGTCATTTGATGGCTCGGAAGTGAAATTGAGACTCAAGTTTTCGGTCAATGAAGCATCAATAGCAACAGCCACAGTAACTTCTTCGTGAGGAGAACGTTGGTTCAAAAATGTGCACGTTGGATGAGGCATGGAGAACAATCCTACGAAATCAAGGTATGGACATCACCGTTTTTAAAAGAGGAATCCCCGTGCATGCAATAAAAGAAGAATGGGCCGCTTACTACTACTCAATTGTTCAGAAATTCATTACATGTGAAATACTTTTGGGTCTATGTACATGTACCATACCAGGCTATTGATGAATTTTCTAGAAAACCAAACTTCCTAATCTCCTTATTTCTATTCAATAGCTTGAAGAAATGGTCATGGACTGCTCAAAAACACTTAGGAGGTAGAGCCTCATCTTTATCACTCACGGCCTGGTAAAAATTCTGATTGAAAAGGAGCTAAAGGAAAGAAAAGATACATGGGAACAATTCCTAGTTAGAAACTTCTTTGAAGAACTCCGGAAATTCCCGAAGGTAGTTCAATTAGAAGGAGTAGAAGAAAAAGAATGAATGTTGAAACTCAAATTACTCCTACTGTGGAAATTTCCGCAAATCTAGCACAAGAAAGAAGTAGAAGGGAAAAGAACAATACGAAATCCAAAATACTCCTACTACTACTATGAAAAGAACTGATAGGGAAGAGAGATTGTAAAAAGGAAGAAGAAGGAAATCAAGGCTAAGAAGCCAATAATACCAAAAGGGAAGAAATTATTGAGGTTGTCCATAAAACTCCTTCTTCCTAAGAAGAAGATCATCACTATCCGAAGATTAGTTTATCTTCAAAAACAAGCCATCTATACCCAAGAAGGAAGAGACAAAATGAAAACAAGAACAAAAGGTAGTGTACCACACAAGGTGAGGAGAAGCAAAGAAGCTTAAGGGGGAAATTGAGAAAAATGCAAATTAAGGGTCCTCATTTCATTGATTTGGGAGGATTCAACAATGAATCGACCATAGTCCATTTCCTACTGCTTAGTGAACTCCGGTTCATTTCATTCCCAATCGACAATTACATACCCATCTTGCCTCAAGAAATATTGATGTAAGCCCTCCTCTACGTATTTTGAACATAATTTTACGCATTTTAGTGGACAAATTTCAATGAAAATGACACCGGAAATAGACCTCAAGCAGCGAGAGGTATATAACTATATAGAATTTGGAAAAAGGCAACACAGTCCATAATTCTTCCATTCAAATTTCATATTATCAGATGATTTAGTTCAATCATTAAAATGTGAAATTCTTGAGTCGAGCTTTAAATCGGCACATCAAAAATGAAAAATGAAACATTGAAAGAACAAGGTAACCGGACAAGATCATCCATGATAATACTATGTTACATTTGGGAATATGGCAAAAGAAGAATAAGAAATTGAAAAGGAAATGAGTTTAAATTGAGCGAGCACTTGTGAATATCAAATCTTCTAGGGTGCTTAATGAAGAAACCCGTAATGATGGCAAGACAAAGAAGAAGAGAAGGGGATTGGATGTGTCAGTTTCAAGTATCAAGGCATGAACTGGAATAAAGAGTATCAAAATTTTGGTTGCATGAGGACATGCAACACCTTCACAAATCTGGGGGTATGTTGAGTCCCAAATTTGCATCTTTCCATACACTTTTCCATACCCTTTTCACTACCTAAACCTCCCAAATTGTCAATATCATGAGGCATCTAACATGGTTTTTAATTATATTTTTGTGTTTTTTCATTTGATCTAGATTTTGTTCATTCAAATGTTTTAATCTTGCCACTTTCCACTACTTAAATCTTCCACGGCTTTGTGGAACCTATGCTACAGTGTCTACAAGGGAAACGAGCCACATGGGCAAGCCGTAGAATGACGTGGACATGGTTCGTGTCCTATTGGTTCAAGCAAACTCGTCCAAAGAAGCCACAAAGACACCACAGGAAGTCAACTATGGAGTTTCAAGGCCTACGGACTGCTTTCGTGGCACATAAAGATCCATACGTCGTTTCTAAGTTTGCTGAGGTTAAATCGATATCCTATTGTGGTTCTAGAGTCGAATTCAAGCATCCACCTTCAGAGACTACTTCCAACACGGCCATACCCTATCCCGGACGTAGTGGTCTACATGCTCTCTCAAAGATGAACTTGAAATACGCTTATAGTTTGTTGTTATATATAGCCGTTTGGTACTACGAAGAAGTATTGCATAGTGAATGTACTCGTTATCTTTAAGTCCGCTCTCCGTAGTGATTACGCCGCACTTGTGCCGTAATCACTATCTCCAGAATGAATCGCTTTTTAATAAGGAGAAGACTCTGCTTTTTCAACTTAATTCGTGTTTCGGAGATCGTTACCAAGGTCAGTGGTAGAGGGCCCCCGCTCGCCTAAGGTTTTGTGTATTAAAGCGGTATAATTTTACTTTCATTCCATTGTGACATAATCCATTCATATGTTGTTCAGTGTATTGCATTTGTTTCATTTCGTTTATACATTTCCATAATTTCCATTTCATTTCGTCTTCATGTTTCTTATGATTGTTAATCACCGATCGTGTTCTTGATGCAGTTTTGTAGATAGATGTTCTGCACTTTATAGCCTTTGACTAATGACATGGATCTAACATTGTTCTGGGCTTCGCTAGTTGGCTTTTCATAGCTTTGCTTTAATTTCTGGCCTTGTTTTGTTCATTTCGCCTTTGCTTATCTCATTTCGCAGTTAAATTTAGATATTAAGCCGTCATAGCATTTCTATTGCTTCCGAAAGCCACAAATGGATCGATGGTGAGGGATTGCATTTATGAAATGTGTAGTTTTAGTATTAGTTTCTTTTCGCAAATTTAGATATATTGCCGCTTTCATAGCATTTTCATTGCCTCCGAAAAGTTTCTCATAGCCGGACCGATGGTGAGGATTGCATTATGAAATGTGTAGTTTAATATTAGTTTCTTTTCGCAAATTTAGATATATTATGTATGACATCTTCTACAGCCCGAAAGCCACAAATGGATCGATGGTGAGGGATTGAATCCTGAGTATGATTTAGTATTAGTTTACTTTCGCAAATTAAATATCGCTACAATGTTATATAGATTACTTCCGAAAATCATAGGCCGGACTAATGATGAAGGGTCGTAAATGAATTGATGTAATCCGATTTAGATCTATTTTGTTGCAATTTTGAATTTCCTTAAGCATAGTTTTTGTATTAGTCGGCAAAGAAGAATAGTTTGGTTTTCATGTTCACTAGTTTATTGTTTTGATTCAGTTGATTAAAGACTTTTCATTTCACACATTTTCATTTTCTTTCAAGTCTTGTCATTGGTAATTTTCAATTTGCTTTTAAAAGTTTCAAGTTGGTAAATCATTATGGGGGATATCACTTCCTTGAACAAATATAACCAAACTTGTTTTCATTTTAGAATTTCCATTTCACCTTAGAAAGACCAAAAACGACAAAAGTTAAGAAATAGGTTATCTTGCACATATAGTGCGCCGCACTTCATCAGCTTACGATTCCCGGATTGAAAATTTAAATGCAGCAATTTAGGACACACTAAATTGACCAAACAGTTACCATGGGGGAGAACTATATAAATATATAGTATTCGAACCTCAGAATAATACATGTACCTATGCAACGTTAGGGTATAAGCTTGATTTAATGATAAGTAGTAGAACTGAAATATATTTCGAATAGTGCTTTAGGATATTGTAAGGGTAGTATATTTGATTGTATATGATATTCATTATCAATGCTCCCCATACACCTTTTTAATAATTGTGTTACATAAGTTAATGATAAGGTTAAGAGCTAAGTCCATATGTGGATAAATAGCCTTGACATTAACCCTTAAAATTAAATTAAAAAGGTTGTGTAATTGGAAAGTATGAGTAAAAGGAGGGAAAATAATTAGAAGGGTAATATATGAGGATAATTAGAATATTGGAATATAAGTATATATTCTAATATAAAATTCAATGTGAATATGTCCATAAGAATGCTAGAAAATGTCAAATCTTTGAAGACATAAATGATTTATAAAATAAGTTAATATGATGATAAAAGTGTGAAGAATATAGAATTGTCAGAAATGATAGTCAAGAATAAAATAAAAATGCGGAATCATTGAATGTTGGTCTAAGGATCATTAGCAACAAATTTTATTGCTATTCACAGATAATGATGTCATTAGAAAAATTATAATGAAAAAAAAAATGCATATGTTGAAACATCGCAATATGATGATATGTAATAAAGTCAAATGACAAAAAAGTAGCATAAAGAGTATAAATAGAAATTTTTTTTTGGTTAAGTAGAGTTGTTACATGCTCACATTTTGTGATATAATGATTTGTTCTTAAAACTCAAGTTGTCATTTTATTTGTTAAATATAAAATGAGTCTAGATGGAAATTTCAAATTACATTTAACACATACATCGGTACATGTTATGCATTTGAACATGTGTGTGAATGTTATATTATTTTAGGATATACATCTATTATTTAGGTGATATTTAAGTACATTTTGCATGATCATATATGTCATTTAAAACAATCATAGATGGTTTTACATATTTAAGTTCACATGAATATATGTAAATAAAAATTATTGAAGTACATGTTTGAATATATGTAAAAATGAT
Source organism: Pinus albicaulis (assembly GCA_034641835.2). Classification (NCBI taxonomy): domain Eukaryota; kingdom Viridiplantae; phylum Streptophyta; class Pinopsida; order Pinales; family Pinaceae; genus Pinus; species Pinus albicaulis. Next base: position 974,054,348 of record CM076573.1, read on the forward strand.
TGAAGTACAATACATATCGATGTATATATCTAAAAAAATCATAAAATTTATAGGTCAGAAGCCATACCATGGCCCTGTGGCAACGTTAGAAGTTCATCAAGGGAAGCTACAGAGGTGTGTTCTCACGCTGCTCTCACTGTGGCCATGACCAGCGATTGGAATGCACTGAGGGCTTTGCATCTCATATCCATGAGTTGTTGGCTCCTCAATAATTTGATATCATTAATGGGGAGACATTTTTTCCTCCGAATAAGCCTCACGGGGGCGTCACTCACAAACCAATATAATATCACGTGCGTTCATATTGGGGTCAAAAAAATAAAAAAAGCAAAAAACATTATATTGCCTATATAACTAGGTGTGGGTGGGTTTTTACTTATGATATAAAAATATAAATATCTCGGGGTATTTTTTATTATTTTTTTGGGCCATGCGGGTAAGTGAGGCCGTGGGAAGGCAAAGAGCATGGAGGAGAGGGTTACGAGTAAAATCGGCATGGAGGAGGTGGGCGGAGAGGGTTAGGTAAAATCAATTTTCGACTGTTATGGTTCCACTGTTTTGGTTCTTATCAGCCATGGCGGAGGAGGTGGGAGAAGAACGTTAGGGAGGTTAGGGAAGTAATATCATGCTTCGACTGGCTTTGACTGGATTATAGTTTCCGCAAACGTAGGCGGCTGCCGACGGGCGCCACCCCTCTATCCTCCTTTTCACACCTCTGGTAACGACCGACCAACCACTCAGCAAGCCACAGCCCAAGCTACCCTTCACATTACATAATGCATAGTAAAGACCACCATTACCATATACCAAGAGTTTGACGATTCAATCTTTCCATGGATTAAAAATATTTAGCATTACTCATCTCTACATGACTTGCAAGATGAAAATGCAACAGGGGAGCAGAACAGAATAGAACATAATAGCGCAGGAGATTCTGATCTCGTAACTAGTTAAATCCAAGCCTGGTATTCTATTTTTCCTTAGTTCTAACAACCCAACCTCAAATTTTATTATATTGTATTAATTTATGTGTACCATATTATAGGCCTGGCCTGGCCTGGCCTAGCCTGGCCCCTGGGTTGTTTCTTTTATTTTTGAGTTGCTTCTCATTATCTTATCCAATTATTTTGTGATTCCAGCACTGGCACTAGATATCATGACTTTAGGACATTCGGGGCTAACAGAATGAAGAAGGACTTATATGCATTGCAATCCATGATTTAGGACACCTTTACTTGGGAAATGGTTTCATTCTGTATTGCTTGCTCAAAAAATTAAACTAGAGTGTCTATTTCTTTCTTTAGAATGATATGCAAGGAAAATCTGGTTGTCTGTATTATTTATGGGCTGTTTTTTGGACTATTAAGCATAACAAATCCATGTTATTGATTGAAGAAGCTTATTTTAGGGATATTTATACTCCTGCTTCTTAAGGATGTTTTCCTCTTCTTCCAAGAATAACAATAGGGAAATTCATGTTTGGTTCCTTCTGGTAGTGGATTATGCTTCTAGAAGATATTCTCTGTTTTCAAGCTTGCTCTTGGAATTTGCAACTATTTCCCTCTTATTGGGCTCTCTGTCTCTGTCAAAATCTTTGCCAATTCAGAAGCTGGCTTCAGGGCACAAGTACCTTGGTTTATGCAATAGCATCCTTCCTCACTTTTGCAATCACATTGCTGACAGTTTTTTGTCATAACTTGTGGGCCAATTTAGCCTATGTTTTATATCTATGTAATTTTGCAAGCCATCTGGTTATAGTGACATATCCTATGTTTGATCCTGAGTGTATGCAATAGAATCCTCCCTCACTTCTGTATTAATATTGCTGACAGTTTTTTTGTCATACCTTGTGGGCCAATTTGGCCTGTGGTTGATACCTATGTAATGTTGCAATCCATCTGGTTACAGTGGCATATCCTATGTTTGGCATTTCTTTCCACATCAATGGTACCCTTCTCTTTGTAATGGATTATGTTGATGTTTACCTGTGAAATAATGGGAGGACATGTTGTACTGGTTGGTGTCTATGTTGTTGGTTGTATTTACTATTAACCTTTCCTCCTCAAACAACAAGATCAATTTCTAAATTCTTTGTCAACATGAAAAATGCAAAGAGAGTAATCTCCCTCTTATTTTCACTGGGTTTTATTGGGTTTTCCCTATATGAGGGTCATCTACCCCCACTTTTCCCACGTAGACTGACTAATCTGACAGTAAAATTGCTTAAGCTGAGAAGAGGTACCACTGTGCTCTGCGTTGGCTACTAATTTTATCAGCCTTTAACTAGGAGCTGATTGTAATATGGAATGCTTCCTTCCATCTCTCTATGTGTAAAAGGTTGTATTTTAACTTTTCCCTCAGAGATTCCAAGACAACAATCCCCATTTTTCTTACATATTTTCATTATTACTTTTTTTTTGCTACTGAGGGTTTAAGGTACAATTGCATGATGAAGTTTTGTGGCCACAGTCATCGCTCTACTGGACATATACAAGGGTGTAAGGGGTGATTTCAAAATCCTAGAAATTGTCCCTCTGTCTAATTATCCTTATGTTTTACAACCTTGAAGGTCTAAATCTAGGCAGTGATTCAGACATTAATCCCAAGTTAGAGCTTATACACAATCAGTAGATTAGGATCAACAATCATGTCTAAGCCATTTTTTGTTCTGACAGTTAATAGACCCCTAGATGAGGTGGATATTCTCATTATGTGGAACCTTCTTTAATTTGTATCATACTAAAAAATCTCCTTCTTCTTATGTATTTAAAATAGAGGGTTCCTCGGGGCAAGGAGGTTAGTCTATAACATAGATCTTATTATCCAAATAATTCACCTTCATATAAATTCATTGGAGTTGTCCTGAAGCATATGTGAAGTACACTTTGTGTGTTTGTGTATATATATATATAGGATCTCACAGAGCTATTTAGGAAACCTTCATTTCAAATCTGAAGGTTGTGCTATGAAATTTCCTTCGGTCTACTAGCATTTATAACAAAGTGATGGTCTCTCTTTCCCATGAACCATGACTTAAAAGAACAATTCAAAGAAGTGTTACCCAAGCTTTCTCAAGTGCACCACCATGGGTTAATTACAAGAGTGACACAAGGTTACACCATGTACAAAGTTCAAACAACCTCATGTTTTTTTTAGATTGTTAAGAAAGGACTTTTGGATTTCAGTGAGTTTGTCCATAATCTAGATAACCTGGGTCAGGTCGTTGATTGTGCATGTACCTTCATGTGCATGGAGTTATAATCTGATTTACTCGCGGGGTATTTCTTATATGCATGTTTCGACCTATTCACTTCTCTGTTCAAGCCAACTAGCCTTCAATGTTATATTTGCATTGATATTAAACATGTAGAAAATTACTCCATATATCTTGAATTCTCTAGTTTTTCTGACTTTGGGTGCAATCTTCTTGTCGTTCATTTTAGATGGTGACAGGCCGAAGGGAGTGAATACTACCAAGTACATAGTAGGCTTCATTTTCACTATTGTGGCTTCTGCAATCTATCGACTGCTTCTTCCGTTGATGTAGCTTGTATTCAATGTGGTTATAAAGAAGGAGACCTTTGCAGTGGTTCTGCAGATGCAAATTTTCACATCCATAGTTACTACTGTGGTATGCATAGTTGGATTATTTGTTAGTGGGGAGTTCAGAGATATAAAAAAGGAGGGTGAGAAGTTCACAATGGGGATAGTTGCCTATTATATGACACTGATATGGTCTGCAATAGGTTGGGAGGTTTGTTCTGTTGGTCGAGTGGGTTTGATATTTTTGGTTTCTTCCTTGTTCTCAGATGTGATTAGCACTCTGGCCCTCCCTAATGAATCTAGAATTGGGGCCAAATCTCTTGTGGGAATTGCTCACATTAAATTAAATAAGATCAAAACAATAAAAATTAAATTAAATGATCAAGACATTTTTCCAGTTAACGAATCAGTTGCTTCCCAGCCTAAGATTGATGTACCTAGGAAAGGACAGTAAGTCAAAAACTTTAAAAATAGATTACAGAATAAGAATTTAGCTCCTAAGATCATTCCATAGGTTGTTGCACCCACTTTACCTCTTGGTCCACTAGTAAGTTTTGATGTTGCACAATAATTATTGAAGTTGGGAATCCTTGTTTCTCTAGTTGACTTGTTTAAGATTTTTGGGTAGAGATGCACTATTATGCAATCACTAGCTATGCTATCAGATGGACCTAAGATTGTCATCGGACAATCCTACAAAGAGTATATAAAACAGAAATAAGAATCATTAGAAATACCAGGTAACTCTGAAAAAGTGAATGCATATAAAAGACATTTAAAATAGCTAATGGACTAGCTATATGCATATTCCTATCAGCACAACTAAGATTTGACCCTTAAAAAATATTGCTACATGATTAATATGAATATTATTGTTAATTAAAGGAGATATAAAACTTACCCTTGATCATAATTAAAGTAAAATTTACCCAGAAAGAATTCAACAGTATACCCAACATCAAGGATGTAGAGGTGATTAATGACAGTAGCTAAACCCGTATAAAAACTAGACCAGAAGTTTGGTACTTGAATAATAGTGAACAATAAATTGAATAAAATCCATTTCATACCAACAAACACTAAAAGCTACGATGGTTTGGTTTTGACACGGTTTTCACCTCTTTAAGACACAAAAAAATGATGTAAATAAGGCCAAAATTGAGGCAGATTTAAGGCCTAAGCTTGGTTGTAGGTTTGTCAATGTTTGACTCAATAAATCAACTCTCAAATCGGTTTGAGTACTTTGTTTTATTTCTGGTTTTAGTGCTAGCTCTCAAATCTGTTTTAGTACTCTGTTTTATTTCTGGTTTTAGTTCCAACTCTCAAATCTGTTTTAGTACTCTGTTTTATTTCTGGTTTTAGTTCCATTTGAGGAATCCATCAATAGTACATTTTGAATCAAGGTGTTTCATCACAATTGTAAGAGTTATTCATGTTTTTTGGAGCTTTGAATTGAAAGTGCATAACTTGCTTCCTTACTCTTTTTTTAATAATAAACCAATATGTTTGTGGAATTTTACTTACTTTTTCATTTATTTATGTGCAAAAACATATGGAATTGTCTTATAAAATTACTATCAATGAAGAGAAAGTTGTCATTGGCATTGTCAGGTGTCGAGAAGGTTGTACATTTTCTAAAATCCATGATGAAATTGTGGATGCTAGAATCGTTGAATACCCTTTTGATTTTATCCAGGATGGATTAGCTTTAAATCCAAAGCAAGAGAAGAAATGGAAAGTTTATACAAGACTTTTAGGCATTAAGAGGAAAATAGACACATTTGATGTGGAAACAAGGGGTTCAAATGTAGTGGAAACAACACCAATCTTTGAAAACATTGAAGAGAATGTGGAGGAACCTGTGCATAAACAACCAAGAGTTGAAAATATGCCTTTGTCAGTGGAATAAGCCACAATTTTTTATCCTTGTGTATTGGCATCTTGGGGAAAAAAATTGAACATTTTAATGGAATATTTTGTTAATGAGAAATTTACTCTCAAATTATATTCAGAAAATGGAGAATCTAAAATAAAGATCCATTGTGAAATTTGTGGCATTGATTATGGAACAGGTGATGTATCCTTGGTAGCGCGAACAATGCACAACTTCAAAAAACGTCATATGAAAACAACGTCCCATCAACAACGCCTTTCAATGCCAAGTGGTAGTGAAATTCCTTCATGTAACAAAGTACAACAAACAACGGTGGTTGGTGATCGATTTCATATTGATCAAGCAATCACACTTCTAAATGATTTCAACAAGACACAAGAGCCTAATTTGTTCAAGGTGGTGGAAGCAAAACTTGCAAACTATAAGTACATGAAAAAAGTGAGAGTCAAATGTACACGATGCAATAAATGGTTTTGTTTAGTGCCGAAAAGTGGTAATATTGTCAGTTCTCTAAATGAACACATGAAATAAAAGAAGCACACTACTACTACTACAAATGAGGCTTCACATCAGGAGATTGGGTTGAGGAATGGCACAGTTGGGAGACCTAAGAAGCCTAACAATGATAAGTCCCAACAAATTTTGACTAGGTTCTTAGTGCCATCATCACCATCACTATTACATAGGGGTTCTACAAGTGCAACTCCTTCTACTTTAGGTGTGTTAATTAGTGGTTAATTAATAGTTTAGACAAAACTTGAATATGAATTTGTATATTATTTTATTTATCTTACTTATAATTTATTTGTGTTTTACTATTTTGTCATCTTATTATAGCTCAATTGTCTCCCTTGTTACTACAATGTTGGGGGTATTGGTATCCTTATATTGATAGAAATGGGGAGAGATTGGAAACAAATGTCCTAATGGATGATCAAAGGGGTGGAAAATTATGGGCCATAGAGAAGCATACCAAGATCATGCTATGTTATGAGGGTATTGAATGTCATATTGATGGTACATATAGGCATATTAATTTCCAGAGGGGTTCTAAAATAGGGACCCCTTTTGATTCATTAACATGTAGATTTTGTAAGTTGGTTCTAGAATGTAATGACTTCAGGATGCGATTATATCGTGAATCAAGGTGCACCAATAAACGAAGTGAACGAGATATATTAAAAGGTAGAAGATTGGACTATTTGACTCAAAATGAAGTGAAGAATATTGCAAGGGTTACAAATGCTAATCATAGATCAACAATGCGAGCTCTTTGGTGGGAGAGGACAAATGTTTCTACACTCTCTATTAGAATGACATATGTAATGGAAAATTCGTTTGAATCAGTAGAAAGGAAGGATGTTTTTAGGTTTTGTAAGGATGTTTTTGAGGCACATAAGTAAGGAAAATTACAAGGTAAAGATGCAGTTTGGGAATTTTTCAAGGATATATTTCATAACTTGATTCATGAAAAAATAGGGAGAAGGTATAGTACATCCACAAGATCCCTTTATGAGATGATCAAGTTATGGGGAGGTCCTAGATTACATAACTTTATTAGCTTGAATCTGAATGGTCCTTCAATATCTACAACTTTAAGGCAAGTTAGAAAGTCATTGACATATATCCCAGGGGAGAACGAACACATTATTGAGGCAGTTGGAAAAATTTATGCTTCTTATAAAGCCAAACATGGTATATATGGACCAATTCCCGTATGCCTTGCTGAAGATGAAACAATTGTAAAAAAATATGTTAGGTGGGTAGAAAAAAGTGATACACTAGTGGGGTTTTGTGGTTTGAAAGAAGAACATCAATGTCAATCACATTTATTGGTGATAGCTGGTGAGGGAGATGCAGGGTATGAGATTATAAAATATTCTTTTAAAAAAATTGTTATTGGGCATTATGCACATGTTATTATTGCAAACCCTTTACATAAAAAACGTCCTCGTTTGGTTATGGTTTTTCATCCAACATGCAAAAAGTCAATGCAAATTTTGTTTATAAACAATGGGAAAGGGTAGAATTTATGTGGAAGAAACACGTAGAAAACAATTTGGGACCTATTGTTGGTCATTCCTCAGATGGAGATAGTAGAAGAAAACAACTTATGTTGAAGGATTATTCATCAACATTAGGTCTTCGATATCAAATTCCTTGGGAAGGGTGGAGGTTAACTGGGTTCTACAATGATTTAAATGTAATAGGATTGCATGACCAAGATTACATCCACAATGGCAAAAAGCTAGTGAATCCTTTGTTTAGTGTTGAGGAGAATTGGCTTTAGGAAATGAGGACATAATTTTTGGTCATGTCATAATGGTTTATCACACTTTTAATGTGGATGATCACAAGCTTAAGTGTGAAGATATAGAGAGGATGGATCAACAAAATTGGGGTTCCGCACAATGCATTTCTTCAAGGCATGTTCAAAGGTGTTCGAAATAGTTGAGAAGTACACCAAGTGGAAAGCTAGAGAGGACACTAGCTATAGAGACTTACCTAATGATTGTTGTTGACTACATTGACATCTTTATGTCTCATAGTTTGAGCCTCTAGGAAAGAGTGTGAAATGCTTCACGAGTTCATCATTTCTTCGCATTATGGCTATGTTGTGTACAAAAACAATCTCATACTAATATAAACATAAATTTCATCAGCGGAGAGGCATATCAAGATGTGAGAATTTCTTTCCATTTTGCAGTTTTGTTGATGAGATTGTTTCAAGATCAATACTCTAACTTGCCATGTGTTTTTCACTTGACTGGGTCAGATGTATGTGAGAAATTCTTTAGCAAAGTTCGTGGGATGGTTGGAGTGGAGAGGGCCTATTATTTCAATGACTTACTTCATGCTATTGGAACCCTTAATAGATTTTTTGAAGAAGAATAAAATTCCCAAGGGCTTCATTTTAATAAATCCCATAAGAATCAATCAAACATTTGGAATAAATTGCACCAAGAAAAAATACAAAACATTGACATATTGTCGCAATATGATTCAATATCCACTGATGCTAAAATTGTAGAAGCCCTTAAGAATGGATTGAAGGATACATAAGACATTTTATCAACTCTTGGAATGAAACCAGAAAATTAAACTCAATGTTCTTGGTGGGTTAAACCATGGATGGAGGATAAATATTATCCAACATTTCAAATTGTGGGTGTAGTAGTTGATGATTCTCCACCGAGATGTTCCAACTCTATATTTAAATCTTCATGTTCATTGGTACAAAATGAAAGTGAATTGAAAATAATGGAAAGTGAGTGGAGACATGAGTTGGATGAAATTTTAGATTCCACTAATGAAAATGTTAGAAAAACTATAAAACCAGTGGTGAATCTTGATGTTAAGGATATGTTCAAAGCATGTTTGGTTAGTGAGTTGAATGGAAATCCAACATTATCCAGAGATAGGTTAAAAAATGTGAGAAGTGGGGTCTACTTTAGGCGAGATGGGAATACTCTACAAAAGGGTGTTTCAATTGGCTTTGGAATTGGATTAGATTGTGGGGTGTTGTTTGAAAAAAACTTAATTCCCCCCACTGAACGTACTGCAAGAAAAGGTGTTCCTCGAAGTATAAAACAAGGTGTTTCTTGTGGAATGTGGTACATTGGAAGAGTTCAAAGAATAAGGTAGAAGGATGGTAATAGGGTGTTTTATTACCATAATGACATCAACCTTTTGGATAGATTAGAAGGCATCGAGCTTCAATTATGTTGGTATAGTAGAATAAAGGGGCAATGCATGTATAAGTATGACTTGACTGATCATGCTTTTGTACAACTTGAATCTGTTATAGCAATCGAAAACTTATCATACAATGCTAAGGATGATACATACAAATTAGAAGAAAGTGATTACAAAGTTTTTTCAAATTTTGTGAAAATTTTGAACAAAGTTAATTTTCAAAACATTTTACTTTCACTTTCCTTATGTATTTCCATATGTTGGATTATTTATAAATAGTTTTTGGTTATATTTTTGTTGATTTGTTTTTATGAATCTGATGTTAATTTTGTATTTTTTGGATTTAGGTCTAGTGAATACTTGAAATGGTTAATGTTCGAGATAACTCAACCTTTTTTTGCTACCTACTTTTTGGTGTAAGTTTCTTTCACTAGCCATTCATCCTTTTGTAGTTGTGTTTCATTCAAACATTAATTTGGTATTTCTTACATAAAAAAAATATAATTACATACCTATAAAACTATATGTACCACTTACCTCAATAGATATATACAATTTGAATATAAGGGCATCCCTTACCTCAACACTTATGTTGGATGCCTTCTACTATGGTTCTTCTGAAGTTGTTCCATTTAATCACGAAAAGAAAGAAGAATTGGTTCATTTTTTATGAATATGTTTTGAAGAAAAGTATGTGGTTCTTCTCACTAATGTTAATGTTTTCCTTGAATTTTTAGATTAATGGTTTGCTTGCTAGAAAGGATATCAAGGATCTAATGGCACGAGGTTCAATCAGGATGGTTTCTGTTCACTCAAGTCAATAAATTTACACCAGAGAAATGGCTAACACATGAAGTGCATTTTATTTTGAATGTTTTTGTGGTAGTTGGATTTCCTATTTTTCAAATTGGACATATAAATAAGATTTTGTAGCTCAAATGTGCCATCAGAGTCTTTTTGCAAGTATTTATATTTTGGCCACCTTGATATCATTTTTATTTTTATTTTTTCAAAAATACATTTATTGTTTTGGAAAAATAGGCCCTTGTAATTTGGCCTTAAAAAAATAAATGTTTTTGTAATAGAGGGGGGTTGGATATTGGATATATCACAGGAGAGCTATTGTACTTGGGGATTTTTTTTGATAATACAGAGGCAGTTGCAGTAAGAATTTTGGGATTCATGTGTTATGGATTTATAGCATTGTATCTCCTCCGTGTTTCATTTCATCGAATTTCTTCTCAATTCCATTTCATATCTTATGCTTTCACTGATTGTTCTAATGAGTTATAAATAGAATTCATAAATCAATTTATGCTCTATTTTGTAAGGGAAATTATGTTGTGTTACTTTCTTCTTATAGAATGAATTCATTATCTAAATGCTCATTCTAATTCCATTTCTCATCCTACACTACAATGAAAAAGCCCTGAAATCTATCAAAGTATACCTATCTTGCCCTATTATCACTATTGTAATTCGTTTAGCCCCAGTTCCTAGTTTCCTTCTTCTAAGTTTGAGATTCATCACGGTTTTTATGTTTCGGTATCTGTTTCTTTAAATATAACAAGTCATGAGGTGTTGTATACTTTTTCTTGGTGATACATCCACAAACCTAGTAATTATTGGTGATCAGGGATGCAGTACAAGAAGGTATGTCTGTTAAATCTTTCAGATTAATTTTATATTTGATTGAATTGTCTATTTGCAAGCTGTTGTAATATAATTTGACTGACCTTGAGAGATTGGAACTTCAAGCCTTGGTTTGATCAGGGATGCAGATCTAGGAAGAGGCCCCAACATAAATATATTTGCAAGAAAAAGGAAGATCCATTGGGCGCTTGTAATATTCAACGTTTTTTCACTTATTGTGGATCAAGCTGCTGCTTGAATTTTTTACAGGTATTACTTTGATGATGGTGGTATTACTTAACAGGTATTACTTTATATAGATATGTAAAGTTCCACATCTAGTGCAGGTAGATTAGTAGTTTTTCTTTGGTTGCACATGTCTAGCATATGCAGTTTTTTAAAATGTGCCATTTAGTGAAGTTTTTATTTGATCCATGTTTTCTCTATATTGCTTATTTTAATCATTAATTTCAAACAAATAAAGGGACATTTTACAAGGTGATTAACAAGAACAAATAGAACTGCTTGCCAAGGATGGTGACATCTATAACAAGCTTGTGTGTTCTTTAGCTCCAGAAATATTTGGACACGAGGATGTCAAAAAATACCTGCTTCTTCTTTTTGGTGCCCCAAATAGAAAATGCAAAGATGCAATGAAGGTATAATTCTTTTACTGAAGAGCTATTACAAAGAAACTTGATTATCCCATTGGTGATTGTCTGAGAAAAATGTCTTGTTATTCTCCCTTATCTGATCTTTGGAGTCTATATACAAAGGAAAATTTATATTTATTGCTCACATTTCTATTTTTCTTGCAAATAAGAGGTGATTTGCATGCATGTTTGAATTGAATAAGGGAGGAGATCTCCATATTTGGAGTCCCTCATAGTAAAAGGGCAGAATCCTATGGCTACCTTAGGCTAGTTTCCTTGTTGAACGCTGAAAATTAGCCACTTTGGATTCCCAACATCCTTAAAATAATGCCCAGAATCCTTAAAATAAGTGAGGTTTGGGGATTTTCGTCTCTAGAGTCCATCATTGGCTAATGTGTGGAGGATTATTACCTCTGGAATCCATTTTTTATGGGCAAAAGTAACATGCAATCCTTTAGTAGAGGAAGGTCCTGCAATAATAGTTGAATGCTTACTAATTGGTATCTCAGCCTGTATAGGTACAGAAGCTAGCACTTGACTTTCCTCATTCTCTTTTTCTGTTTGTTGTAGGACATTTTCCTATGCAACCTATCACTTGATCCTGCTCATATTCATCTAAAAATTTAGAAGACTTCTCCATAACATGGCTATGTCATCACCAACCATTTGTACCCTGTGTCAATATTTTCTATAAGGAAATGGTGTCCATATCAAGTGTTTTCTGAATTTTCTTCATCCATCATCAAGGATTGTATTAGATGTAGACTGTATTATTAAGAAACATATATTTTAGCATGTTGCACCTTTTTGTACTATTTGAAACACACTCCAATTTGTGAGTGTGAATTTAAGCACAAGTCTGGCTAGCCACTGATATGGAAAATCTCTATAAATTTGGTGATTTTCCAGCATAATTTTCCCACCACATATCTACAAAACATAAGAAAATAGGAAATGACTTATATTACATTTATTTTCAATTTCCTCATTAGGCTAAGATCATCTTCATGGTTATATAAAAATTATGTGATTTTCCTCACTGATTAATCATCTTTGATAAAGTAAATTTTTTCCCATGTCTTCAACAATTAGATCGATATAATGGGCAGCACCGGAAGTCCAAATGAATGTGGGGTGTTTCTCCATTAACATATTTTTGGTGTCCACATAATTAGAACTAGAAGCATTATCTATTATGAATTGTACAACATGTTGCACACGAATCGTTTGGATAAATGCATTCAAAAATTCATATAACAATGCCCCATATTTTATTTATGCGAATGCGTAACTGGATTTAATAAAAAAATTTCCTTTGGGACAATAAACTAAAAATTTATGAGGGTCTTACTCTTCCTATCCTTCCAACCGCAAGACATTATTGTGCGCCTTTTGTTTCCCTTTACTTTTTAAGGTCTTTCAATCTGGTGTTGTTATTGCTCTTTTCCTTTTGAAGAACTTCTTACCTGAACCTGTCATAAGTAGGGCCCTTATATACTGTGCCAATAATATTAGCAAAATGAATCATTGCATGATAGAGCAACTGAGAAATGCTAAGTATTTCATTACATAGGAAACCATTGCCCAAAACCCTATCAGTTTCTTCATGTTTTTCATCAATTGATTTGATGGATGGCTATGCCCTAGCTTAGTTATGGGAATGAAGAAAGGAAATTTTCTTATAGAAGGTGAACCTTTGGAGTCCTTCTCCCTTCTGGCCATCCCCAATATGCACGTGGTTCTTGCAGTTTTTTCTATTCCTCCAGTTGCAGATCCAAGCCACATATCCTTTGTCTTCCTTACTATTCGGATAAGATGGCCTTCACATAGTAAAAAAATTAGAGCATATGAGCAGCTTTAATTTATACAGAAGACATCAGTATGGAAATAATATCCAAAATATATAAAATAATGTCAACAATTTCTTGCGTACCCTTGATATCCATAACCCAGATGTGGATTTCAAGGGTTTTAGCGAACAATTTAAACTTATTGAAGAAATGGGTTGGCTTATAAAGGAAAGGGTTAATGTTAGGATGACTAATGATGGCAGCTCCAACTCATTCATGTTTCATCAAATGAGCATAACTGAAATATTTCAGAGCGCCATTGATGGGTCGCATGATACCACAATGTATAAAGAGTCTGATAAGTTCACTGGTAGTGACAGCTCCCAAGTCCCGAGTATGCCAAACTTTGTAATGGGTTTGAATCATATTGTCAGTGATGTCAAACATATCCTATTAAATAATGGAGTTAGTATTGTTGGGGTAGAAGGGATGGGTGGAAGCGGAAAAACTGCCATTTCATTATCCCCTTGCAACGATCCCGAAGTCAAAGGTAAGAACAACTCCCCTATTTTAATCATCACACTGAGCTTCCATATTATTGCTTCCCTTTTGGTTTTTTCAGTGCTTATTCTCGTTGTGATTATCATATTTCTTCCAAAACAATATAATTTTCATAACTGTTGCACAGTCTCCAAATGTAATGGGCCTTTTGGAGATTATGTGGGATAAAATAATCAGAGGTTGAAGGCCTATTTTTTAGAGCATCGAGGATGCACACAACCAACTGTAGAAGAAACTCAGTTTAAAAGGAAATTCGTGCAGAGTCGTAAGTCCAGGTGGGATAGTAAGAATTTGTAGTCCTAGTAGTCCATCTATTCATTCATAAGGAAATCACAACATATCTTCCAGAAGGGAATTTGAATGGCTTAAATCCTTAATATAATTGTTTTCTATGAGATTGAGTTAGCATTCAGTCATTTTAGTGACACTAATCTTCACTGGACCGATCATAAGGATGAACAATGGAGATCAGAAAATGTGCTACTCCCCGTTTAGTTTCGGGTATAATATTATTATTAATATCATTTTCCTTCCCTAGAGCTTCTCAAGTACAGTCAAAAAGTGACTATGATGCATTGATGGCATTCAAGGCTTCAGCTGATTCAAACAAAAAATTTCTCTCTTGGAAAACCAGGGAACCATGCAAAGGAAAATGGATCGGTGTCATTTGTCTAAACAATAGGGTTATTCGGCTTGTGCTATAGAGCCTTGACCTCACTATTCCCATAGACTCCTTAACTGATTTAGACCAGTTTAGTGTCTTAAGCCTCAAGGGGAATTTGTTAAATGGCACCCTACCCAAATTATCAAAGTGGAGAAGCATTAAATTATTGTTTATTTGGTACAACCAATTCTGTGGTCCACTGCCTTCATCTGTTTCACTATTAGATCAGCTCTGGAGATTGGATGTTTCAAAAAATAATTTAACTGGTGAGATATCATTTTCTTTGAATTTTCTTAGCCATTTTCTCACTCTGAGACTAAAAAAAAACTATTTTCTAGTACTATCGCAGCCTTGAACATGAACAGTCTTCAAGACTTTAATGTTTCTGGTAATCAACTGACAAGGGCCATCCCTCGATCTTTGTCCAAGTTTCTTGATTCGGCATTTGAAAGGAATTTATTTCTTTTTGGAAATCTCTTGCAAAGTTTTAAGAGCATAATCAGTAATCCTACCACTCCAGGAGGCATTGTGAATTCCAGCCTTGTGACGCAAGATCCAAGTATTGTGCCCTCAACTCCAAGTTCAAAGCCTGAGATGGCACAATTTGGAGGAAATATTTTTGAGATATATGGGCTAGGTAAAGAAGTGGTTGACATAGCATTTTGTGGGAGTGTCTCCTGAGTTGGTGGTTTGAATTTGGATAAGTTAACAAAAGTACTTCTTGTTCCTATTACTTGGATTTAGTATGTCAACTCCATTTTGGTATCTTTCATTGTTGTTAAATTTGTTATTTTTTCATAAGAAATGCATTCAAAATTGAGATATAATGGCTGTTAGTAATCTTGAATTCTTCATTGCATTAAAAAATGCTTGAAGATACTAATATTAGGAAAGAGAATATAGGCAATAATCTGGTATTGTAGTGTAGTAATATAAAAAGTAATTATAATCTTTGTGTTGTTGGTGAGGAAGACCTGAGTTGAGCAATGCTAGGATTATGGGGTCCTATGGTTTTCCATATCTAATTATCACTTGCATCTTGATATAGAGTAAAAGTCTAGTATTGAATGAAATGCTCATCATAATAGATATCTCAGTACCTTACTGCCTTTTTTAGAACTGAAATGATATAGGTTCTAGTGTATGGGTTCAATGGTAAATGAAACACCCATATGAATTGATTTTTTCATGTGCCAAAACTCACATTCCTTGGCTCTTGGGAATCAAATTCAATTTTTTTTCGTTCCATCAGGATTCAGAACATGATCCAGCAATAGTGCATAAAATTGGATGGAAATATGAAAAGAAAACTAATTACATACTAAGGTGGAATCAATGCAATGATATAAATTAACAACACACGTAAATTTAATTCCCCTACAAGAATCACACATTATCTCAATTAGGTTAAAATTTGTCAAGAAACAGTAATGGGCTATGGCATTAACATTGTTATTACCTAAACTAGCATCTAAGTGGAAGAACCCAATCCAAGGATGACAACTTGGGGTAACATATGGGAGTAGTATTATTGTCACTCTAAGAAGCCACCAATTGTTGTTGTCTTTTTTACAGCCAAAAATTGTAGCCAATTTCGATAGGCTGGGGCCAACTTTGAGCCTGCGCTTAATGCAAATCTGTGAATAAAGCAGTATGGAATGTGTAATTTTTAGTCAGCATGGTTATTACTGCACAATGTTTTTTTATTCAGGGTGGCGTGTTTCTATAGCAGGTATGTGTTTTCCCAGCTCCCTCGTCTGTCAAATCATTTTAGGTTTTGAGTTCTATATCTGGTATTTGTTTGAGTGGGGATTATTTATTTTCTGTTGTATAATCAATAAATTTTTGACTTGTTTTTTCTCTTGAGTGAGGGAAGGGAGGGGAGTGGTATTTTTCCAAGTAACAAAAGGGTGTTTTGTTGTTGTTCTCACGGGATCCCTGCACCTTCTGTGCCCACTTTTTTATTTATTTATTTTATTTTATTTTTAGTGGGTGGGATAAACACTCTTGGACAATTTGAACTAGTGACCTTTTCGCATGGAGTGAGTTAATATAACACCCATTCACTGTAAATCCAAAGCCTAGTGGCCCTGTGTGCCCACTTGACCCTTGCTCTTCACTAACAATTTTTGCCCAGATTTGTCATAGGGCCCATAAACCCTAGCTCTATTCTCACAAGTGAAAATTGTAGCAGAATAGAGGATGTGCTCTAGTATTGAGGCCTAAGAATGAACCCAAAGATGATGAGAACATGGAGGAATAGTTGAACAGTGTTTATGAAGCCCAAGATCTAATTGGCATCCATGTGTTGAATGTGTTGCAATTCCATATTTAGAAATTGGGATCTCCTATGGAGGCTGGAGATATGTTTAATAATTTTTTTCCAATTTAATGAGACTCCCTCGATGAAGATTGCAACTGATTTGATGAACATGGAGACACAGGTTTTAAAGAGGATCAAAAAATTCCTCACTCGCTTCAAAGAACTCAAAATGTAATTAGAGGACTACGGTTTCTAGTTCAGGAAAATTGATTTACACTGTACTCATAGTCTTCTTTGGAGTCTTCCTACTCCTTACGAGGTATTTTTTTCCACATACGACCCTATGAGATATTTGTTTGGCACTCTATATGCTATAACATAGAATAATGTTGCACATATTTTTACATTAATCAAGAGAGAAATGGCATAGGTAGTACATTAATGATTAATTATTTGAGCATCGGCTATCTAGAAACTAGATTCTATCAATTCCAAACAAATATACAATTTTTTAAGTCATATAATAGAAACTGGACCATTAGCTTATGGAATGAAATAGGTTATCTAGCAACTGTCATCAATAAATTGACCAAATAGCTATGTTTACAAAATAGGCTACCTACACACTGAAATATGAAGACCAAAAGGTACAAAATAGTAAACTGATCTAGTTGCTAAACACTTCTCTATAGAGGAAGTTTTCACCAATTATGAAATCACCAATGTTTCCAAGTGTTGTAGCTGTGGGGTGCACCACCATGCTTGTTCCACCACTGCTTGACAAACAATGTTCCACCATCACTTACGTTGAGTTCCTCATCGCTAGTATCATTCTTCATTTTTCTCTTGTCTAGCCTTTGCCTAGACCTTGTTTCTCTATAGACAAGTTGACACCACCCAAGGGCCAATTTTGAGCAAACTGTCTAATCCAGGCCTTAAAATATGGTATAAAAAGCTTAACATGCATGATCAATGATTTTGGTTTGAGTGAAGGGTACATTTTTGCTAAGGCCATGACAAAGGAGTTCAAAAATCAACACCACCAAAATTGGGGTGCATATAGGGCTCGGTTCTCTTGATTAAATGACACTCACTTACCCTCATACGTGATATAATCTAATGAAATGTCACAATCCCATTGATATTCAAATTGTGAAAACTATTAAGTTTGATGAATTTTCAATGTGATATGAAATTATTTTCTTCCAGCTGACGTTTGATGAGTTTGGAACCACTCTCAAACATTCTAAAACAAATACTGGTATTCTTAAAATCTTAAGTAAAAAATCTACATATCCTTTATATTTATTTTAAATAAAATAAACGACTTATCTTATTGAAAATTTACAAAGGATCACTTCACATCATTGTAGAGACTAGACAATATTCATCTAGTTTAGTGTTCCTATACCATAGTCTGTATATACAACATTTTCCAAAAAAATAGCAAATTTCTCGTCTATTGCTTGTAATTTGTAAATACTAGAAAAAGAAACGTTGTTACTTATAAGTAAGGGTGGTTGTTCATTTCCATTAGAATTCACCATGAATTCATGAGTATAGAAATATTCTTAGATATGCATTGCAATAACACACAAGGAGGTTGCTCTCTTTATTCCTCTCCAAAGACCCAAATAGGTTGTAATAATTTCCCTTGCTTGAGAGATAGTGATTGAATTATTAATTGAGTGATGGGGATATAACCCATCGCTTTATATGGATTTGAGATTTGGGGCCCTAACCTTGGTTGTAGATAGTGGTCTTGCATCTAGAGGGTCTATACTTGTGATTGAACACCTTATTTGGTGCAAACATATTCATAAATATTGATGAATTGATTTTTCATCATCATATAGATCAATTTATATGTCATTTTATAGACATGCACATAATCAATATTCCTAAAACATGGTTTATCTTTGTATGCCTTAGACTATTAAATGCCACAAATCATAGTGAGATGTGCTTGAGTGTGGATTGACTAATCACATTGGGAATACTAATGTGCATCTCCTATGTATATCACAAGAAGAAAGGTGAATTGTAGAATGCATGTGGGGTCATAAGAGAGGCATCATGTCATTATGTTAAGGATATAAATATAAAGGGGTATAAAAATTTTAATGAAAAAATGGATACCTACAATATCTAGTGAAAGTAGGGGTTTCTTAAATTGGAAAAATATAATGGGTTAGTGTTTGTAGGGGGTTAAATAAAGTGATTTTTAGAGGTATTTTCCAATATGTAGTCAAATTAAGGGTATTTTTTAGTATGCCACGAATGCACATTCTATTTCATAGGTTAATTGAGTGACGCCCCTGTGATAAGCCTAAGGGTAGAAGAGGCTACTGGAAATCCACTATTCCGCAATATGTGCAGCCTTTACCCATCAATACCAACCTTCTTCCGTTTTTTGAGCCCAAGATGGATGAGATAGGTGTTTGGGTTATGGACTCAGAAGGTCTTTAGACTAGATATTATGAGGCAGAGTACCCAATCGCTCCCATCATCCATCCGGCTCCTATGAAGCCTCCTCGAATGCCCTCAACTAAGGAGGAATCCATTTCTAGAGTATACGGGTGCCTGATAGAGGAAGAGGACCAAGTGACGGATGAATATGAATGAAATCCATGCTTTTAAGTAGCAAGGTTATTTTCTGTTTTTTGTAACCTCAGGATATAATTCATCTCTTTTTCTTTTTTTATATGGGCCACTGAATATTTTGTATTACAAGACTAGACGACACTCTTAGGGGGCCAATTTCATCCTTTGAGGTAGCCCCAAACATGTTTTATTTTGAACACTACCAAGGCAGGGATAGACTAAGTGCTCCTTGCCATCTCTTCCCATTGCCTCTATACAATTTTACATGCTTTTAATATAGTTTAGCCCAAGTTACAAAAATAAAATTCACACGAATATATGTACATAAAAATTATTGAAGTACATGTCTGAATGTATGTAAAAATGATTGAAGTACGATACATATCAATGTATATATCTTAAAAAAATCATAAAATTCTAGGTGTACTTAGATGTGTCAAACAATCATAAAATTTTAAAATTGCATTAAAACATATATCCAGTACACAACATTTTTCATTTATGTACATAGAAAAACTACTTTTAGTTGATAGTAAACTGGAAGTTATGAAAAAAGTACTAGACATTTTGCATTCAAGAATGAATATTATAATTTACTTAATAGACACATCTAAAACAAAATCGTGCAACTTAAAATTTTCTTTATATGAACTATGTTAGATATAGAGATATGTGCATTTTTCAATAATGACATTATGAGAAATGGTACCAAAGAATGTATCAAATCATTTAAGACCATATAATCTACATGTGTATGTGTACACATGAATAAATTACTCATGTGCATGTACCAAAAAAATGCACATGTGAAAACACTTATACATACAACATAAAAAGGCAGTGTTGAAAATGCAACAAGATGATGGATCTTAGTGAAAAGAAGTCACCTTCACTAAGTGGGCCCGCAGGCTATTTTTGGCGCAAAGTCTATTTTTAGACTGTCTATTTTTAGACATATGGATCATGGTCTATGAGTTGTAGGATGTTATTTATGGATGATTGTTCAAGTTGGTAAAAATATATGGACCTCTATTTTTAGACATTGGGTGGAATCTATTTTTAGACTGACGGGCTAAAAATAGAACAATCAAATATTATTAGCCCTTAATAATATTTGGACTATAAACATTATCTTTTCCTCTTGGAGCACTTCAGTTTGATGCTTGGATGTGGCACATGCAGCTGACAGAAGGAAATACGCTTTTCCTAAGGGTTATTTGAGCTATTGCATGGTTGACTTCAGTTAGAACTCATGTGGCAGAGTTTGGTGGAGTTGATGAGACAGTTGGTGGAGTGGTGTTCGGTTTAACTTAGTTGAACTAGTTGTATTTAGTCTAACTAATAAATACACTAGTGATGAGTGGTGTGAATTAATTATTAATTAATTCACTAATTATTAACTCATAAATCAACTAAAGAACACATCAGTTAACTGCAATGCATGGACAGTTCAGTGGAGACCATTGTTAGAGGTGGGTGAAAGGGTGAGTCTACTATCAGTTGTGACTATAGCTGTGCATGAGATTTGCACACACATTGATTGAGATTGCCAATGAGGATTGCGCAGTACAAGCCAGGTGGATTCAAACTTGGATCTCATCATTATTCATCTTGGATTGCGCATTAGAGGCAGACAGACTTGTGGAGAAGATTTGAACCTGTGACTTGTTCATCTTCCGTGCTAGTTTGTGTGTAGCATGTGAGATAGTGCTGAGAGCTGTGAGAGCTTTGTGCTATGTATTGTTACATGTTCTCTATCATTATAATATACAGATAGTTGGGGGTTTTCAGCCGTATTCTTTCCCCATTACATACTGTATTATATGTGTGCTTCATTATGTTTTAATGTGCACATGTGACTGCTTCTATTTCCGCATATTGATGATCAATTGTAGAAGAGGTTATGTATTATGCATGAAGCTTAAATAGTGTGTAATTAGGATAATCTCTGTGAATAATTCAGCTATTTTTTAAATTTCTACATGGTATCAGAGCGAAATTGATCATCGGATCTATTACAGTGATTACAATTTATTTCGGTAGATAGAGTCTGTAAGTGGGCCAGGTAGCCTCTGGATCCATCCTTTCTTTGAAAGGTGATATATCCAGTAAATGCCCCTACATTCGATCTCTGTGCTAGAAATACTTTGTTCTCACAGATCGGAAGCGGTTGAGTTTTGAGCTAGTGGAATTCGAATTTACAACAGAATTTGGAATTCGAATTTGCAGCAGTTTTCTTAGTGTCGAAGTCAAAATTTCTTTCAACGGATTGCGACTAGAGTATGCCCTTGAGGGCAGCTCGAATTATGTTTCATGGAAGGACAGAATGGAGGCAGTATTAGATGATAACGGGTTGAAGGAATTCATAGATGTTGAGGTCCCAAAGCCTACTGATGCTGCTCAAGTTGAGGCTTGGCAAAAGAAGATGGAAAAATGTCGAAGGATTCTGTTGGAGGGCGTGAAGGATCACATTGTATCTAGCGTGCATGGAAAAGCTTCTCCATACCTGATGTGGAAAGCGTTGACAAATTTATTCCAAATCAAGAGCGACCAGAGGAAGTTGGCGCTCAAGGATAAAATCAGACACATAAAGATGGAGAAAGGCGACAGTATGCCCAAGTACCTCACGAAGTTCATCCAATGCAGGGATGAGCTGGGAAGTGTGGGGGTGACTGTATACGATGAGGAATTAGTGAGCTTGGCTCTCCTTGGTATTCTGAAGAGTTTGCATGCCTATCAGGATTCTGTCAATGGTCGGGAGAAATTGCCAGGATGGGAGCGACTTTGGTCAGATCTTGTGCAAGAAGAGATAAGGCGGAGTACCAGGGACGAATCTTCATCAAAGGCATCTGATGAAGAAAATTGCGCTTTGGCTGCCAAAGCAAAGAAGCGGAAGAGCAAGAAATCTTCTCATTCCGGTGCGAAAGGCAAGAAGCAGGACATGTCCAAGGTGAAGTGCTTTCACTGTCACCAGCACGAACATTATGCCACAAATTGTTCGCAGAAGAAGAAAAATAAGCAGGCTGTTGGATCTGCAGCAGGAGAGGCCTTAGCCTCGCAGTTTGAGCTGGAATTTTCTCTGATCGCATGCTTGGTCTCAAGTGTGATGGGATCAGTATGGTTCTTGGACAGTGGTGCGTCTTTTCACATGACTGGAGATCAAGATTTTTTTTCAGATCTGGATGAGAAAGATCTTGGAGTGCACATCGAGATGGGCGATGATGGTAGATACAGTGCGACCGGTATTGGTACCATTTCCTTTAAGAGGGAGTTTGGTAAACCCTTTGTATTGAAGGAAGTGATGCATGTTCCAGGATTGAAGAATAATCTGATCTCTGTGGCGATGTTAGAAGACAAGGGGTACGATGTTTTCTTCAGCAAAGGAAAGGCTTTCTTGCATAGTAAGACAACTGGAGAAACCCGGAAGATAGGGGTTCGAGTCAAGAACCTTTATCAGTTGCAAGTAGATGGTTGTGCAGCAATGGCATGCAAGGCAGAAGGAGTGGTGAGCCAGGATGATGGTGAGTTGTGGCACCGGAGATTGGGCCACCTTCACCATGGAGCTTTGAAGATACTGCAGCAGATTTCTATTGGGCTTCCTAAGGGCACTCTTGCACAGTCAGATCAGTGCAAGGGGTGTACTTTGGGAAACTTTGTGAAAGCCACCTTTCCCGAGAAGGATAGTCGCTCCATGACGATCCTTGAGATAATTCACACAGACGTGTGTGGACCTTTCTCAGTAGCTTCGACAGCAAAGCACAGGTAGTATGTGATATTTTTTGATGATTATTCTCGGAAGTGCTGGATCTTCTTCATGCAGAAGAAGAGCGAGACATACTCAAAGTTTTGTGAGTTCAAGGCGCTGGTGGAGAAGGAATCGGGGAAGCATGTGAAGGCTCTTAGGAGCGAAAATGGTGGTGAATTCATCTCTGCTGAATTCAAGGACTTTTACAGCGCAGAAGGAATTCGGAGAGAGCTCATAGCACCTCATAACCCACAGCAGAATGGGGTTTCTGAGCGAAAGAACAGAACGATCGTGGGTGCTGCACGGGCGATGTTGCATGATCAGGGCCTACCCATTCACTTGTGGGCGGAGACATGAAATACTGCAGTATATGTGCAAAACCATTGTCCTCACAAGATACTTGGCATGAGTACACCAGAGGAGGCATTTTCTGGCAAGAGGCCTGATATTTCCCATTTGAGGATTTTTGGTTCACCTTTCTACATGCATGTGACGAAGGATGACAGGAAGAAGCTGGAGCCGACCGCAGAGGTTGGGATATTTGTGGAGTACACTGATACGCCCCACAACTATCGTGTGTATTTTCCAGACAGTTGCAAGACTGTTGTGCGACGGGATATCAAATTTCAGGAGGAGAAAGCCATGCAGTATTCACTTGAGAGGGAGCCACACTTGCATGCAGATGAGGAGCTATTAGTTCCTAAGCATGAGCTTCAGGATGTGGATAAGCCACAAGAGGAAGTTCATGGAGTGGAAGAGAACACTCATGCAGCGCCAACCATCAGAGGGTGCAAGTGCACTACAGAAGCTGAGCGACTGGCTCAAGATGCAGAGAAGGTTGTAGGACCACCTACAACATAGCACAGATAGAGACAGTCACCGGACCGATACACTGGATACATGGCTCTTGTGAGAAAATGTGTCGTGACAGAGCCATCCTCTTTCGAGGAAGTTGTGGAGGACCCTGCATGGGTAGATGCCATGGTGGAAGAGTATGATTCGATTGTCATAAATAGTGCATGGGAGATTGTCCCACGACCGGAGGGGAAATCAGTGGTGGGTTCGAGATGGATCTACAAAGTGGCCAGGTGGGCGCGGGAGTGTGGCGGGAGAAGTCTGAGCGGATTTGTTGCCCAGAGAGCTTCTCACGGGATAGAGGGGATCGACTATGAGGAGACAGCACACTGTCGCAAGGTATTCTTGTACGGACGATCCTAGCTCTCTCCTCGGCCCTTCGGATGGGACAACATTCATGAGATGGATGTGAAGACTATGTTCCTCGATAGAATGGGTGAGGAGGAGGTGTCTGGAAACCGCCCGAAGGTTTGAAATCTTCGGCGGTGAGTCACATGTGTGCAGGCTCAAGAGAGCACTGTATGGGTTGAAACAAGCACCTCGTGCTTGGTACACACGGATAGACAGTTATTTCACCGGACTTGGATTCTCCAAGAGTGAGGCGGATCCTAACCTATACCAAATTGTGATGGAGGGGAAGTTGTTGATCATTGTACTATATGTAGATGACTTGATTTTGACGGGTGATGAGCTATTGATACATTCATGCAAGGAGGATCTTGCTAGAGAGTTTGAGATGAAGGACTTGGGCCTCCATCATTATTTCCTGGGATTGGAAATTTGGTAGCGCAGTGATGGACTGTTTGTTTCTTAGGGTAAGTATGCCCGGGAGATACTGGAGAAGTTCAACATGCATGACTGCAAGCATGTTGATACTCCTCTTCCTGGTGGTTGGAGGAAGGAGGATGCTACTTCGGTGGAGGTAGTGGATGCCACTGTCTTTCGACAGTTGGTGGGGTCGCTTATGTATCTGGTCAATACACGACCTGATATATGCTATGTTGTTAACCGGCTTTCACAAGCTATGGTTAAGCCAACCAAGCTCTTCTGGAAGGCAGGCAAGCATGTATTGAGTTATCTTAGAGGCACATCGGGATATGGTTTGTGGTACAGACAGGAGGATGAGGTGAAATATGGCGAAAACTGCGAATGCGAATTAGGCGAGGGAGCCAATGACAAGAGCATACCGGAAGGGATCTTAGGTATTGGGTGTCAACGGTTCTTGGTATAGCCGGAAAAGCGAGAGATCCATGGCACTCGGTTCGGCGGTGAGTATATCGCGGCCGGGCGTAGAGGCCATATGGATGAGGAAGATCTGGTCGGGTTGTTCGGGTCACACTTGGAGCCTACGCGGTTATTGTGATAACCGAGTTGCATTAAACTCTCGGCTAATCCATTATTTCATGATAGATCCAAACACATCGACATTAGGTACCATCATATCAGAGATTATGTGCAGCGGAGAATCGTGTTACTTTCATACATTCCCACGGAGGATCAGGATGCTGATATCTTGACGAAGGCGCTCACCAGAAGCAAATTCGAATACCGCAGAGGCAGGATATGGGTTGAAGATAATCCATATCTTGTTGAGAGGGAGAGTTTAAAATGAAACAAGATGATGGAGCTTAGTGAAAAGAAGTCACCTTCACTAAGTGGGCCCGCAGGCTATTTTTGGCGCAAAGTCTATTTTTAGACTATGTCTATTTTTAAACATATGGATCATGGTCTATGAGTTGCAAGATGCTATTTATGGATGATTGGTCATGTTGGTAAAAATATATGGACCTCTATTTTTAGACATTGGGCGGAATCTATTTTTAGACTGCCGGGCTAAAAATTGAACAGTCGAATATTATTAACCCCTAATAATATTTAGACTATAAACGTTATCTTATCCTCTTGGAGCACTTCAGTTTGATGCCTGGATGTGGCACATGCAGCTGACAGAAGGAATTACGCTATTCCTAGGGTTTAGTGGAGCTATTGCATGGTTGACTTCGGTTAGAACTCATGTGACAGAGTTTGGTGGAGTTGATGAGACAGTTAATGGAGTTGTGTTCAGTTTAACTTAGTTGAGCTAGTTGTATCTAGTCTAACTGATTGATACAATTAGTGAGAGTGGTGTGAATTAATTATTAATTAATTCACTAATTATTAACTCATAAATCAACTAAAGAACACATCAGTTAACTGCAATGCATGGATAGTTCAGTGGAGACCAGTGTTAGAGGTGGGTGAAAGGGTGAGTCTACTATTAGTTGTGACTATAGCTGTGCATGAGATTAGCACACACATTGATTGAGATTTCCAATGAGGATTGCGCAGTACAAGCCAGGTGGATTCGAACTTGGATCTCATCATTATTCATCTTGGATTGCGCAGTAGAGCAGGAAGACTTGTGGAGGAGATTTGAACCTGTGACTTGTTCATCTTCCGTGCTAGTTTGTGTGTAGCATGTGAGATAGTGCTGAGAGCTGTGAGAGCTTTATGCTATGTATTGTTACATGTTCTCTATCATTATAATATACAGATAGTTGGGGGTTTTCAGCTGTATGCTTTCCCCATTACATATTGTATTATATGTGTGCTTGATTATGTTTTAATGTGCACATGCGATTGCTTCTATTTCTGCATATTGATGATCAATTGTAGAAGAGGTTATGTATTATGCATGAAGCTTAAATAGTGTGTAATCAGGATAATCTCAGTGAATAATTAAGCTATTATTCAAATTTCTACAGGCAGTTCAATTTCCAGTTGAGTTTTGTAAGTTCTAAAAGATGAATCCATAAAGAAGAAAATGTTCGGCAGTTCATTAAAAAAAAATTCAATGGAATGCCATCTTGAATGATACGTTCATGATCGAAATTTTACATTTTCCATTTCTTAATTTTAATTTTTTCTTTGATTGAACTTCTATCAACTTTATGCGTGTTGCACACACCAAGTGACTATATTGACAACTTATGACATCAATTTCATAGACTTGAAAGTAAAAAAAAATCCCATTTTGATGAGTTTGTTGGAAAAGATAAGCTTTTAGTACAATAGACCCTATGTCATATGTAAGGTCGTTATCATCATAGTTTTCCAATAATTTCGTATTTCGTTCAGTGCAATGCATCAAATAATATTTCACATTTTCATTGTTGACAGTAGGTGCGACTACAACAAAAACATCTCTTGAACAATAAGGAGAAGTTATTTATTTAAATTTAGATCATAATTAACGTGAAAAAATAACTTTAAAATTAACATGTGCACTCGATTGTATTATCTATTTCTAGATCTCTATCATTTGAAAGAAATTGAAAATGTTACCTTCTCTAACAAGATCAGAAAATCGATCACCTTCAAATTATATTGTAGTCTCCTCTGATTGCATTTCTTCAAATTTTGCAACGAACATTTTCCCCTTTGTATTTATTTTTTTATGTTGCAAATATTTTACATACATTTTGTTTTCACAAACATCATTGGATTATTTGTTGTCTATGTAAACATGAAAAAACAAGAAAATTTTCTTTTATCCAATGCAAACACATTTTTGGAGAACTTTGTTTTAATTGAATGCAATTTTTTAGTCCCTTTTATTTTTTCAACGTCATCTCCAATCGATCTATCTACATATTGGACCCCAATATGCCAAAAAATCCTATATGGAAAAATCAAAGAAGAATATAAATATGTTATTCAAAATACTATCAAAGATAATCATTGTGAAAAATATTGTTTAAAATTAGAAATCCGATAAAAATTCAATCATGTACCCTCGTACTTCCCTTGAGTGGTTAGTCTCATGGCTTAGTGCAGCAATGCGCCATTGAACAACTTGTTAAGCTGAGACAAGTCGGTTTGCAGAGTGGTCGATTTGATATCTTCAAAGTTCTCAATTTATACATGCCCCTACACCGTCATGTTCTCCTTTTCCATGACTAGTCTCAATGGAATTCCAACAATGTTTAATGCTGGTTTTCGTATGAAGACGATGCAACCAAAATAATGATCGTGAATATTTGAAAATACCTACACATCCATCTGACCATATCAATTGTTCATTGAATTTTATTTCACGACTTTTCAAGGAGTCATAAATATTTTCAAAACAATGTGTACTAAATATGTATCATGTGTACGATCGTCACTAATATAAAAGTGATATTATTTAATAACATGTCGATTTTCACTGGTGCTTTCTATATGATCAACATTTTGTTTGACATGTATTTATAGAATATGGAAAAGCATGGAGAGTTGGTCATAATGATAGTATTCAGTGTGTATTTCTTTCAGTGGAAAAAATGTTTAGTTTTTTGCAAAATTAACTATTGACAAAATGGTCCCTCATGGAAAAACTTCACGAGATTTTTTTAATTGGAAGTCTTGCCATCAAGATCTATGGGAATGCTTGGTGTATTCATAAATTTCTACCTCAAAATTTCTCAAAAACTCTATCACAAAAATTTATGCTTCTTGTAAATCAATTATTTTAGCACTTGTTGTACTACTTGAACTAATAGATATATAAATATATTCATATCTCTTCCATTTCACTTTTATGTTGGACAATGATTGATTATTTATATCAGTATAACAATTTTTTTGAAATTTAGTCAAATTTCCACAATCATCAATTTTTTTTCCACCAACACATTTCTTTTGGTAAAATAATTCATTGCTTTATTTTCCACATAGAATTTGAGATATGAAATCATCGATAGTGGAAGGAGGAGGTGAATCATTCCAAAATGTTTTACAAAATTTAAGGAATGTGTCATAATATAACTGAAATTCCACATGATAACGACAACAACAAGTGTTGTGTACCATGATAGATTTAATATACCATGGTTTTTGTTGCACAAAATCACTAATTAAGACATCAAATTCATGATTCTCTTCCTTGAACTTGTTGAAAAAATCTATCTCAGTGGTGTCAAAGAAATGTTTTGCATGCTCTTCGTAATGATTTCATGCTATTTTTCTTCGCATCACATCCCTTTAATTTGGTGAAACGCCCGATTTTTTCATCCAATATTCATATATTATTTTTTGAACATCTTCTCCAAGACTATCTTTTTATGGTTGCCTATAACTAGTTGTCCAACAAGTGATTTCATTGTTTACATCTATTTGCAATCAAAATTTTCGATGTTTGTGCAAATTTTTTCATGAGGTTCCTAATGCTTGTGCTATAGATTTTACCAAGGGATTCTCTTTAGTACTTGATGAAACCACTACCATTTTTATTGCTCTATGTGCATCCAAATCACTTTTCTTTCTAGATCCTCCAATTGACTTTAGAACACTATTTATATTTTTTATTATATTTTCCTTCATTCTTTTTATCCTTTGTTGATTTTCGAATACCCAATAAAGTCGTAGCTTCTTTTAAGTTTTTTGATGTTAAGAAAATTTTCAACATTTGGGGCTTGAACTGGCACAGTTTCATCTTTGAAGAACGAATCAATAATGTGATTAACATGATACCGTATAACATGGTCAGCTTTTTTATCTCCATATGTGTGAGTGTCAACATTTTCTAACATCTCATCATCGATATTGATTTCATCTGTACATATTTAAATGATATGTACATAATAAGTTTACATATTCAATAAATAATTAAATTAATAAATATATATAATGTCAATAATACACATTCAACATATTTATATACATACCTGATGATTCAATTTCTTCACTTGAATTTTTTTCAACATCTTCAATCATTTGTTCAATATCTCTTTCACTTTCTCTTTCAAAATTTGCTATCTCATTATCAATGTTTTGAGGAATATCTCTCATTTTTTACATTGCAAAATATTTTTCAAATTAGTTCATCAAATAAAAATTAAGTTTCACAATACAGTAGTCAAATTTTAAATATCAAATTTATAATATATACATTTACATACTTGCTTCAACTTCTAGTTGAGTGTGATTCTCCCTTTCAATATTTGAGTGTTCTTCTCTCTCTTTTTTTGTGATATTCTCTCCCTTGTTCTGTACATTCCTCAAGGTCTCTTGTTTGATCTTATTTTGTCTTTCAATTCCCTCGATATCTCGTGATAATTGAGTATGAAGCTCAAAAAAATTCCTTCAAAAATTTAGACAAAAACTCAATTAAAAAAACATCACAAAAGTTTTAATTTTAAAAAAAACTCATTTTTAAATTTTTTTCACAAAAGACATACTTCAACTCAAACACTTACTTTAAAAATTCTGCAAAAAAAAAGTCTCTTAAAAATTAAATGGAGCTCAGAATATTTCCTTTCAAGTCGTGCAAAAAAAAATTGTTTAAAAAGTTAAACAAAAAATCACTTTAAAAAATCATTATAAAATATATACATCAACCCAAGACACTTACTCTTAAAAAATGCCACTTTAAAAAATACCTCGAAAAAATCTCCATTGAAAATTAAGCCCAACCTCTTAGAAAATGTCACTTTAAAAAATACCTCCAAAAAATGCCTTTTGAAATTTAAGCCCAAAAAACCTCTAAAAATGTCTCTTAAACAAAATACCTCCAAAAGAATTTCCTTTGAAAATTAAACCTAAAGATCCTCTAAAAAATTATCACTTTAAAAAATACCTCCAAAAAATGTCTTTTGAATATTAAGCCCAAAAAGGGTTCTTTGAAAATTAAGCCAAAAAAGGTCATTTGCAAAATCAACCCAAATGAAGAAATGTGTGAAATTATGTGAAAATAATGATTCCACTTTGACTATTTATATATCCGCGCGAAATGTTTTGTTGGAGGGGCTTCATTGAATTTTCTAGCCGACCATAAAAAATTTCAGCCGAACAATTCGACTCTTAACAAATTTCTTCAACTTTTGAATGATTAAACTCCATCAAGATTTATGAATTAACTATGGTAATCAAGAAAAGCATTGACAACATTCAATCTACTTTCAAGAAATATAACTTTTATGGAATTTCATAAATATTTACTAATTTTAATTAATTTTGTAATAAAATGGGTGAAAACAATTTCTAAAAAAAATATGTATCTTCCAAAATACATTGAAAAAAATTTGAAAACATTATGGTGCATTACATTGGTTTGTCATCTCTAATGGGTAATTTTTAGATTTTTAGTTTATAACTAATTTGTTGAGAAATTTCGTGTGAGCCGAAACATGTTTAAAATATGTAGTTTTTTCATATTCGATCAGTTAAAAAATTCTAGTAATTATGATATGCATCCGTTGGTTTCTTAAATATAACGAAACCAAAGTAGACTCTCTCTAGATTGCTGTAACACATTTTTTTTCTCGAAAACATAGTTTTCAAAGAATACACCAACACGTTTTAACATGAACTTTTATGAATCCTTTGATTGTTAAAAAACACACTCAAAGAAATGTTAAGTTGACATATCAAGTATGAATAAAAAATTTCCAAAAAATAAGTAATAAAAAGCTTATAATAATTAAAAACAAATGATATTTTTTTCTCAAAAAATGGAAAAAGGTGTAACCCAAATTCACATTTTCACTGACAATGAGAAAATGTTGGAATAAACACCATATGGACTAATAAAAATGTTATGTATAAAAAATAAAACAATTTATCAAATATTCATTAAATATAACCTATTATATCTCCATAACAAACATGATATTTGAAATTCAAACTCTTTGAAATACAAATTATGAATGCTTAATGGGCGCACTACATCAAGTAAGTTGTTATGTTGGTTAAATAAACTAATCTCCAACAACTTACAATCTATATTTGAAGGCTCTAAAAATACTCTTTTGCATACATATTTTATAAAAATAAAATGTTGTTTTTATTCTCCCATCTTTCTAAATGATGATGATGATGGTGCTTAACGTCCATTGTAAATGTAAGAAACAACGTATAATGCTCAAATTTATTTCTTGAAAGTAAAATGTAATTTTTCTTCACATATTATATTTTCTTAAAAATTTAGAGTTATCTTCTTTATATATATTTATACCTAATTAAAAAAAAATAAGATAAAATAATATAATTAGAAAATATTAAATTCTCTAAAAATAAAAATATGACATAATATTTGTAATTTCCTATATTAAAAAATATTTACAAACAATAGAAAAAATATTATTATAAAATCATATTTTTTCAAATTAATACATCACTCACAATAAAAATTTATTATAATTATAATAACTGAATTTAAAATCACCCATTAACTAAATATCAATTCTAAAATATAAAATTTAACGAAAAAGGCTCCCTCTAAAAATTCCTATTCACTTTAATTTAAAAAAAAAAAACCGAAAAATTAAATTTAAATTAATGTATGAGAAAACATATCTTGAGAAAATATACCCTCCGAATTCTAATAAACAAGTGTCCAATCATGATTAAGCTCTGTCGTTTATGTAGCGAGCTGGCCAGTGTAAACTTTAAACTCGGCACTGAGAACTAAAATAAACAGATTTAATATTATAACGATAGAATGAAAGGTTAATGTGGCGAACTCGTCCCTGTAATGATTACCTCGGAATGTGGCGAACTCGTCCCTGTAATGATTACCTCGGAATGTGGCGAAAAACTTTAGACGCAGCAATAAGAACTAAAATAAATAGATTTACTATTATTACACCAGTATTTGAGGCAATTAGACTACTTAAAAGCATGTAAGTGTGCCTATTGTTAAAGCCTATGTTCACTATGTGTTATGGCAAGGTTTTAGAGATTTTACAAAGTTTCAATTATCATTAAATAACTTCACATGGGAATATTAATGGACACCATGACAGCAGTGCAACTTCGTGATTAGTTAATAAGAAAGAAGAAAACATAAAGATCAGACTAAAACAATCGCATAAGACCAAAAAAATATGGTCAACATTGAACATTGATGGATCGGAAGATCTTTATCATCGTTCAACACTATTACAAGCATTCTTCATTTAATAACAATTCGAGCATAATATGTTGTCAACTCGATATGCCCTCATATATTTCAAATGAAATTGATAAAAGGGATAGACGCTATTTATAAACATCCAAACAAACTTTCATGGAAATGACTCCGCTTTTAAGTTTTAGTTTACGATTTCGCTTTTTCCGTTTTGCTTTCCCGTTTAGTTTTTAGTTTTCGTTTTCGGTTTTAATATAACTTCAATATTTACGTTTTAATATTATAGTTACTATTTAAGTTTAATTTTTTATGTTTCGTATTTAATATCAATGTTTAAATATCTAAATTATAATATTAGTTTTATAATATTAATCGTTAGGGTTATATATTTAATAAATTTTTGGTAAGTATGGTTTATATTTCAATTATTTAATTTAAAAATAATTTAGCTTTTCAGATTAAACATATTATTGAGATTAGGTGAGTTTTCTAACTAATTAATGTAGTTCATTATCACTCCAAGATAAAGAAAGTTAATCGATCTTCATAAATATATAATTAGCCTAGTCTAAAGAGGCTGCGTTTTGACCCAAAATCTGGGAACGATTTTCAGAAAATCCAGCAAAGATTTGCCCAGAAACTTGTTTATGGTTGTTAAACATTAGTATTTTGAGTGTCCCAGAGGTTTTTGATAGCGCTGAATCCATTTCCACTATCAAAAATGGATTCCAAGCACTGCAACTACCTGATTTTTGCAAATTTAGTTGACCTGATTCCGGCGGATTTCTGCCGTCTGGGCCAAAACGCGGCCTCGGTAGACAACTCCTATATAATTTATTTCACCATTTGCTAAGGGATTCGTTAGATTGATTATTGGGTTTTCAGGCAGCAGTCTCTTCGTTTTGCCACCTGTTTGGATTTTTATTATCATCTCAAAGTGGCAGCGACACTCTTACTATGAACAGTTAGCGAGTCTCCTTGCTCTGGCCACCAGAAATCGAGTTATTATTTTAGTTGGGCACCACAACCAGGTCGCATAGGGACCATCACAAAGTGGCAGTGCTCTTCCACGACCATCACATTGGCCCACCATGGCACTGGCTCCACCAGCCAACACCCTCCCGAGTCATCCTCCTACAACACTCGCGACCAGCTCCTCAGAGCCTTACTGACATCACCTTCGTCGGCATATTTTGGGTCCCCATTCTATAGTTTTCACTGCAACAGGACTTAGGTCATGCATGAGTAGCCAGATTCTCCACTCAAATCCACACCAGAAAGAAATACCATAAACAGACTTCACGAATTGAAAAGTTTCTTAAAATTAAACATTAAATGGTGTGTTAGATCTTATTTACCTTAAGATATAAATAAAATTAAAACACTAATAACATTTGAAAGCCTTGGATTTGCTGTTGATCTTTTCATTTCGGAATTTCAAACTTTATAACACTACCACAAATCGTATTTAACATATACAAATTTGGAATATTCAGTAGATCAATATTTATGATTACTGCAAATTAGTTATATTTACAACATTTGTATTCAACATTATTATTATTATTATTATTAATTCGAAACATCATAAACTACAATATTTTATAAGAAAGCAAAATAATTTGGTGTTACGTGTTTAATAATATTACAATCAATCTCTCCTTAGTTAATGAGAAAATGCACATGAATGCATATATTAATATAATAAGAACAAAATGTCGAGATGGTTGGATGTATTCTTCACTTGGAATGGTCTTAATGAATAAATGCAAGTGCATGTATATAATGATGTCACACCAAAACGTGAAATGATTGGATGTCTTCTTCATGTAGAATGGTCTTGAGTAACACATGGGTTATATTAAATGATTGTGTTAGAACCTGGGTTATATTTCTGAATTATTTTTTAATGTTATTTTAATTAGTATGCAAAGAGTCTCTATAGTGGTATGGAAACCAATGAATTACGAGTTTTATTATGTTTTAATTTTTAAATATTTTCAAAAAATTAATTTTAAAAATATATATAATTTAGTAATATATTTTTTAAGTTAATATACAAATATTTAACATATGACATTCAACTACATTTGTTAATGTAGCTGTGTTGGTAAATAATCTAAATTAATTTAGTAAGGTTATTGTTTAGTCTTTTTCAATAATAAAATTTTCATTTTATCTAGAAATACTATGTCAAACAAAAATATTTAAATATTTCAAAAAAATAGTAGAGCACAAAATAAAACTTCATAGTTCTAACCAGAAAAGTATATATAATAACCATCAAATAAAAAATAAAACTAAAGCTTTGTTCCAACTAAATGAGGGGCAAGGTGACATGTTTGGACGGAAAGAACTTTAGGGGAGGATGAGAGTGCGGGCTTCTGAGAAAAGGCGATAGGGCCGAATCTCTGCAGTTCCTGATATCGGCTCTGCAGGCCTGCCAACCATTCTGGAACGCGAAAGACAGATCCATCAGCGGCAATCTCACCTGATTCGACACATGCATAACTCAGGGGGGGGTTCGACCCCCCCTAACTCCAAGCCCTTCATATTCGGCAGCATACCCTCGGACACCTTCAATATTCCATCCAGCTCTAGATCTGAGGAACAAAGCAATGATTCAGCGCCCAAAGGATCTGCGTCCGCAGGGCAAACTCCAGGACAACGCCACGAGAAAATTTCGTCCACATGCAAGCCTATATCGAAGAACATACCCAGACTAATCATTGATGACCCTTGGATCAAGGAATATAGGGACCATATGAGCAAGTAGGCCCTGATCTGCAGATTCATGGGGGTTCGACTTAACGAAAAGGCTCTATGCTGGTGGATCAACCAAAAATGGAAACCTAAAGGGGACTACGATCTTCAGTTGGGATCGAGAGGCTTTTTCACCATAATCTTCGCTCACAAGGATGACAGAGACCGCATCTTCGAAGGCGACCCATACTTCTACAAATCTGCAAGATTATACATAACGTACTGGAGGCCAAAATTCGCTCCAGAGCAGGAGGATTTCAAGAAAGTTCCAGTATGGATTCGCCTACACTCTCTACTTGTGGATTACTGGAACAAACGCATCTTGGAGGCCATCGGAAACCAGTTGGGAGTCTTCATCAAAGCCTCAGATCTCACAACACAAGGTAAGTACACAGCCTACGCCCGACTCTGTGTTTACATGGACATCTCAGGACCCCTCCCAGATCATATGGAGCTGATCCATAAAGAAGTGCAATGGAAGCAAACCATTGACTATGAAAATAGCCCTTTCAGATGCCGCACATGCCGACAGCATGGACATCTAAGTCACAGCTGCCCTGCAAATAAACCACAGCCTCAGGCCCAACAGGAACAAGAGGCTACTCCAACGCCTGGCTTCACCACAGTCTCAAGAAAGAGCAGAGGAAAGAAAGGAAAAAAGCCTCCAAAACCCCCCACCAATACTAACCCTACTAATAAAGCCTCCACCCAGCAAAACAACTTTGAAGTTCTGAGCAATCTTGATTCATCGGAGCACCCTAAAGACTCACAAGCCCCCACTGCACAGGATCCAACGTTATCAAATCAACCCATGACAACGATCAATGTTCCAAGCACAACCTCTGTTTCTTTCCAAGCCCAGGCACTGCAACAAAACCCAAATTTCGCTTCCACCCAGACTACTACCAGCCACACCTCAATGCATAGAACCGCAACCAGATCATTCCTCCACTACCACTTCAAGCAATCCTCTGGAGGAGATTCTGGGAGATCTTGATCTCCAAAAGGTCAATGAGCAATGGTCCAAATTGGGCGTTGATGCCATTCCCTAGGAACACTTGGAGAAGATAGAAATGGCATACTTGCAGTTGGAATACATCAACCAAAATACACCCAAAAGGAAATGGGGAAATAGCAACCAAACAGGCATTCAAGCCAACCTGGATCTGGATCAATACAAACCACAAGGACCAGGCAGAAAACGAGGACGCAAATCCACAAGACAGCAAATACAAGAGCTAGGCAGACGTCTAATCAATGAAGGAAAAATCAGGGCCTTGGTCCTATCTGCTCCAAAAATAGCTCAATGAAAATCACAACCTGGAACATCAGGGGGCTTAACGGCACCAGCAAAAGAAGGATCCTGAAAAACCGCATATTCTCACAGCAACCAGACATCGTCCTTCTGCAAGAATCCAAATTCTCTCCCAAGGGCACAGAAACACTCAAAAAACTCGTTTCCAATAGTCATCAATGCATAAGCATAGATGCCATTGGGCAATCAAGAGGGTTACTAACATTCTGGAACAAAAGAAAATTCTTCTTGCAGAATGCTCTCTCCACCAAGAACTCATTATCGGTCATCCTCAACATGCCAGATTCAAGCCAATCGATCTGCATCACCAACGTGTATGGACCTCAGAGAATCCAAGAAAAGCTGAAGATGCTGAAGGACCTGGACGAAGTCAGACAACACCATGGGGCAACTCATTGGATTGCAGGCGGAGACTACAATATGATCACCACTCTAGTGGAGAAAAAGGGAGGCTTACGAAAATTGGATAAGGACTCGGAGGCATTTAACACCTTTATTGCTGAATCCAAACTTACTAACTTCCCCACAGTCAATGGTTTGCATACCTGGAATAATAAGCAAGGAGGAAACAAGCAAATAGCATCAAGGCTCAATCGGTTCCTCTTATCAGAATCCATTCTGCTGCAAAACATTGACATGGAGGCCAACATTCTACCTATAGGAGGCTCGGATCATTGGCCTATGCAGATCCACTTCACCAATTTAGAAAAGCCCCACAACAGACCTTTCAGATTCGAGGCCTTTTGGACAGAGCACCCAACGTTCATGCAAAACATAAAAAGCTGGTGGACTCAAACCACCATAAGCAGCGACAATATCATGTATATCTTCCAGCAGAAGCTCAAAACCATAAAATCCAACCCCAAATGATGGAACAAAAACAACTTTGGCGACATTTTTCAAGCCAAAAAAGAACTCGAGGAAAAAATGGCACTTCTCCAGCAAACAATGATCACAGAAGGGCACGATGAGGAAAGGAAAGCTCAAGAAACAAATCTACAAAGACAATGGGAAGAACGATTAAAGCAGGAAGAGCTGCTGTGGAGACCGAAATCAAGGGTGCAGTGGCTAAAGCAAGGAGAACACAACACTAGTTTCTTCCATAAGTCCACCATCCAGCACAGAGCCTGCAATCGCATCCTCTCTCTCAAAAAGCTGATGACGATAAGGTGTTTTCCAGGGAGCACATTGGGTATGAACTCAACTCTTATTTCACCTCTCTTCTCAGCAAACCTAGCCTAAACAGAACCCAAGCCATCAATGCAATTACTGTTTCCATTCCCAGCCTAGTTACACAGGAGAAAAAATCCCTCCTTCTAAAGGAATTTACCGAGCAGGAGATTGAAGAAACAATCTTCACCATGGCCACAAACAAGGCTCCTGGACCGGATGGATTTACAATTGAATTTTTTAAAGCCTGCTGGTCCATTATTAAAGGTGACCTCCTCATCCTTGTAAGGAACTTTCACAGAACCAAAAAAGTGTTACCTGCCATCAATGCCACTTTCCTCACCTTAATTCCCAAATCAGGGTAGGCTGACTCCCCGGACAAGTTTCGCCCCATCGCCCTATGTAATGTCCTCTATAAAATCCTTTCCAAATTGATGGCTAACAGAATCAAACCCGTCCTCCCTTCAATTATTTCTCAGGAGCAAACCGGCTATGTCGAAGGTAGGCAGATCACGGACAGCATAATCCTCACCCAGGAAGTGCTGCACTCTCTCAAAACAAACAAGACTCCAGGCATGCTTATCCAACTTGACCTATCAAAGGCCTTTGACAGAATCAGCTGGCAATATATGAGAGCAATCCTCCAGGCTTTCGGATTTAGTCAGCAATGGATAAATTGGACAATGGAACTGGTCTCAGGTGCTTTCTTTTCAATCCTACTGAACGGAGGACCCCTTCAACCCTTCACTCCGTCCAGAGGTATACGACAAGGAGATCCCTTGTCTCCTTTTCTCTTTGTCATAATGGCAGAAGGGCTAGGCAGATCTTTAGCCAAGGCAAAACAGCAGAATCAACTCAAAGGCATCAAACCAGCACACCAAGGACCCACAGTAACGCATCAGCAATTTGTAGACGATACAATGCTCATGGGCGCCCCCACAGTGCAGGAAGCTCGAACCATCAGCCAAGTGTTAAAGACTTTCTCGGAGGCCTCAGGTATAGAAATTAATCTTACCAAATCAAAAAAAAAATTCTTCAACACATCCATTCATGTGCAAAGAAATCTTAGCAGAATTCTGAAGATCCAAAAGAACTCCCTTCCAACCAAATATCTTGGCATACCACTATCGGAATATGCCTACAAATCTGCCAACTGGGAAGCCCTCCTCAACAAAATGAAAGCTCGGCTAAGCAGCTGGACATACCGAGCCTTAAACATGGCCAGCAGACTGATTTTGGTCAAGTCAGTCCTGCAAACCATGCCTGCATACATGTTTTCAGCACTTGCAGCACCTAAGGCGGTGTACAAATCCATCCGAAGCATTCAGCGATCCTTCCTTTGGACTGGAGCCTCGAAGCAATCCAAATGGGCCCTCATCAAATGGACAAACATCTGCAAACCAAAAAGGGAGGGAGGTTTGGGCCTAAGAGACCCAGAAATTTTAAGCAAGGCCGTAGCAGCAAAAATCTGGTGGAGATGGGTAGAAAATCCTAACTCCCTCTGGGGAACCTGGTGGAAAGCGAAGTATACAACCCAAGTCAGGGACAAAGACCTTATTCGGCTAACAGGCACCACGCAAGGATCCCCCATCTGGAACAAGGCCTGGGAGAATAGACATATCGTGCAGAAGCACAGCTTCTGGGAAGTGCACCAAGGAAAAACTACCCTCTTTTGGGAAGATGCTTGGCAGCAGCTTCCACCCTTGGAACACCCAGACTGGAATATTCTTAAAAGAGCTATGCAGGAGGCAGGCAAGGTTACGGTAGCAGACTACTGGCAACCTGCGAGCGAGGCCACCACATGGAAAAATTGGCTATCCAGAGAACAATGGCAAGCTCAAGCAGGCCCGATGAACATAGACCAGCTTTTACAAGACCTGGACAAAAGAAGAATCCTAAAATCCAACAAAGAGGACATCCTGAGATGGGGAAGAAACCCCAAAGGAAAGTTCAACCTCAAAGAAGCATATCAAATCTTGGCAGCCTCCTTGGATCCACAACCAGAACACAGTTGGCAAACCCTTTGGAACAGAGGAACATGGCCAAAAATCACACTTTTCTCCTGGCTGGTCATGCACAACAAGGCACTCACATGGGAAAATCTTCAAAAATGAGGCTTCATAGGCCCTTCACGATGCATACTCTGTGAGGATGGTCCAGAAACTCTCAATCACATACTCAATACCTGTCCCATGGCCTACTCTCTGTGGGATGACATGGCTATGATCTTCAGACAATCTGACAGAAACAAAGACTCCATTCAACTCTCACTCAGCCAGTGGAGATCTTCCATATCCTCCAATCCCTTGGTCAACAATGCCTGGAACCTAATACCAGGAACAATAGCCTGGATCCTTTGGAAAGAATGAAACGCACGAGTCTTCAAAAACTCCGCACTGGCAGTAAGCGTGCTGACAGGAAAAGTGAGACAGCTTATCAAAGAAACGGTCAATGCCATGGGCACTTTGTAGAAAGAGGGCAACACTTCACCGAATGATGATAGAATTATTCAAATCCTAAATCTTCAAACCCAGATCAACCCTGCTGGAAAAAACTGTGTCTCCAAAGGAACAACGCAGGACAAATGGACTCTCCCCCCTTTAAACACGTTCAAACTCAATTTCGACGGGGCTTCAAAAAATAACCCAGGAATCGCTGGCTATGGGGGAGCAGTAAGGGATCACAGAGGCACAATTCATCTTGTCTATCATGGCAACCTCGAAGTGAACACCAACAACGCTGCAGAGCTAATCGCTCTCATTCAAGGTCTCACTCTAGCTGGCCGCTACAGATTTCTACCACTGATAGTGGAAGGCAACTCAGAGATCATAATAAGGATGATAAAGAAACTCCAGATGGGAGCACAGGTACATAAAGTAACCCCCAGCTAGAGACTGTTGGCAACACTGCAGGATCTCCAAAACCATCTCTGCAAATTGCAAGGGATCACATTCCAAGTAGTTCGCAGAAAGGCAAATAAGATAGTTGATGCCTTAGCAAATGCAGGGATCGATTCCAAGATGGTAGAATTCCACAGCCTCTAGCAT
The DNA here is from genome assembly GCA_034641835.2 of Pinus albicaulis. Classification (NCBI taxonomy): domain Eukaryota; kingdom Viridiplantae; phylum Streptophyta; class Pinopsida; order Pinales; family Pinaceae; genus Pinus; species Pinus albicaulis. The sequence continues at coordinate 974,095,412 of CM076573.1, forward strand.
GATCTAGTAGAAGGAGAGCTCAAAGAAAACTGCAAAAAGATCCAGCAGACAGATCTTCACACTTAGGCCTCGGCAGCAAGGCACACAATGGTTTCAAACACAGGAAGAAATGTCAAACCACGGCAGAAGCGACACTGAAAAAAGAAGATCTGCGCCAACAGGCTCACGCAATCTAGATCGGAGACACATCCCTGCACACCCGTCTCGGCATCCTTAAGACGAATCAACAAACTGCATGCTCATACACTTCAGGCATGACAATCTCAGGAACTTCAGGCAACAATCTGCCCACCTCGCTGCTGACTTGACAATCTCTGCATGCTGGATCACCTCACGGTCTCCACGAGAACTTCCCTTAGACAGCGCCCTACATATACAGCCGGCACATTCCTTGAATGTTATGCCAAGAAAAGGCTACCCAGTAAACTCAGGAAGGTCGCTCTGACCCCTGTGGAACATTGTATTTTTATTCACAAACATTAATATAACTGCTTAACTTTACAAAAAAAAACTAAATGAGGGGCATATGAATAATATTGTTGGTCAAACATAATGTTTTCATAGATCAACTCAATGATTTTTTGTTGATAAATAAATTTATTATCTAATTGCTTTCCCAAACCATTGTCTATGGTTGTTTATATGATTTTTAAAAAATGTTTGAGTTGTGTAATTAATTTTATTCAAATATTTTTTTTAAAGAGAAAATATTTTTATATATTCAAATATTTAAATTAAATAATAAAAAATATAAAACAAGTAAATTAAACGATAATAAAATCATGTGTATGTTATATTTGTGTTTTTTTTTAACCATGATAAATGAATAATTTGGAGTAATCTAATTAAGGCCTATAATCAAACTTGCTAGTTGTACCACTTAGAATATATATAATACCTTTCACATCATATATGAAACTAAAGTTGTAAAAATTAGGGTTTTTAACACATTTCAAGAAAGGAGACTAAACTAGCAATTGCACCACATGTTGAAAATGAGTTGTAAGGAAATAGCATATGAAAGAATAACACAGAAAAAAGAAGTATGTTTTTTATGCAATTTTGTTTCTTTACTCAGGTTTATTTTTTATGATAACATTATTTTTATCATATGTTATGTTTTAGGGAGATATGAAGGCAATGCACAATGACATAAGTCTCTCATCAGTTATAGTTCGTATGACTATGTACAAGGAAAAAATTGGTAAACAAAAATGCAATTCGGTAAAGAGAACTAAGTAAAATTATACCAAATTTATAGATTCTATAACCATTCCCACATTGATTGCCTCTTAATATTAGATGGTATTTCAAGTTTCAATGGTCACAAATTTCACAGATTTTGAAAGTAGATGACATGAAATCATGGAACTGAAAAATAGTTCAATCTCATCAATGTGGTTAGACCCTTGAAGACTATTTTGAAACCACCGAATTAAAAAATTTATTTGTTTGAAATCAATATCTTCATTATGTCTCCCAATTTTGTTTGGAAAAAAAAGTTTGTGCCTTGAGGTGTTCAGGCATACCTTATGGCCATCCCTCGTTTTGTGCTATGCATATGTGACATACCTCTTATAAATGAAAAATGACATTATAAAATAAAAACAGGTATATTATAAAACAATGGAATATAAATGTTACCAATGACATTTTTATTTCTTTGAGACATTTAATGCTTAACTACTTCATAAAATTGTATCTTTTCATGAAATATTCTGATTTCACGGTTCTTACCTTCAAATAATTTTTCCATCTCTTATTCAATCTCAACCTTTGTTGAATCACTTCTATTAGCTTCTACTACAAATATTGCAACAAGTTGTCTCCAAATTTCACCAATGTAATCCAAACCCATATCTTCAGGCATTGAATTGGTCCCTACATATGGAAATGACAACCCAACTGATAATAATATTTTTCTCCCTATTCTTGCACCCATTTTGCATGTAACTCATAGTTTCATCTATGTTTCTATATATTCTTATCTATACCAAAACAATTTTTTTCTTACTTGTTTTGCATCTTCAAGGGAGAAATTTGTATAAATGGAAATTTTCATTATAAAATAAAAAAATTGTATATTAAAAAAGAATGGAATATAAATCTAACTAATGAATTATTGATTCTTTCATGACATTTCCTAATTAACCACCTCATAAAACTATATTTTGGCATCCAATCTTGAAATTTTATGGTTTTTTTCCCTCATCTATTGCTTTAATCTCTTTTTCCATCTGAGCATATGTTTAATCCCTTCCCATTAGAGGGAATTTGAGCCTAAAAGTGCTCTTGAAATTTTCATGTAATTTCCATGTCCTAATAGGTAAACTAATCAATATTATTTAAATTTAAACAGAGGTACATGTAAATATTTTCGAGGGAAAAGAAGAAAAGTTACTTTTCTTAATTGTATTTTTGACTTATCTCCTTATAGGTTTACTCAATTATCAATTTTAGACACTCATTAGATGCGGAATTAAATTTTATACCCAACGAGTACCCATTATGCATACTTTTGATAAGACCCGCCTTGATAAAGATTGCAGATACATTAAAAATCATGTGTTTAACACGTTTTTTAATCTATCTGATTTTTTTTATCAATATGGGTCGTTTCGAAAGTATGCATAATGGGTAATTTTTGAATGTGGAATTTAATTCCGCATCTAATGAGTGTCTAAACTTGAAATTGAGTAAAGCAATAAAGAGATAAGTAGAAAATACAATTAAAAAAAAAAAGTAATTTTTTTGTTTTGCCTCCAAAATTCATAACTCTTATTTTATTATTTAAACTATTATTTTACTATTTTTCCTTTAGCAGACCAATTTTAGGCTGAAATTTCCTCTAATGAATGTCTTCTGCTACAAATCTTGCAACAACAAGTTGTATTCAATTTCATCAATTTAATGAAAGAGAAAATAATACCAAACTAAAGGTAAATGTAGAAATACAATCTGAAGTCATGATTCGGGTGGATATTGGTGGCCATCCACCTATTCCACCTAGTCAATTTCATCAGTTTTCTTATTTACTATTTCTAGCAATTTTTCGGGTCCTAAAATTCTGGAGTCATTTTAAGGTCCTAAACATCATTTTTTAGGCATTATTGTTCTTGAGATCTAATTAAAATTGTGATTGCAACTATAGTCCTCAGTGATATATTTTCAAGGAGGTATCATACACGCCAAACAGGGCTAATATGACCAAGTTACGACCCTGGGGCCCATAAAATCTTGGTGTTACATCCCCTCAGGTTAGGGTTTTTGCTTTTTAGTGTTTTCTCTTATCGTTCAATATTAAAAAGGCCCTTGAACCTCAATGTAACACATTTGAAAGGAATGTAGGCAACACATCTCTTTAGAGAGATAAGCTACCATCTCCCGAAGTAGTTTTCTTTCCATTATGTCTGTAAGAATTTTTCAATATCTAATATTAATGAAATGAAGTGTTATTCCTATTGTACATCTATGAGTTTATGTTTATTTATGTATTTTATTGTGTTCCAACATAATTCCGGAAAATTGGTATCATAGTGGTCTTCTCTCTCTCGATCTTTCTTTTCATATCCCCAATGAGGTTAGGGTATAATGATTTAGGGCTCGATATGGTTGAACCTTTGCAAGATCAACCTCGTAAACCCTAATGAGCTACCATGGCAGAAGAAAATAAATACGATGGATCAAGTTATTTTATAAAATATTCCTTGAGGAGGCCCTTGAGAAAGCAAGGAATGCGATGATGGATAGCTTTGCCCAGATCCTTCCACTACTGCCCACCAATGGCGCATCTTCATCGAATAGCCACTCTAGAGGGGCCACTCCTTTCAAGGTACAAGTAAACTATGACATTCCCATATCTTATGGCCAAATAGATGCAAACGACGTAGATATATAATTGTATTTACTGGAAGGTTATTCTTCGGTCTATGATTTCTTTGATAAAGAAAATATTACCTTTGTGCTCCTCAAATCCACCCCCCATTTCAAACATTATTGGGAAACCTACTGTGTATAGATGGATGAGTTGAAAAATTTGTTCCATACCCTATCCGCAAAGTTGGGTATTAAATATTGGGAGAAATAGTTGGTGCTTAAGTATCACATTTTTTTTCACAGATACATTCAGGAGGAAATGGAATTCCTTGAAATTACCTCTCTTGGCACAACATATCGATATGCCGCCAAGATCGAGCATAAATTTAAGCATAATAAGGAACACTTTGGATCCACTAGTCCGAAGTTAGGGAAAGGTGCCCCCAAACCAAAAAGAAGGGGAAAAGACAAGGCGATGCCACTTATGACAACCTAGTGAAGTAGAAAGAGAAGAAAAACACCAAAAATCCAAAGGAGGACACAGGGAAGTGGTGTGAATTCCATAAAATATCCACTCACAACACAAGTGAGTGTTGGGCCAAACAGTCACTAGTGTCAAGCTAAAGGCATCTAAATCAGATTCATGATCTCATTCTGAGCTAAAACTGGACAAATGGAAGAAAATCATTGATGCAAAACCCGATGCCACCATTTCAATCACCATTATCCAGAAGGAGGAGCCCAAATATCCAGAAGAGGGGTAGTTCCTCTTCCATTCCTATATGTGGGCAAAGGGTTCTCCACCACAATTCATTGTTAATAGTGGAATTCAAAAGAACCTCATTTTAGTAGAGGTTGTGAAGTGGATTGGCTTACCGACCACAACAAACCTGTAGTCGTATACCATCGAGTGGCTTCACCAATGAAGAGATATTTGTGTCAGCCAGCAGTGCCACCTTCCCTACAGCATCAAGCCCTTCACAAATGAGGTATTGTGTGATATTTCTCACGTTGAAGTTTCTGATCTATTATTAGGCCAACCATACTTGTTGAAGAGACATGTTCTGTATGATTCTTGGCCTCATTCTATTATTATTACTTCGGGAAATAATTTTTATGATTATAGGCCTTCCGCTATCTATTTGTTTACTAAAAAGAAATGCAGTAAGATTATTTCTGAAACCAGAAAATTTGTTCTCATCATAATTCGCCCACATGGAAAGCAAAAGATTGTGTCCGCAATGTCCAAACAAATCTCCCCTCCATGGAAGCAGCAAATGGACAAATTCGTAGAGGAATACAAGGATATTTTCTCCTCACCCATAACGGTTTCTCTACACTATTATGTCAAACACTCCGTTGATCTGACCCTTGGTGCGGTGCTGCCTAGTGGGCCAATATATCGAGGCTTTGTTATGGAAAATGATGACAACAGGAGACATATCCAAGATCTATTGCTGAAAGGGCACATTAGGCCAAGCTCCCCACCCTGTGGGAGCCTGATCATGTTAGTACATAAGGAGGAAGACACCTGGAGACTATGTATTGACTATTATGCGTTGAAAAAGATCATAGTTCAGAATAGATATCCAACCACACGGAATGATGACCTCTTTGACCAGCTCAGCGGGGGGAAATATTTCAGCAAGATTGACTTGAATTTTTGGTATCACCATGCACGAATCAAACCTTCCGATGTGTGGAAAACTACCTTCAAAGCTAAGGAGGGTCTCTTCGAGTGGCTAGTCATGTCTTTCAGTTTGACAAATTCTCCCGCAACCTTCATGCGGCTGATGGACGACATCTTGTGTCCATTCACCAACTCATTTGTGGTGTTGTACTTGGATTATATCTTGATCTTCAAAAAGACATGGGAAGAACACCACCAACACAACTGACAGGTCCTCCAAATATTGTGACAACACAAGTTATGTTCCAATTTGGACAAATTCACCTTCGGCATGACTCAAGTTCAGTATTTGAGATACATTATTGATGAGCAGGGGGTGCATTTGGATCCAAGCAAGATCCAAGTCATTTGGGATTGGCCAGCCCCAACAACTCTGACAAAACTCCATAGTTTTCTTGGTTTTTCCAATTTCTACTACAAGTTCTTCTTGGGATTCTTTCATATCACTTGACCCTTGAGTCAAGTCACCAAGGGAGGAGTGAAACAAAAAAAAAATTGGTATGAATCTCAACAAAATGCGACTGTATAGATGAAACGTCGCCTCTGCTCTACACCAGTTCTCACATTACCAGAATTGCAACAACCATTTGAGATTAGTACAAATGCCTGTGACTATGCTATTAGGGCAGTCCTTACACAACAGGGGAATCTAGTGGCATATCATAGTGAGACGCTTTCTGACACACTCTGAAAGTACCACACTAATGACAAATTAATGTATTCCATTGTGTACGCTTGCCGAAAATGGAAGCATTACATTTTGGAAAAGGAAGTGATCATCCACAAAGACTACCGACCCCTGCAGTTCATATAGACGCAATGGAATTTGCAGAATGATCACGATATGAAGTTGTCCACATACCTGCAAAAATTTCATGTAAACATCAAGTACAAGAAGGGAAACACCAATAATGTTGCAGAATTCCTTAGATGACCACCGATTTTGAGGCTGACTACCGTGCTCAAGTCTTGTGTGGACGAGGCTTCTTATTCGTCTCTTCTCTACATAAGAAATCCCAAATTTTGCTACACATACAAGACACTCTTGAAAGGTAAGAAAGTTCAAAATTTTCACCTCTAGGATGCACAACTATTTCGCCTGGGACACCTTTCTGTTCCTTCAAGCAAGTGTGCCAAGATGGTTTGGGAAGCTCACTATAGTCGGGTTGCTGGGCATTTCAGGGTGAAGAAAATAGTGGTAGTATTGCATAAGTATTTCTATTGGCTGAAACTTTGGCACAATGTTAGAAAGTACATCAGATCCTTCACTATCTGCACCATTTTCAAACTGACCATCAAGAAGCAAGGTCTCTATACTTATTTTCCTACCCCTAGTCGACCTTGGGAATCCATCTCCAAGGATTACATGATGGGCCTCATTTCTATTAAGAATGGAAATGAATTTTTTTTTTGTCGTTGATATGTTCTCGAAGATGGCCATTATGGAAGCTTGCAAGAAGAATATCACATCAGAAGCCACTAATAAACTCTTCTTTGAACTAGTCTGGGTACACTTGGGGATCCCATAGTCTATCATCTGAAATCGGGACAATAGGTTCCTCAATACATTTTGGTTCAGTCTCTGGTAGATACTGGACACCAATCTCACCAAGTCGAAAAATTTCCATCCCCAAATCGATGGACATATAGTGGTCATCAACATGATTATCATACACATTTTGCGCATGTATAAATCAAAGCATCCACCCACATGGGATGAGAGCCTCCCTTATGTACAACACGGTTATAACTAGGCTCTCCACATCTCAACTAGACACAACCCTTTTTAGATGGGCTTGGGATTCCAACCATTATGTCTCATTGATGTAGTAATGCTATTTGTAGCTACTCAGGTAGATTCCGCTCATGTCCAGTCTCGAGCTAACAAGGCGAACAAATTCATTGAGCATATCCAACACATTTTCCAACAGGTTCATGATGTATTGGACAAGCCAATTCTAAGTACAAGCAACTACATGATCAAGATCGGGTGCCACACAGCTTCGAGGTGGGCAACAAAGTTTCGTTACATTTGTAGAAGGAGCACCTCTCTTGACCCCACTGCAAGCTATGCCCACTTCAATATGGTCCATATACCATCACCAAGGCTGTGGGAGACAATGAATTTGAGTTTAACATTCCCCATTCCTTGGCCTACACCTAGTGTTCAATGTGGATTGCCTTCGACCATACTTCCTGCCATTACTCGACACATCCAACATTGTAGAACAACTCACCTCGATAGAGTTAAATCCAGAATGCATGGAAGAGGACATAACCAATCCATTTATGGACACACATCTTAAAATCACTCGCTAGTAGAAGATCCAAATGCATCGAGCTATCAAAGATGACCAACTCCTTCTCCAGGGAAGGTGTTTCACCAAGGACAAGGTTTAGTAGAAATTTCCCCAGCTCATGGAAGCTCTGCATGTAATGGGGACCAATGCTTCCTAAGGGGGGAGGAATGATCCAAGTGGATATTGGTGGCCACCCTCCTATTCCACCTAGTCAATTTCATCACTTTTCTTATTTACTATTTTTAGGAGTTTTTTGGGTCATGAACTTTTGGAGCCCTTTTAAGGCACTAAAAATAATTTTTTGGGCATTTTTTCTTAACAATAGTTTTATCCCTCGGAGATATCTTTCCGGCGAGGTATCATACATGCCAAAAAAGATAATATGACCAAGTTAGAACCCTGGGAAGTTGGTTGCCCAAATAACCCCAACAGGGCCCATAAACTCTTAGTGTTATATCTCCTTGGGTTAGGGTTACCATTGTTTAGGTTCTTCCCTTATTTTTTAATAATACAAAGGCCCTTGAGACTTATTGGAACATAGTTCAGAGGCATATAGCTAGCACATATCCTCTCAGAGATAATCTACCATCGCACAAGCCAGTTTGCTTTCCATTCTATTTGTAAGCATTTTTAAATATTTGATATTAATGAAATGAAGTGTTATTCCTCTTGCATCTTCTCTTTTATTTGTATTTCTTTATTTTATTGTGTTCCTGTATAAGTCTGTATCAATTCATTAGCTATTTTTGAGGTCTATCCAAACAAGAAAACTCCTAGTCCCAATTTCGAACAATTATAATAAAAACAACGAAAGGAGATTTGGAAATCTAAGGTCCCACAACAATTGACCATAAATGATTCCAATATAAGTATAAATAGGTAGGGATTTTGAACCAATAACATATTTCCAATCCTCAAATACTTGGTGGCTTTTCTCTTGAAAATCTGCTTGGTATCTTGAAATATGAGAAAAACCTTGGGGAAAAAAGATATTTTGTATTAGATAATGTCATGAAACACCTAAGATCTAATTTTTGTTTTCTTCAAGTACCGAGGTTACCAAATTTTGGCTTTGTGCACTTATGGGTGGGATTCAGTAGTCTCGTTATCACCCTAGATACATTGAGAAATGAAGATGTTCAATATTTGGTCCAACTAACCATGGATTGCTACACAAAACATAACAAGAAATAATAGTTTCAAAATTTTCTGCAAAGAATATGAATAGGAACTCATGTGGATGATAAATTATTTTAAATTGTTCCTAACATATAAGCCCCATTTCATTGCAGATATATGAACAATCGGCACAAGTGCATTGCCATCAAATATATGGTATGTAACCCCATTTCCTATAGTGTAGCCTTTTGAAATCAACATAGATAGAAACCAAATCAGATCATTGCAAAAAAATATAACATGTAAATTCAACGGTTCTCTTTGAAATAACTCAGATATTTCAAAGAGATTATTGAAACAATTTTAAAATTTAGATTAAGTGTTACCCAAGATTCAATTCCTCTAATATAACTGAATCACACAAGATCCATAAGATGTATGCACATGTCCTCAACAACAGAAAACATATTACAAATAACATATTGAATAAAACAATGTTCTTATACCCTTAATGGCTTCCAATCCTACAGTAGGAACGTAGATTTGTGTGTATGATTCTCTCTTAATGTAGAATGGATTTGATAGGAACTCAGGATACTCTTCAAACCATTGCTTGAATGTAAGCAAAAATTTTCTTCTTTCAATAAGGCACAACCAAAAAAAGATTTGTGTATGTGATAAAATATGTTTTGTTTATAAATATTAAACACAGTTTGATATATTCATCATATTATTCTTGATTGTTGAGTTTTCTCTTCGCATTTAAAATAAACTTGATATAAATGCATTTTGAGATACTGGTCATATTTTCAAGAATAGTAGAAGAAACTTAGTTTTTTGGAGATTAGTGCAACACACATCTGATCCATTCCAACAAGTTACCTTCCTCATGGAATGTTTTCTTTTGTTCTAGAACCGTAATCTCATTTATTCGAAATAATTAAATCTAATTGATTTTCAAGAAAAATATAAACATCTTTAAAAAAAAAACACCATGGGTATATGTAGATCTGCAATATTGTATTCATCACATGGGGTTGTAAGGAATAATATAGTCATTGAAATCTTGACTTTTAATTCTATGGCCATAAAATCTAATCATTTCAATGTCCCATAATTTGTAGCTCTTATCTTCTCTCCATTTTGAATCCAGCCTTAAAACTTTGTCAATACTAAAACAATTACAATTTTAATCAATATAAAAATGCCATTTCGAAATACCTTTTTCCCAGAAGTAAGTATTAAGGTATATTTTGGGAAAACTTCTAGCCGTCTTTGGGGTTTCGTAACTGAACGACCAGAATGTGGACAATGTTACTGTTGTAAGTGGGATATTCTCAAATTGAACTTATGCTACACTCTTGTGTTAAAGAGTGCACAGATTTTATGAGTCAATGGTTTGTTGCAATGAAATAAGGAAGTTTATCTCGAAGAATTAAACATAAAGGTTGGATTTCCAATTATCACATGAAGAGCCAGAATGTGCACAAAGTTACTGTTGTAAGTGGGATATTCTCAAATTGAACTTATGCTACATTCTTGTGTTAAAGAGTGCATAGATTTTATGAGTCAATGGTTTGTTGCAATGAAATAAGGAAGTTTATCTCAAAGAATTAAACATAAAGGTTGCATTTCCAATTATCACATGCTGCCAAATTTATGCTACTAGAAAGTAGTTTTCCGGAATCCTAACCATGTTCATGTATGAATCCATCGAAATTCAAGCAAACAGGACCACCGTTCAGCTGGAGGAAAATAGAATGTTTAGTCACATTGCCTTCTAATGTTACAAAAGAGTAGTAGAGGTTCAAAATATCTACGTATAAAAAGAACAATATTAGAATAACTGTAACAAGAAATCGAGTTTAAATGTAACTCAGTCACGTATTTAAAACAAGTTAACAATGTTCCAGATGCGGATGATCTGAGGGATTGATGGAACGTACGTTCCAGGAGCAGGTGCATGGTTTGGCCACATGGCCACCCACTTGCTCATTTACTCCACCATTTATTAAGCCAGCCATCGCATTAACGATGCCAGCCCATGCATTGATCCTCGCCATCGAACGAAACGTTCACCCCATCGCCATCTTGTGTCGCATCTCTGGTTTAATACGCAAATGGCTCATTCCACCTCTGTTCATGCTCATTGTTCTCTGGCTCCTCAGAGCTGCTGCTGCCCCTCTGCATGCGCTGAGCCAAGCACTTGCATGCAGATTGGGAGGTGCTGCTTGCTACTTGGATGCCTGGAAACTTTGCTGGATTATCACTTCTCTCAGAGCGATTTTTGTCTCAAAGCCCATCATTCCAGTGATAGGAGTGACATTCCACTGTCTCTCACTAAAAGTCTCAATTGCTCGCCCATCCATCTCAGAAACCTTCACCCAATTGCCAAAATGCCTCGCATTAGGCACAGAGTGCACAATCGTAGAGGGAGCTCTCGTGGCCGAGAAATTCACCCCCAGTCCTCTTCTGAAATTGATACTCCGCCTGTGGATGTTGTTGGTGGCCATATCCCTGAAACTCGAAGAAAAAGAGGGCGAGCTAGCCAAGAGGGGCTGGTGCACTCCACCCATGGATCTCCCCCTCTCCACTTCGCCTCCACCTCGCAGCCTGTCCCCCACTCCACTGTCCCCCTCTTACCTTCCGCCACACATCTCAGTGAGCCGAATTTCAATTTGTATGCTCCATGGAACGCCCGGTCCTCACCGCCTTTATCACTGTCTCTCTCCAAGAAGAAGATGCCAGCTCTAAGCCCCTAGGCATTCCCGCCCCTCAGCCCCCTTCGGCTCATGACAGGACTGTTAGTGAGAATGTCGAGCAGGAACTGACTCGGGAAGGCAAAGCTAAGGAACAGGATAAGGATGCACCCGCTACAGCCACCTGCGCCACTGCCGACAAAGATGATAGCAGCAGTGCGGAGTACCGCTGCCATGTCATGCAAGAACCTCCATCGCCTGCAGATGTCCAGTGAATTCTGCCATCATATCTGGAACACTGCGATTTTTCCTAGGTTCATTGGGAAGTCCTATGCGTTTTTGTTTAATTCTCCTCTGTTGAACATGAAAAACATTGCTAAGTTTTGTCAAGGTTTTGATTTCACGGTCCTATCTATTACTTTGTTCTTATGTAATGTCGGTTTCCCTAGCAGGGGTGGCACAATCTATGTCTATGGGACTGGTTTCCCCTACTAGGACAGTCCAAAAACATGCTTTTTGAGTGACAAACCCAGCATTTCAAGCTCGTTCAGCTAAAGCTATGGTCGCCATGTACTAATATGTTATATAAATAAAATTAACATTATTAAAAAAAAAAAAAAAGAAGAAGAAGAAGAAGTTAACAATGAAATAAACATACATGGACATTATCCCTACTCTGTATAATTATAGGAAGGAGGCGTATCGAGGAACAAATGTGATTCTTGCATTTGTGGGTGTTGATTCTGCATAGGAGTAACTAGCCACCAATCCAAGAAAACAACATTACCAAATAACCTTTTCCAAAATGCATTGCTAAAAAATCTTCAAGAATCTTCAAATTATTTTATCATTTGCGCAAAACATATTTAAATTTAAGCAAATTAGCAAAATATACTTTAATTTAAGAAAATATACTTAAATTAAATTTTTGACTTGAATAATAAGGCGTGTCGTCTAAGTACCAAATTCCACGTAATAGAAAACTTTTAGCATCAAATATTAAAATTTTAGCAGTATAAAATAATCGTTGGAGCTATAATAAGCAGGTTTTGGCCTCAAATACTTAATTTAAAGGACAAAACCGCACCCAAAATATATAGAATGAGGAAAGCCGCCCAGAAGGAATAGTGTTGTGTTCATGAACGTGCATGAACACAAAACGAGCTTTATCCCAAATTATAAGATGTTGAAAATGTTAGTGTTGTGTTCATGCACGTGCATGAACACAAAACGAGCTTTATCTTAAATTATAAGATGTTGAAAATGCTCGAAAGCTTTGATAGAAAGAAAAAAATTTCAAGATGCATATAGTTTTGGATTTTTTTTATTTTTATTTTTTTTGGGCTTGAAATTGGCTAGGATGTTGCCAATTTAGTATCAAATTTAACGTTAAAACAAAAAGAAAAATAAGTTTTTCTCCGAAGTCAAATGTCATCCATATCCATAGATATCCCTGGAATCTTTCAAGATTTAAATGTATTTATGGATTTTCATTTCCAAATGTGCAAAATTTTATAGGAAAATTTTAGTTTAGTGAAGCTTTTTGGAATTCCCTTTCCAAATTCTTTCGTAGCCATATTTTTCAAGGTTCGAATTACGATTTTTACAATATTCTAAAATTTAAAGGTATTTTGGATTTTCATTGCCAAATGTGCAACAATTTAAAGGAATATTTGACTTCAATGAACCTTTTGTAATTCCCTTTCTAGATTCTTTCGTACTCATAGTTCTCAAGGTTCGATTTGTGATTCTTACAACTCTAAATATTTTAAGGTACTTGTGGATTTTCATTACCAAATGTGCTACAACTTAAAACTATATTTGAGTTCAATGAAGCTTCTGAAATTCCCTCTTTGGATTCTCATTCGCATGCGTACCTTTCAGGGATTAAATTGTGGTTCTTATAATATTTAAAGATTTAAGGGTACTTGTGGATTTTCGTTGCTAAATGTGCAAAGGTAAATAGTTTTCACGGTTCGAATTGCATTCTATGATGCGATTTGTATCATTTTTTCCTTTTGTCTATGTCAATTCGACACTTTAGTTTGAAGACCAAAGTGGTAATGTTCATGTTCTTCACCTTCACCTTGGATTTATGATTTAAGATTAATTAGATGGCAACATATCTTAAGATTTAAGATTAATTAGATGGCAACATATCTTAAGATTAATTGGATTTATGATTTAAGTATTTTTCGTCTTGAAAAAAGAAGATGGAAACTAAGAAGTTCCGGGACCACATTGAACCAACTTGAATCTTTTCTGGAAGACCAAAAATACCTAATTGATTCTTCCATCAATAGAAATAACCTTTTATCTCTTCTGATATTGTTAATAATTTGCGTGTTCAATTAAATAACAGACTCTAAATAACCCTAAAACACATTGTGCAGACCGATCTTCCAGCTAACTTAATATAATTCTGATATAACATTAACATAACAACTGCATCAATGGCTACCTTTAAGGTTCTAGCAATTCTGAGCAACAAAACATGAGCGATGTTCTTTTCGGAGATTAGAAGTTTCATAAATCAGAAAAATGTAATAGACAATCCGATGAAAGAAGCTTTATAACTCAGAAAAATGTAACGAACAATCTTATTAAAGAGGGTGAGAAAAATGTCAAAGACAATCTTACGAAAAAGGGTGATAGGGCATATCAAATGTTGACTAGGCGATTGCATCACTAGTTAACTATTATTAACTATTAACTCAGTGTTACTTTGAAATTTTTATTAATTATTAAGTCATTATTAAATTGAAACTATTATTAACTAGTAATTGACCATAAATTTAATGGATGATTATTATTCATTAGTATAACACTAAATTTGAAGGTGAAAGGTGGCACACTTCATAATTAAACCTCATACTCTATAAAATTTGGGGCACCCAAAATATTTAGTTTGAATGATTAAACCATTACCTTATTATTTAATGGCTATGTTATTTCTTTTACAATTACATCAATTTTATTTGTTGAATTGAGAATGGATCAATTTGAATAATTATGCTATAAATCTTTTCTATATATTTGATAAAGGTGATATTAAATTGAATGTGATCTTGGAATTGGCATCACCTATAATCATTATTAAAATAAAAACTTTATCAAGCATTCATTATTATTTCTTATTTTGAAACAATAGAAAGATTCAACATTGTAGTTGCATCTATTTGAGAATCCGCCAATGCACTAAAAAAAACGGACTCAACATTATAGTTGTATCTAGTTAAAATTGACTAATGGACTTTTGTTCAAATAAAAGAAACCGTATTCAACTAGATGACAGGAAGATGAATAATATTAATGTTTAAAAATAGTATTTTGATAAATTAATTGAAAATTTTGATCATTCTCAGTACTTCATACTTTTATAAAACCTAGTTTAAAAGTTAATTTAAATTATACAATTCAAATAATTTTCCAAAAAACTATGTATTTATTAAAAAATTATAATTAAAAAAAAATACAAAACAATCAAGTTAAACTATAATAAAATATTATTGAAAATTATTAATATTTAAATTTGAAAAAAATAGTGATTTGTATATTAAATTTGCGATTCTTTTAATCAATTTGCTAGAATAAGACCCAAAATCAAACTTTCTAGTTGTAACACCAAAATAATATATAATAATCCTCAAATCAAATATAAAACTAAAGCTTTGTAACACATATTAAGGAAAGACGCTAAATTGAAACTCATGCATTATTAAATTGGGGACACAAATACAATCTAAACCTGAATGTAGATAAAACATAATTTATAGAGTAATCACAATTTATCCAATAGTAGATTTAAAATATTAAACCATTACCCTAGCATTTGATGTCTATGCTATTTTTCTACACTTGGACCAATTCCATTTGTTGAAATTGGAAAGAAACAATTTGGATAATCTTGTTATGAAGTTTATCCATAGATTATATAAAGATAATATTACATTGAATATTATTCGTTCTTTCAAGAGAAATAATCTTGATATGTGGATAGTGAATAACCATATCTATGAAAATTCAAATAACAAAGACATAAAACCTTTAAAGTTTATAAGTTGATCTATAAATTGTAATAACTAGTCAAAAGAAATTGGAGATTCCACTTGTAATATTTGGAGATTTCAATTCTATACCTAGAAGCAATATTCATTCACTTCCTGCCCAAAACTATCTCAAACCTAAAGAATTTTAAGAATAGAATTGAAATACCTTCCTATTGAGTGTTTATAAGTTGATCTATAAATTGTAATAACTAGTCAAAAGAAATTGGGGATTCCACTTGTAATATTTGGAGATTTCAATTCTATACCTAGAAGCAATATTCATTCACTTCCTGCCAAAACTATCTCAAACCTAAATACTTTTAAGAATATAATTGAAATACCCTCTTATTAATTGAAAGGCTGCAATTCCTTTTAACTAGTAATTGCAACGAACACAAGTTATAAACCAACCATAACTTCACATCTTTGTTATTTTATTTTTTTATGGATGGAAGTATTTGCTATAAAAAAAAATAAAAAAAAATATTAATATTATCAAGGATAAATATAACATTTAATAAAATATCATATTTATAAATTTTATTGGAAAAATATATAAAATAATTGTCCAAATTTGTCCTTCTAATTTTAGACAATAAATTTGACATAATTTATAAATTACAACAACGACAATTTATCAAAAACTTAATTTACATTCTATATATATATAGAATATAATTAATTTGTAACATAATATATAAATTGCATCAACAATTACAATTTATCGGGAACTTAATTTAAATTTGTGTACATTCTCTCTCTATATATATATAATTCATTTGTAATTAGTTAGTAAAGATGGTCGATATTAAAATTAGCCCTGAAGATATTTCTTAATATAATACATCATCCAGTCAAGAGGCTTTTCAGTGTCAAATCTAAATATAACATATTTAATATAAAAAAATTGTTTATTTCACTTTCCGGTTAAAGTGCTTGTTTGAGTTGATTCGTTAAGTGCTTATTTGGGTTGCTTCGTTGGATTTCATGCAGCCCGCAGACTCTTGGTTGTGCCACCTAATTGAATTTTTATTATTTCATGTGAGTCATCTCGCAGACGTGGCCTTACTCTTCCTGCGAACCTTCAGCTCACCTCTTACTTGTTGTGCCCAATAGAAATCAAGCTGTCCTTTCATGTTGGATATGATGTCCATGAGCACTGCCCACATGGGAAGGTCTCTATGCAGCCTGGTTATGGTGCCAACCTGGCAAGGTCTCTACGAGAGCTCGATTTCTGGTCGCTACAACGAGGAGTTCCGATGACGTTGACATGAAGATTATGGCCGTTGCTTGACACAGTTCACATAAAATAATAAAAATTCAATGCGGACTAAATGAAAATCCAACTAAAGGTTGTAAATTAACTTTAAATTAAATATATTATAACTTGTCAATATATTTGATATCAGAAAGGAATATTTTTTTGAAATGAAATTTTGTCTACTTATTTATTTAGAAACAAAAATTTCCCAAATATATCTCTTGCCATTTAATTATTTTCATAAACTTAGTGTACCATTATTTTGGAAATATTGTTTACAATCACTTTGAATGTTGCCTAGTTGAAATTGATCCATAATCAATTCTGTGAAGCACCTACATCGAAACTCAGCCAATTGAATTTTTAGCTCTTATTTATAGAATTTTTTCAATATCTCCTTTGAATTCATTGTTGTAGGAACGCCGAGAGGCTTTCGCAGATCTATGTTCCACCCAGAACTTCTCATTAGTGCTGCTTTTTCATATTGAAAATATAGATATATATAATTATAATGTGAAAGAATTATACAAGAGTTTCTTATAAATGGTAACCTAATTTTTTTCAAGTATGGTTATAATTTTTAATTCATTATCATAATTTCATTATATACATTTAGGTTAGCCTTATGGAGATTTTGGTTGTTCTAAATGGCACGCCTTTTTTGTAGTTTATTTGTTAATGTTTTAATTTTAATAAGTTGAAATATTAGTTTATTTGTTAATGTTTTAATTTTAATAAGTTGAAATATTATTTTTAATTTAATTGGAAGGAATTGAGTTGTTATATTTATTATTGTGTTTAATTTTTGTGTTTGATGTTCTAAAATTTGGAAAACGTTTTAACATAATTGTGAATGTGTTAAATAACATTAAATAGTAATTAATTTCATAAATTTGATAAAAAAAAATATACATATAAATTTTGAAATACAAACATAAAAATATATAATACAATTAAATTAATTGTAACAAAAGAAAAACTAATATGACCAAAGTAAAGAAATAACATTACCTGATCAAAACAATACCATAAAACTAAAAGAATATGGTCAGAAAAGGGATCGATTTCAAATGACATTGACAAAAGGATCAATGCTATTTATTAATCATTTAGCTAAACTTTAATCAAAATGTTTATGTTTTGGATTTTACTTGATATTTAAGGTTTATTTTTTTGTTTTAGGTTTTAAAGTAAGTTAAATATTATATTTAGTATTTAATTTTAATATTTATTATTAATGTTTTAAATATTTATATTTTAATATTAACCTTAAAATATTAAGTGTTAGATTAAAAATATAAAGTTTTGATATTAGGATATTTATATGTTTAACAATTCTTATTTTTCTTAATATATGCTTATTGGCTTATATCAACTACATTTACTAATATGCTTGTAATATTTAACAAAGCTAAAAAATGACTAAAATTTTATCTCATATTATATCAATTTCTCAAATAATGGAATTGTTTATAATTTTATTCTTTTTAAATATTCACTTTTAAAAAAAAAATTAAAACAAAATAGCTCTACAACCAATAATTTGAAATAGATATTTTGTCTTAAAACTAAATATAGAAGTCAAATATTCCCACTTATATACTAGCTTGACTCTTAAATATAGGACGAATTTCTCATTTCTAATCAATTTAACCAAAGTAATAAAATGTGATAATTTAATATCTCAAAAATTATTAAAAAAATAAAAATTTAAATGGGTGGCAAGTCCATTCCAAGTGGGTTTGTGAGTAATTCATAAGAAACAAAAATTGAATATGCCCTTTGAATTAGTAGAGAATTAGCAAATTCATCCCTACATATCCCTCGTTCACTTAAAAAAACATTTAAATTAATTAATTTAAGGAAAACATTAGAACTATTAGTGAAAGGAGTCGAATAAATTTTAATTCTTGAAAAAATAAAAGTCTTTACTACGAATAGGATTCTAAGACTATCATAATTCTTACAATATAGAATATGTGATAAGCACTAAAAAACAATGAAAATAAAATGTCAATACCATAATTTGGATTAACCCAAATAATTAGAAGGATTTATTTACATATTTTCCTCACTTGTTAGAATTGGTGAGTCATTAATGTTCTTCATTGGTAAGAATCTGTGAGTTGGAACTATTGGGATGTGATAAGCTCAAGGAGGTTGGCTCAAGGAGTAGGCTACCCCCTCCTCATCTTTATGACTTACTATATACCCTAGACCAAAATACTCCAATTGGTTACCAATTCACCATGGTTTAAAAAAAAAAATTTCCTAACTACCATAACATTGTAATTAACTAGAACCATCCTCATAAATTTAGACTAGAGTAATAGTTTTTTTATCTAAATTTTAATTAAAAAAATTACTGCATTATCAATCCAACAAATTCTACAATTTTTTAAAAATAATAATGAGAAAATGAGTGAAGTACAATTTTTCACCTTGAGCAACCACAATGGCTTCAAAGCCACATTTTTAACACAATTAACTTTTTCTTAGTTGTGCTTTTAAGTTCATAATCTACCTCTTATAAAATTTGGAGTACATCAAATGTGTTTCCAACTCAATCAACTATCTACACCAAAGTGATAAACTAACTATAACATTACTACATATATTAAAGTAAGAAACTCATAACTAAAATAAAAAATATAGACTTCTTATTTGAGACTGCAAGACAAAATTATTATTAATAATAAAAAATATCTTATACAAAAATAATTATAAGAAATAAAAAAATATTAATATTTACTAAAATCAATCTATATATAGCAAAATAATCTTTCAAAACTTTAAAAATAATGTAATAATAAATAACAAAATTATCATTTAATAAAAATCTTAATAACTATTAAAATTTTAAAAAAATTACTTTAAAAAGATGTAGCAAGATGTAGCTACTTTGGTTTAAAAAAACAAAAGGAAAACATTTAGTGATCAACAATTTATTACATAAATAAAATCCGAATACATCAATCAAATGTTTACATGCGACGTTACAAATACCAATTTTTGATAAAAGAGAATACATCTAGCTAGTTTTCACGGCGTTTCAGTTTCTCAGGTTGGAGAGGTAACAAGATATTTTATCTCACGTTACGGGGGTTTCCCAAATAACGTACGATATAATTTTTTTAATAATCTATTTATAAACTTTTACATTAAAAAAAAAAAAAAAAACTGAAAATCCTAATCTGAAATGGATATTTTGTTTTACAAATAAAACTGATAGTTTTATATCTCAAAGATGTCAAGAAAATTTAAAAAACCAAAAAAACGAAAGTTTTATATCTCAAAGATGTTAAGAAAAATAAAAAAACCAAAAAAGCAAAAGGTGATTAGACGTGTGGTGTGTATGTGAGACAATCTAAAAACTAAAATAAAAATGTTAATAATCCTTATATACTCCTAGCAGATATAAAGCTTTTCCTCTTCAATTTAATAGAAATTATTTCAACTAGTTAATTCAATGTCAAGATTAGAAACATTGGTAGAAAAATTAACCAAAATATGTTTTCAAATATATAATTTTCACAATAGGTAGAAAAGTGTTCTTAAAGGTAAAGTAAAATAAGTAATAAGCCTGATTTTGTGTAATTTAAATAATTTGAAAATATTATTTACAAGTGTTATTCAATCACTAGAAATATTGAGTTATTAATGTAATCTCTATTATTATGTCATTATGTTTAAAGAAGATAATTTTAATTAAATAAGAAAAAGAAATTAGCGGGTTTATTTTGCAGATTTATATGGTACGGTTAATGGACCTACACCGCTTAGTGACATCCCCTCTGGATCATGATTTGATTTAACTTTTTGTGGTTTATTTTTACTTTCTAGGACTTTCGTAATGTTGGTCGTCAACACCCCAATGGAGAGGGGAACCAGACCAAGTAAATAACAGGATTTTTTGACAAATTGAACACTATCACTAATTCAAAAGAAAATTTCTTTTTAGAAAACTAGTCACACCTCATATATGGGAGTTAGGGTTAGTCTAGAAAAAATATAATGATTTCTATAAATACTCATAAATACAATAACATATTTCAACTTTCTAATTGAAATGGATCAAATTAAACTAGAATAAGTATATTTGTCTTAATTCATCTACCAAGTAACTAAGAAATGGGAGATTTGATCCTTCTTGGCACTTGGTAGAACTAATGTTAAGATGGATTTAGGCTAGTTCAATTTCTCTCTTTAAATATGTAACTCCAAATGAATACTATGGGTTAATACCATGGATTCTTATAAAAGTGAAGCTCATAAACTTGATCAACTCAATTTCACATTAACTACCCAACAAAATATGATAAGAAAAATAATAAAATAGAATTTTTATTTAACCATACCATTAAGTTATTTATTTTAATCTCCATCATTATGTGATCTATATATACATTCTAAAGTATTTTCCCATCCTTCTTTCTCCTTGTCCTTACCACATCATCACTTCATGAAAACCGTTATTTTCTCAAACCCTATGCTTCCCTCATTTAAGCCCTTTCATATATATATAAGGGCTTAAATGAGGGAAGCATGGGTTTGAGAAAATAAGGGTTTACATGAAGAGATGACGAGATAAAACCTCTTTATGCACACTATATTATACGAATCAAAATGGTTACATATATATACATGAAATATAGTCTCAAGATAGGAAAACTATCTTGGACACACAATAAGGTGGTTGAGATAATATCTAAACCACACACTAAACTAGGAATATTTAGATTTAGCTACCTCCTATGATATAGGAACAAACACCTTACATAGAGAGTAAAAACTGTAGACAAGTAGGAATTACATATTCCAACACACCCCCTTAATGAATACTTGTCTCGATAGTGATTCACAAAATCTAGTTGTCGTTAATCATAACAAAATATGTGCCTGTGACTCAGATCCACCACAAACGGGTAAACCCCATGTCCATACCCAACAAAACATGTGTATGTGACTTAGATCCACCACAAACAGGAAAACCCCATGTCCAAAACCAACAAAAGATGTGTCTGTGACTCAGATCCACCACAAACGGGCCAAACCCATGTCCAGAACCTACAAAATAATATGTCGACATCCATATAAAGGAGAAACCATCCATCGAAATGCATGGGTACCAATTGCTACAACCCTTAGTCTCGTAGGATGTCCTTCGCATACATGGTTCTATCAACCATTATCATTGCATACCTGTACCTGTATCTACAAATCTCCCCCAAAATGTGCTCAGTAAACTAAGACCTGTGAGAAACTAAGTTTCTCCTGTGAGTAAGGTGTTTCTGCAAACCACCGACTCCGTTGAGCATGAAGGCTCATGTGTGCACCTAGGGCAGCATAGCCATGAAGGCATTGTAGCCGTGAAGGCTCTGTATGTCTTTCCTGGTTCACCACAAACCATCATATCAAAGTGACAAAAGATGGTTTCTAGCTGACCATAAACCTTTAATTACAAAATGGAAATTACATAGCGGCTTTTAGATAACCATGAACTTCATAGGGATACATATGCCTTTACAAGGCTTACATTACACACTCCAACTCTTGGAGTTACTAGGTACTAAAAGAAAACAACTACAAAAACCATCCTAGACTTTCTTACCATTCAAATGTGTGACTCATCATTAGGAGTCTCTTCCACAAACTCACAAAAAAAAACTCTCACAAACTTGATTGTCCATCATAATTGATTTTGTTGCTCCTTCACCTCTTCTTTTCATTGTTCATTTCTTGGGCATCTTTGTCTTTGTCAAATAAATCTTGGAACTCCATGCTTAACCTGTCATTTTTTCGAGTCATCAATTCTAACAAAGTAACTTTACCTACATTGAGTTAGCTAGACTCAATAAGGCTCAATAACCTTAAAAATGATTCCAAGAAACAAAAAATAAAGTTTTCAGACTAACAAGAACATCAAATTTCTCTATCTCTACTCAAAGATGACTATTTCCAAAACATAACAACAACCATTCTTCTCTAATGATACCTTAGAGAGGTCCACTGATAAATTAACATATCAACGTCTTTTCAATTGGTCTCAATGCAGTGCATTCCAGCACAGACAATCGAGATGTGGACACTCACATTAACACTAAGAGAAATAATAACAAACTATCCATCTCATGATAAGAATCTAGGAATCTACCATCCAATCCAATGTCACGCACAAATTCACCGTCAAAATACATAATATTCCAAGTTTTTTTTTTACTCACAAAATTCTACATCTAGTTCCCCTGATAGTATATTTCTTCCCAATATAGGGCCAACGGAGTATATATGGTAAAAAATAGCAGACCAGGCATATCGAGCAAAATTGAAAATCGCAGTACTTCACACTTCGACGAAATATAAAAACAACACACCGAACTCTATTCACAACAACATTAAGAAAGTGAAAAACTTTCTGTGTTGTCTACCCATATTCGGGCACTCTGACGTGAGCCAAAAAAAATAAAAAAAATTCTACACAGTCAGATATTTCCGCAGTTGATGACGAATTCAACAACGAAATAAGGATCTTAATGTATTTTCCCTTATCCACCGAGTTAGATCGGTATACCTTTTGGATCATCTCTAGAATAACCATGTTGAGTAAATCTCATCAGTTAGGCACAATGTCGATGCTTCCTCTTCCAACGTCATGCTTGAAAATTCTAACACCGCGCACGAACGTGAACCAACAGGCACCATCTCCCACCCTCACAACTCGGTCCATGGTTTTCAAGTATCCTTGGTGATGCCCCAACACTAATATGAGATGAAAACGGTCCCCTATCTCATGTCCACAGAGGCTTGATAATCACTCTAGCAATGCGTGTCAACAGACATTTTATTAATCTATGAATTAAATGGCTCTCCAGGTGAGATACCTAGAGAGTGCACAAACACCCCATACAAGCACTGACTATTGAATCGGATGAGCCTCAAACATATAGGCTTTCACACTAACGGGGTGGCTCCAACCACTCCATAGATATTACGATGTGAGACCTAATCTTAGAGTCTCAATATTATCCAAACAACTAGCTTTCTTCATTATATTTCGTCACTCTCCCTTAATGGAGAAAGGGTATTAAAAAAATGAGATACACCTGTTGGTCTAGTCTCAGCTAGGATTACAATAAAAACATCAAAAACTTGAGAAAAACTTGATAACAAAGGTTTTCATTTTGGTCTTCTTGCTTGCGAGTCCATACTTGTTCATTCCGAGGCGAGGCTTCATCTTTAATTTTATCGCCATGTGGTAGTGATAGATCTTCACCTCATTTATTCCCCAATGGCGGAACTCTTGAACTGTTATCCTCACCCCTCTCAAAATTATTACTTAGACACATGCACCATAGATAAAAATTGGAACAACAAGGAAAATATGGAGCACGCCCGGAACAACACAACAAACTAGAGTAGTAGCAAGGTACCACTGCAACAAATTTGAGTGCCCAAAACGTTTTTCCTGCTGATAAATCTATTTATGCATTCAAAATTTTATTTTAAGCAAGAAAACATTACAATCATGCTTCAAATTGCATTTTTCATTCCCATCCATATATATATATATATATATATATATAAACAATGGGAAGAATCAAATTTATTCATGTACAAACTTATTTTAGAGTGAAAAAAACAATGTGAAATTTTTCATTGTTTAAACTATATTCTTGAAGGATAAATATTTTTGAGTATACATCAATATTAATTCATATTAAAATATTTTATTCATTACCTACATTGAATATTTATTATATACAACATTAAAATATTTTCTTTTAACTTATATATATATATATATATATATATATATATATATATATATGAGTTTCATATTCATATAACTTCCTTAACATACATCTATAATTTATCTAAATATTGTGTTAAAATATTTTTGAAAACTATAAGGTTTAAACATCTCACTCACATATTTCACTACTTATAATTACTTTCCTGATATCACATTAGGTGATATGGATGACTAATTAAACATGCATAACATATTCTCTTTTTTTTTTATTATGGATGACATTGCTTTTCTATTTAAAAAATATTTTATTTTTATTTTTATTTATTTGAAAATGACACATGTTAAGTGACATACTTACACATCACCTTCACATTGGGCTGTAGAATGAACCTCTAGGCTCAATTAATCTTGAGGCTAGTTATTGGGCAAGTGAGGATTTTACAGCCTTAACATACAACTACAATATGGACTTTGCTTCCTTGTCTCCAACCAATATTTTGTTTTCATTCTAAAAAAACCATATCTTTATCAATTTTTCTAAGGGAAGGAGTGTGATGCAATATGCATATGTGGAATGTTGGAAAGGCATCACCATGAGGCTGCACATATCTTAAACATACACAATTATTAATATACAAGTAATTAAAGTATTAATTTGATACGCATTCCCTTCCATAGATCATATTTATAATTGTTGATTCATGTATCCCATTCCATATGTCATTTTTTCTTAATACCTACTTTCCAAATGGATTTTAATTATTAAAAACACTAGTAATAAATATATATAATTTGTAAGTTATTGAGTCTTTGATTAATAAAAAAATAAAGGTATATCCATATATTTTCCAGCCACTATTTGTCATTGGGGAGACCAGAGCAATGGAAAAATAAATGTGTTTTAGTCTAAAATACAAAGCAATAAAATGCTAAACTATTAGTAACACTAGTGAGTAAATTATAGACATGATAAATAGGGATAAGCATGACTAAAAAAGTGGCATAGAGGCCTACATAGAAATACATCACTGTATGGTTACCTTTCTACCACTGAGAAGCAAAAATATAGAAAATTTGATCCTAACAACTAGCATGAGGTGGAAACTTCAATTGGAGCTTTGGACCTAGAGACGAAACAACCCACTATAAGCCAAGAAAGGATACCAATTGACTTTATGTCAGAAGAAGCCAACCCAATAAGTATATGATATCACCAGGCCACACACCAATCAGTACAACCCACAAATTGATTATAATGACCAATGATATAGTCTCGGAGCACCGAGAAGATTATCTCCTTTTGAAAATATTACTAGAAAACTAATATGTTTCCAAAACCATAGGAGAGATAGGTAGCCAAAGAGAATAGGGTAACCTTTCAAATCCCCCAAACCTCCATGAAAAAATAGTTAAGTTACCAATTTCATCTTGATAACACTTATTTGTCATCTACTATATGTTATCCAGGTATACAAAGAATATCTTCATGAGTGCCAAGGAGGAAAAGATCAATATTGAATTGTGTGATAACATGAGGTTTGAGAGGAAATTAAATGGTACAATGCAATGATTCTACCTTCCATGTCATAAATAAGGTTGGATGACATATATTACATCCCTTGGTCACCTTAAAGCGCTTACATATTGAGACACTGGATTGGGGAGTATATATGATATAATTAAAAAATTCCCATTATCATATTTAAGAAAAACACAGGTCAAAACTACCACATCATTCTTCCCAAGATAAAATTCTCTATCACGTCCACATATAAAATTTAATAGTATAAAAAATACAAAAAAGTTTAGATGCTACAAAATTATTACACGCTTCATGTATTTAGACAAAAAAAAATCTGAATTATCACAAGTGAGAAAAAATGGGTATTGGTGGGAGATAGAACCTATGTATTCTTATGTGACCAAACTATTTAAAGATCCCATTATAACTTTAACTCATCCACGAGGAGACACCTAATCTAGTGAGTGCAATGGTAAGATATACATATGGATTTTGTCGTCAGAGGCCCTTCGTTGTTTGTTATGGAACTAGCTCCAAAAATAGAAGAAAAAAGAGATCAACGCCTTAGAAATAAGTGAATTCGAGGGGGAAAACTCCTTTAAATTACATAAATGAACAATTCTTGGATGATGCAAATGAAAAAACCTCTTTCTATATATAGAAGTCCATGGGGTCACAATACAATCCTACCTGACATAACAATAATAATTTAAGGGCAAAATAATAACAATATTGGGGTTACAGGGGTATAACAATAACAATAAGGGGGTTACACTAACAACAATAAATGACTGCACTAGTAATGTATAGGGACCTAACATGCCCCTCTCCTTCAAAAAAAGTGTTGTCCTCAACGCTTGAGTAGCTCTAGATGCTTCCGTATAAAATTCTCATCCTCCCATGTAGAATCTTCAGTGGGTAAGTTCTTCCACTTGATGAGATACTATGAAATTGATTGATTTCATAGCTGTCGAGTTCTTGTTTCCATGATTGCTTAAGGTTCCAATATGTTTTTTCCTTCCTCATAAAGTTCTGGAAATATTGTTTGAACTCGAAGTTTGTCACCTTAACCTTCTTAAGCATGAAACATGGAAAATTGGATGCACTCACGAAGAAGTAGGAAGCTCAAATTTGTATGCCATAGTACCAATATTTTGCAACACATTTTAAGGACCATAGTACTTTGGCGATAATTTATTATCCTTCTTAGCTTGCTTGAGGGACATTTTTTGTATGGTTGTAGCTGTAAGAATACCTAGTCTCCTACATCAAAACTTCTCTCGCTGGGATGTTGATTTTTCTGTTGTTTCATTTGAATTTGTGAAAAATTTAGGTTATCCTTTAGGAGTTGGAGAACTTCTTGTTGATGATCAATGTGATCTTCCACTGCTTGAACCTTAGAATTTTATCTTAAAGATGATGTGATGGACAGTGTATGATATCCATAAAGTGCCATAAATGGGGCCATTTTTGCTGCAGTATGGAAGGAATCATTATACCACCATTCAGCAAGAGGTAACCACTTGACCCATTATATTTTCTTATTAGATACAAAACAATGAAGAAATGCTTCCAAAAATTTATTCACTATCTTAGTTTGACCATCAGATTGAGGATGATAAAATGATCTATGAGCTAGTTGAGTACCCAAACAAGAAAATAATTCCATCCAAAAATTTCCAGTAAAAATGGGATCTCTGTCACTTACAATAATCTTTGGGTTTCCATGTAGCTTTTGAATTGTTTCCATAAATGCAGTAGCAACTGTACTTGCTTTAAATGGATGAGAAAATGCACAAAATTGTGTATACTTGGTAATTCTATCAAATACCACCATGATAACACTCTTTCCTCTGGACTTAGGTAAGCTTGTCATAAAATCCATTGAAATATCCTCCCAATGTTGACATGGAAGGAATAAAGGTCGTAGAGGACCCCAGGTCTTGATTGTCTCAACTATATTTTGCTGGAAAACCAAACATTCCACCACAAAATTTTGAATATCAGATTTAAGGCCATCCCAAAAAAAATATTTCTTCACCCTATGGTAAGTTTTTTAAAATCCTAAGTGTCCTCCTAAAGCAGAAGTGTTAAATTCCAAAAGAGTATTTTTTTTAGGTGGGAATTCTTACAAGTATATATCAATTTTTCTACCATAAGGAAGTATTTTTCCAACTAAATGTATCAAATGTACTAGGATCTTGCTACAAATTTTGAATGAGTGTCCACACTTTTTCGTCCTTCTTCCATTCATCCCTTGCTTTGGTTATCCAATTTTGTTGGATAATATAAATGGCACAAAGCAATGCTTCCACCTCTTCATCCATTCTTGAGAGTGCATCTACAACAAAATTTAGCTTCCCTTTTTTGTATATGATTTCAAATTCATAAACCAACATCTTTGTGACCCATTTTTTTTTCTCTTCTGAAGATAGTCTTTGTTCCAAAAATTGTTTAAGACTATCATGATCAATTTTTACCTTGAAGTGTCTTCCCATTAGATAAGGTTGCCATTTATTTAGTGCATGTAGTATTTCAATCATTTCCTTATCATAAATATATTTATGTAAATACTTTACTTTCATTGGACGACTGTCAAAGGCAATGGATCCTCCTTCTTGCATTAAAACAACACCAACTACATTTCCTGAGGCATCACATTCCACAATAAAGGTTTTTGCGAAGCTTGGAATAGCTAACACCGGTGCTAGGCACATTTCCTCTTCAATATGTTCAAAGGCCTTACTTTCTTGAAGAGTCCATGAAAATGGAGATTTCTTCAATAATTTTATTAGAGGTGTTTATATTCTCCCATAATTCTTAAAAAAATTGTGATAATACCCTATTAACCCAAGAAATCCTCACAACTGATTTATGGTTGTGGGGAATTTTCATTCCCTAATGGACTTAATTTTTTTAGGGTCTACCTTAACACCCCCATGAGATACAATATGACCCAGACATTCCACCTCTTGTACTCCAAAGAAAAATTCGGATTTTTTTGCATATAATTTTTTCTCCTCCAATAGTTTGAGCACTCTGTCAACATGTTGAGCATTATCCTTCCAAGATCTGTTGTAGAAATACTAGCAAAATTTTTCTAAGGAAGGGTTTGAAAATGGAATTCATCAATCCTTGAAATGTAGAATGTGCACTCGTAAGGCCAAAATGCATGAAAAAAATTCATAATGACCCTCATGAGTTCAAAACACTCTTTTCGGAATATCTTCAGTCTTCATTCTAATTTGATGATATCCTTCTTGTGCACCAATAATACTGGAGCATAGAAAGAAATTTGACTAGGTTTAATTATACCAGCCTCTAACATTTCCGCACTCATACTTTCAATTTCACTCTTTTGGACATAATGATATCTGTAAGGCCTGAAGTTCGGAGGAAAAATTACTAGAATCAAATGTATAGCATGATCATGATCATGAATAGGTGGGAATTATTTGGGATTTTGAAACACCTTGGAATGATTGTCAAAGAATTTTTGGAGATCTGCAAAAATAGATGATTTTGATGTTGGAACTTCTAGTGAGCATAATTGTGCAATTACACCTCGTTGTTCTTTCTTTAGAATTTTTTTCATGAAATTATAGCTTATTATATTTCCAAGCTTCCCTACTATACCCTGTCATTCAAATTCCTTTCCTTCTGAAAAATATCAGGAAAATTTATTGAAAATTAAAATCTATCGTCCCCAAATATTGTAACCATTATACTCCTAGTACAACATAATCACCTCCCGTTGGAATGGAAAGCATTGGACTATTCAATAGATATTCCCCATTGTTAGCTTGATATTATGGATTTTTCTAGAGCAATTTATATTTCCTCCATTTGCAACCATCACTTGACATTTTGGTGTTAGGTATAGGAAACAATTCAATTCCTTGGCTACCTTACAATGAATAAAATTACAGTTGCTACCCGAATCAATCAACATTATTACAGTTTTCTTCTTGATATGTCCTTCTATCTTGAGAGTTTGAGGAGTGGTAATTCATGCTAATGCATTACACGGTATTGTCAGAGTCATTTCTTCTTCTTCTAGGGTTGGTTCCTAGTATATATCCTCTTCTTTTAAATTTTATTGTTAATTTTCTTGCTCCTCTTCACAATCTATGTAAAAGAATTTCTTCTAAGTTCACTTATGACCTTTAGTGTATTTTCTATCACAACTGTAGTAAAGCCCTTTTTCTCTTTTTTCTTAATTGTTTTGGTGTCAACCTTGAAGGTTGTGGAAGTCTAGGAGTAGCAACACTTCCATATTTATAGATGTGAGTGGTAGCCTTCCTTGTCGCCATAATTTTACATGGATTTTTTCTTGCCAACCTGAATGCCTTATCTAATGAATCAGGTTCCCAAAGGTGAACCTCATGTTTGATGTTATCCTTTAAAGTCCCTATGAATACATCAATACCGTGTTCCTCTGGAATATAAGTTACCCTTATATTTAATTTTTGGAAGTCCTCAATGTGCTCCACCACTGAACACTTTTTTTTTTTTTTATCAATTGGCTAAATAAGGTGTTTCTCTTTGTATCCTCATAATTTTCTATCATTTCCTCCATAAAAATTGACCGAGTGACAATCGTTTTATGAGAGAAAAGTCATCAATACCATACAAATTTATTTTGTTCCAAATGTAAAGTTATAATGTGCACAATTTTGTGTGTTTTACACATTATTGAGATTAATATATTGCTCCATCTGTACTATCCATGTTACGAGGTCATTTCCATCAAAATTCCTCATATCCATATTTGGAATATGGTGGTTCTTCTATCCAACATTAGAGTTTATGAAATCATAAGTAACATTTATTTTGTCCTCATCATTAGTTTCCTCTATTATCTTTTCGCAATTAGGAAACAAGTATCAACTTTATCAAACTTTCCATGTCTGCTTTTAGATCATTCTTCATGTTTTCCATGTTGTCTTTCATTTTTTCATCGATCTTAGCTTCCATGTCATCCATATTAGCTTCCGTGCCAGCTTCCATGCCATCCATCTTAGCTTCCATTCCTTTCTTCAAACCATCGATCTTAGCTTCCATGCCTTTCTTCAAAACTTCCATTTTTTATTTTGTTCCTCTTTGCGAGAGCGAAATTTGGTGCACTTGCACTTGTAATTTTGATATGTCATGTTGCTCTTCTTCATTTTCATGAGTCATAGTAGAGCCTTATGAAGACTTAATGGGTGTTGAATTAATTTTAGGGGGGATTTTAGAACCGAATACTGATATCTATTCTACAATATGCCCTTGGAATTAATTCAAACTGATTTTTCAAGCAAGACTTATGCAACTAAAAACAATACATACCTTTTTCCTACTTTTGAGGAGCTCGATACTAAAATTGAATTATCTCTGTGATTTTGGATCTTAAATATATGAAATTTGGTACTGTAGTACCCCTATGAATCTTCTTTCGAATTCCATAGGTCTGACCTAATTTGGATTCTTTAAGGCAAAGTTATGCCCAATCTCTCACAATGACCTAATTATGGACTGGTTCAGTAGAGCGAACTTGTACGGAGTTCCACGTGTTATTGTCTCCTCCTTAGGCTCTGAAATTGATGCACAAGAAACTAATGTCTTTGTACTTGTGGCTACTATTTACAGAATTCGAATCTGATGCTCAGAGAGAGAGTTATGACTATTTTCCCACAGTAACCTCTTTGAGATGAAATTCGGGAGCCTGAAAAAACCCTAAACTCCAAAGATCATAACTCCGAAAATATTTCGAACCAAGATTTGAAATTTTTACATGAAGTTCCTAACAAATTCAGCTTCACGTGAGAAAAGATTCAGATTTTAAACCTTCGTATAAAAAATTTGATAGCAAAAATTCCACAATGACCTATTTGGAGTAGAGAAACCCTAGAATCACAAGCTCTAATACTAAATGTTATGAAACCAACTCCAAAAATAGATGAAAAGAGAGATCAACACCTTATAAATAATCCACTTAGATGGGGAAACCTCCTTTAAATTACATAAATGAACAATTCTTGGATGATACAAATGAAAAAGCCTCCTTCTATATATAGGAGTCCACGGGGTCACAATATAATCCTAGCTGACCTAACAATAATATTGTAAGGGCACAATTATCACAATATTTGGGTTACAGGGGTACAAAAATAACAATAAGGGGCTTATACTAACAACAATAATGGACTACACTAGTAATATAGGGACTTATCATTTTTGACCTGCCAATGGTTAAATATTTTCCAATCCAAAACATGAGATACATCAGGGATATAATGAATTGGAACAAACACATGGAAAACTATTCATATTGTGTAGTACGATAGATACAAGCTAATGGTGGTTTCTCATCATACACTTACTGCCAATTCATGCTAAAAAAAAATTGGTACTTATGCAATAATTTTTAAGATGGTGTAAAAGGAGGGAATGTGGGAAACTGAATTGGCATTTCAAATATATAATTTTTGTTATATAAAATATGTATAATTATGTGAATTTTGAGTTTTACTAACACTATTATGTTATTTTTTATCCAAAATATAATTCTTATGTTTCTCTTAGAGCAAACTTTGAGTATCAAAATCATGGAATATTTCTACAAGAAATTATAAAGTTGTACAGAATAGATTATTCTTATATGCACAACTTTTTTTCAAAATGTATATGTATAACATTCATTGTATTCTTGAAATAAGAATACATTTCATTAATGCAACCTAGAGGGTCTTAACATTATAAAATAATATATAAGACACTGGGAGAATATATATATATATATATATATATATATTCTCCCAGTGTCTTATAGTGCACCATATAGAGTCGTCTATGTACATTATAGAAATATAATTTTTTTAAAGAATTAATAGTGTTTACTAGTTGTAATGCATCTTTCTCTTCACATATATCAAAATATTAGAATAGATCACTTGTTTATTTCCACTACAACCTTTTTTTACCTTACCATTTTGAAAAAATATGTGGTGCACTATATATATATATATATATATATATCTTATAGTGCAACACAATTTTTTTGAAATGGTAAGGTAATAGAAGGTTGTAGTGGAAATAAACCAGCTATCTATTTTAATATTTCGATATACGTGAAGAGAATATGTATTAAAAATAATAAACACTATTAATTCTCTTAAGAAAATATATATCTAGAATGTACATAGAGGACTCTCTATGGGTCTGAATTTTTATGGATATACAATATTTTTCTATAGCTTAGAAAAATTTGTCATCCATAAAACTATAGACCCATATAGAGTTTTCTTTGTAGATTCTAAATATATAATTTTTTAATAATTAATAATGATTAATATTTTGAACATTTTATGTTCACATATACAAAAATCTTAAAATACTCACACAAAGACATATGTGTGTTTGTGTATGTTATAAAAAACTTATATTTTCATGTATTTGCAGCCTAAACATCAAGTTTCTGATTTCAAACCTATATCTAAAGAAAAGAACTAATTGTGCAGATAATATTGCAACCAAGAAAATAAGATAAAAAAAAATGCATCCATGTTCCTAGCACTAAAATTATGCACATGTATAGTGATAAGGGCATATTTATCTCCATTTTGCAAGGATTGTAGATGTGTTATTTCCATTGTGAATGCACGAGAATTCTTGCAGCAAGGTAAACTTAACACAAACAAAATGGTTGAGGTTGGGGTGGAGGAGAGATGTAAGGATAAAAGGTCTAAGAGAGATGAAACAAAAAAGGAGAGATTGCGGGGGGGGGTAGAGTGATTGAACGATGGAGGGAAAAATTGGGGGGAGGTGGAGGGGAGAGAGCGAGTGAGTGATAGTTGAAAAAGTAAGAGAGATAGGGAAGAGGGCGAGGAAGGGACAAAGATTTTTGTGGGATAAATAGGGAGGAAAAGAGAGATAGTTGGAGGGGGATGTTGTGAAGGATATATTAACATAGGAATGTAGGTAAAGAGAGGGGGATAAGCAGGATACAAAGAAAATATAGATATCGATGGAAGAAAGTGTCTGTGTGTGTGTGATAGAGAGAGAGAGAGGGGGGGGGGGAGAGAGAGAGATAGGGAGATGATGGGGTGGGAGGAGAAGACCACAAGAGATGATATGTACAGAGGGTGATAGAGAGATAGAATTATAGAGGAATGGAGAGAGGGATATATATATATATATATATATATATATAGCGAGAGAGAGAGAGAGAGAGAGAGAGAGAGAGAGAGAGAGAGAGAGAGAGAGATGATGGGGTGGGAGGAGAAGACCACAAGAGAGGGTATGTACATAGGGTGATAGAGAGACAAAATTATAGAGGAAGGGAGATAGAGATAAAATTTCAGAGAGAGAGATTTTTGGATGGCAGCTGTTGTGAAGTAGGGGATAAGGGGTGAAGGAAAGGGGAGGGCTGAGGGTGGAGATATTAATGGAGGGAGTGAGAGGGAAATATGGAGATTAAGAGATGAAGGAAAACATAGATAAATATATATATATATGAGGGAGATAGAGGGAGATATATAGAGATATATTTATTTGAGGGAGGGAGTGAGAAATAGGGCTACAATTAGAGTGACAAAGATAGATATAGAAGGGGGATAAAAGGGGCATCAGAGGTGGTAGAGAGAGTGAGGTTCAAAAGGACGTAGAGAAGGAGGGAGATAAAGATGGAGATTGAGGTGGGAGATATAGGGAGAGAGAGAGATTGAGAAATAAATAGAGAGGGTAGGAGATAGAGATATAGCTAGAGGGATGAAATAAAAGGGAGAGGGAGAAGAAGAGAGATATAGAAGGAAGAGGATACACACACACACACACACAAATATATATGGATGGGGTAGAGAGAGAGAGAGGGAAAAAGAGACAAATAATGAGAGAAGTATATATAGATATAGAGAGAAACAATGGGGGGGGCGAGAGGGATAAGGAGAGTGGAATGAAGTAGAGGGAGAAGAAGGGGAGGAAGGAAAAAAAGATATAAGAAAGAGTGAAGAAAATAGGGAAGAAATAGAGAGTGAGATAAAGTCAAATGAGGGTTGTTTTGAAGGAGAGAGTGAGAAAGAGAGCTAGGGAGAGGATTGGGAGCATAGAAGAAATGTGAGGTATTGAGAGGGTGATGGTAGGGTGGAGAGGAGGGAAGAAACAAAGAGATATGGAGTGAGGGAGACTAAGAGAGAAGGAGAAAGGAGACAATTGGAGATAGATCTAGAGGGTGGAGGGAGACGATGGATAGAGAGAGTGTTATATTCTATTTTTTCTCACTTTTCTCTAATTTTAAGAACCCTAGTTCATCTTCAGACATGTTCAAACTAATGCACCCATAATCCTCTTTTACTATCTATTTTAGTGAGGGGTGAATCCCAAAAAAATATAATCCTCTACATGACATTAGAGATATTTTAAGACAAAAAATTGGATTCAAAACATAAATGTACAATCAAAATTCACTTTATGAGAACCAATCACATTTTAGGACATTCCATCATCCCATATGTAATACCGCAAGGTAGAAGTACCTAATTTTAGTAATGAACTCTTTAAGGCCTTAAGCCTATTTTAGTAGGAGAACTATTTAAACATGGCAAGGATGCCATATTGGAATTTATTAAATAATAATGATACAAATTTATTGAATAATCATGGTGATGACTATAATAAAGAAGTATTATAGAATTAATTTGGAAAAGAACCTATTTTTTTGGACATCATAATTCCAATCCAGATGGATATGATGGAAAACTAAGTGTTTTCCCAAAATACAGCTAAAAAGCCATAGTAGAAAATCTAAGTGATTTTTATATAGGAGATAAAAGTCTAAAAAATCACTCATTGTGGGGAAACAACACTGGGATGGAGGTATAAAGAATTGGAGGGGACAAAAGAGTTATTTCAAAGAAAAAAGGCAACACTTTTATTGTAATATCCTAGGCTATGGGATGGGCAGAACTCAGCAAGAATGGGACGCCATTTTAGAAATTCTGCAAAGGAAACCAAAGATAAATTTATTTTTCTTAGGAAAATAAGTGGTTATCTATATTTGGGGAAACAAAAGAGAGATTTGGGTCTCAACATGGGGTAGAACCAATATGGATGGTTCACAGTTGGGTGGATAACGAGTCTTTTCCAAGTTATTGTGCATAACAACTAGGGATACACTTTAAGAGGATTGAAAATTATGGTATTCTCTGAACTGTAAAAATATATATCTTACACATGTTACATGTTTTTGGGTAATTTTATTGTTATTTAAGAGTCATACATGTGCGATATCTCTATTACGGCATAGATGATTTATTAAAAACACGTGATTATTTGTAATTTAATAGCTAAGTTAAGAAATGAGGTACAATAGTCATGAAACCCTCACCATAGGTATTATACTAAGGCTATCTGATGTAGGACAGAGGAAAAACACTTTTATGAGACTATGGCATATGATAGTTTGAAATATTCATACAAGCACACCACCTAATTAGATCAAGTGACTGGGGCAGTGACTTTATATGCCTGTGTTGTAACAGTTTATAGTTAGCTAGTGTTTTTCAGAGTTCATAGTATCTATATTTCTAAGAATTTTTAACTATTGTTCTTTTGAGAAATTATAGTATTTTTCATGACATTGATCTTACAATAATCTATCATCTTATTTATGTGTGTACCTTGGGTAATATTGAACAAATATTATATTTCATGGACACTTTTAAAATTAGGGCAAAACACAAGTAAGAGAATTGCTCATCTCACCAAGGAAACATAGAAATGACATAGGTGTAAGTGGCCAATGGGGTGGGCATGAATTTATTTAAACTATTACTCTAAATATTAGTAAACCATTTTAAGGGTTTGGTGTGACTGAAGAACATATTCAACAATATTCATATTTTAACCCTAGAAAAGGGCCAAAGAACTCAGTTCCCTAATTGGGTTGTAGATATATCCCGAGGAATGTCATAGTATTCATAATAAAATGACATTAAGACCAAATTTGGTATGATTTAAGATCTTTGTTAATAAATTAATAAAATTCAGTAGATTAATTGCAATTGATCTTACATAATGCATATAGTAGACATAGCTTTTGAGCTATGGGAGAACTACATCTGATCAAGAAATAAAATCGGGATGTCTATGTGAAAGTAGGGCTCATAGAGCATACCCATATATTAATAGGAGGCACATCTAAAAAAATTAGTGGCAGGTGGTATTCCCCATATAAATCAACTGATTCGCATAATATCAGACATTAATGAGAAAATCCTTATCTACTTAGGAGAATTACTTTTACACTGAATCACAACAAAGATAGATGAAAATAGAGAAATACGCTTAGGCTAGAGGCATAATTATTAATTACAATTATGATAAACAAGTCATGACGTAAAATGCATAATAAAGTAATTCATTGGATTTTTTAACCCGAATGGTCACAAATGGAAATATTAAACAATTGAAAAGAGAAGAATAGTAAAATAATTCTTAATCCATTATGGCTAAGGAAAGAGTGTGTGCCACGTGATATGCATTACCAAACTTAATTGAATTTTTGATTCCACCAAGAAATTCATAAACAAAGGTATTCACAATAGAAATGAAAAATGCATATCATAACACCTCTCAACCCTGTGATGGTGTTATTGTTTGACAAGTTAGATTTCTCTCTATAAATAATAGTAAAGACCAAAATTTGAATGAATACATGATTAATGAAATTATCATTAAACTACAAAGAAAATAATACAATGTTTAAAGAAGATATGAATGAATGTTTAATAGAACCAGTGAAAAAAATACTTGATTTCATAACAATTTACAAGACATTTATAATCTAGGTCTCCAAAGGGGAGCCAGGAATAAGAGCTAAAATAGAAGAAAAACAATTTACACAGCATCAAGGTTACGCCTGTATCTTTACTTTTGATGATCGATCCATACAAGATTCAGTCTTTCAAACAAATCGGTATTTCCAAAAATTTATAGTAGGTCATCTAAATCATTCCCCAGCATACATAGTACCATGCCTTAGGGGGAAACTGATCTATAAAATAGTATTAAATGGAAAGAGTCATTAGGTGGAGTTGGAATATATGCAGAGAGTATGGTTTCACTCCAGCGAACCAGAAGCATGTAATACATGTCAATTGGAATGAGAAATAATCAGGGTTTATAGGCACAAAAGTAATTCTAGGAAAGGGTAAATACTTTAATTCAGTACAAGGAAGTAGAGATTACATGTACATGATGAAACGAAATTTGGAACACGGGTGAGAACTTGTGATGAGGGCAAAAGGAAAGAGTAAGTGAAGGAAGAGTCCAATAATGTAACAATCCATAACTTAGAAAGGAATTCATCAGCTAAGTAATTTATTAATAGAGGTCTTACCTGCACTTGCTCCTCTCTGGGTCCATATCTGTGGTTGGAGTGTGTGCAAAAGAGTAGTGCATAGACAATGGAGGAATACCCCTCGATTTTGTTATTGGAAGAAAAGGGTAATGAGGGTTATTTCACTTCTCAATGAATTGAAACATAAGTCGGGGAAGTAAATAGTAAATTAAACTTACACAAGAAAAGTAATACGCCTAGAATACTGACAAGGAAGACTCGCTTAAAAGTTATAGGAGTATTCATTTTGAAATGTCCACTAAATGAAACTAAAGGCTATCTTATGACAATGATCCACTCTACATAACACAAGAAATATTTTAGGAATGTAAACAATAGGTAAAAGAGAATGTAGAAAACATTGATTTTGGAAAGAATGAGTACAGCACGATGGAAGCTACATTGCCAGTGAAGAACGGCCACTCTTCCTTGGAGTGCTGAATGGTTTCGATGGTAGTGCAGAACTGAAACTCTGCCACGAAGCACTGAAGGGTCTAGTAGGGATCCATCTACAGGTATCAACACCATTTCTGGAAGAAGGGTCGAAACCCTCTCTAGTGCCCATTTGTTTCCAAATAAAACAAAAAAAATGAAACCCTAACGATGGATGAGAAGGAGTTAGGATTGGGAAACTGTTGTTTCAACCATTGATCACCCAAATGCTTAAATCACCTTAGATCTGGGAGGATGTTTTGAGCGTACAAAGTAAGAACATCAGTGTGGATGAGGTGTCATTGGTGGATAGGGCCATGCTTCTAAGGCCACGAGGCTTCCATAGTGATACCATAAAACTAGAGTACGATGGCCATAAAACCATGGTGGTGATATGACCTCGTAGGTCATTGAACCCCATAAGTATAGTTAATTTAGATAGAATTATTATGTATACATTCTTAAGTTGCATGGTAATAAAAACAAGAATTATTACTAGAATCAAAGGGACATGTATAGTGTAATATTAATGCAACCATATAGGCAATATTAATGTAGTATAAGAAGATTAGAGTTATATGAAAGGCAAAGGATAATAAACGTTAAGGAGATGACTTATACACTTTTAAATTATGGTTGAATTTCTCTAGAAAATCTAAATTGGTGTTCATATACCCAGGTCTTGATGATAAGGATAGTGCCAAGTATGGTTCTAATGATTAGGACAAGTTCATGTATGGTCTTGATGATTAGTACAATTCAAAGTATGGTTTTTCTGATTGGGAGAGCGTCAAGTATGGTCTTGATGATTAGCTAGGAGGGACTATCTCAGTGATTTTGTAACCATACAAAGGGAAAAAAATGTGTTGAAAATAGTATGCCCATGGGTGGTTCCTGACAGGTGGTATGAGATCCCTTGTTGAACACTTGGCCTATGATGGACCACCATGGACAATATGTGTGTTAGATTTTATTTTTTTGTATTGTTGGGAATTATGAATCCGGATATTTTGTTTTGTTGTTAAAAATAAGGTTATACATGTTGTCCAATGAAAATCATGTCAAGCGGGGAGGAACTATATGTGGAATTGGGGGAGGGAGGCACCACCATGGATCCAAATTCCTAGATCTTGGGAAAATTAAACATTTGTAGAGGGAACTATTTCAACTAAGAAATAGCAATGACAGACTGCTATAAGAAATCAATAAAAGTGAACGTATGATAAGGGAATTAATAGCAATTTCTAGACACAAAATTAGGGAACAACAAACACTTAGGTGCAAAGAGACAAAAACTAGTTCATAGAAATATGAGAATATTGAAGAATAAGAAAAGATAGATTCTATATCCAAGAAGAATAAAAAGGAGTTGCAGGTTGAATTCCATAATATAGAACCTCCTACTTTCAATCGGGAAGAGAAGCAAGACACAGAATCCTCCCTTCTGAAATTGATCATGTATTTTCAAGTGTACGAGTCTGAAAGTAAACTGAACAATAGGTTGTTTTTTTATCAATTACAGGGTAAAGCTACTATGTGGTGGTAGGAGACAAAAAATATATAGCTATTGGGATGAAAATACTGTCGCATGGAAGGAATTTTAACAGAAATTTTAGTCATGATACTTAAGTGAAAAATACTATGATGATCGCACAAAAGAGTTCCATGAATTAAGACTCAAGAAGCTTACTATAGATGAATTTTCAACAAAATTCACAAAGTTACTTAGGTATGTCCATACATATGGGAGGAGAAGGATAAGTTGTAGAGGTTTTGAACTTGTCTCCCAATGGTATATAAAGAAATAATCGAATTCGATAACCCCAAGAAGATGGATGATGCTACCAGAAAGGGAAGAATTTGAACCAACAATTTAAAATCTGGAGTGAGAATTCTAGAACATGGATGAACAATAATAAAGATAAAGAAGAAATGAAAGTAAAAATATAAAAGCTTGCCTACCTGATTTTTTTTGGAAAAGATCATTTCAGGAAGATGCTTAATAGAGTGGAAACTCAACGTGTTTGATAACATATAGGGTCTAAATCCATTGAAGTGAATAGAAAGAAAGGACCAAGAGAAAAAGGAAGGGAACCAATGAAGCTTTGGGGTTGTGGTGAACCACCTTCTCCGAGATTGTACACATAATCCCAGATCAATTTAGAACATTCAAGTAGTTTACAAGGTGACTACGGTGAAACATGGCCAGAAGCATTCCAAGAATTAGTGCAGCATTAGAATATTGGCAGGATGAACATCAATCTACAATGATTGGGATTGAAGATATTATTCACAACTAGCATGTGTCTATCTTAATAGACCTCAAAGATAGTTTAAGTTATGTTAGTCCATATATAGTGGAAAAGGGTAAATTACAGTAAAAAAAAGTTTCAAAATTCCTGGTTAGTATAGATGGCTACTGGTACTGAACGAAATGTAACACACAAATTAAAATAGTTTAATGTGGGTTTGAATTGGTATTACGCATATTTGAAACTAAATAACCTTCCTTTGCGGTCACATGATGTATTAATTGGCATACGTTGGTTAGAACAATAGAACATTATTATAAATTGTGTAGAAAAGATTGTAAAATACATTAACTTTCAGGGACAACCAGTTATGATAAGAGGAAAACCAAAACCAGTCTTGGTCTGGAAAATATCTTCTCTATAGTTAAAAATGACAGCAATAAAAGCATGTAAAATTTATATGGTTCATTTGGAGGAATCAAAACATCACACAGAAACCAATACTTTAGAAAATATTCTAATAAAAAGATATTTCTAGGATGTCTTTCCTGAGGAAATCCGCAATTTACCCCCTTGTAGAGACATATATCCCTGTATTGAATTAGTTCCAGGAGCAACACCGATGTCCAGGGCCCAATATAGAATGAGTATACCTGAACTATTAGAATTAAAACTGTTGCTACAGGAACTATTCAACATGGGCTATATTAGACCAAGTGTGTCCCCGCGGGGAGCTTTGGTGTTATTCGTCAGGAAAAAATATGGAACATTCAAAATGTGCATTAAATACAGGAAATTGAATAATTTGACCATCAAAGACAGATATCCCCGCCCCAGATTGATTATTTATTTGACAAAGTAAGGGGAGAAATTGTCTTTTCAAATATTGATATACGAACTCGTTATCATAAGCTTTGTATAAATTATGAAGACATCCATAAAAATTCCTTTAGAACTCTGTATGGTCATTATGAGTTCGTGGTGTTTCCTTTTAGTCTCACCACCACACCTGCCACCTTTATGTGTCTCATGAATAATGTACTCCATAAATATATTGACAAATTTCTGTTAGTTTTCATAGATGATATCCTAGTATACTCTAAAAGTGAACAAGAACAACATAATACAAACATTAAGGTAACACCAACTGTATGTAAAAATCAGTAACTCTAAATTTTATAAGCCCATAATTCAATATTTGGG
The DNA here is from genome assembly GCA_034641835.2 of Pinus albicaulis. Lineage (NCBI taxonomy): Eukaryota > Viridiplantae > Streptophyta > Pinopsida > Pinales > Pinaceae > Pinus > Pinus albicaulis. Next base: position 974,137,887 of record CM076573.1, read on the forward strand.
ACATATTATTTATAAGGAAGGGTTGGCAGTAAACCTAAAAAAAATTCAAGCCATTATGAATTGGCATGTACAAAAATATGTGACAAAAATTCCTTCATTTATGGGGATTTTTTAGTACTACCACATATTTGTGGAGGGATTTTCAAAATTAGCATCCTCTATTACCTCTTTCCATAATAAGGCAGTGAATTTTGAATGGACAACCAACTGTCAAGAATGTTTCGACAAATGGAAAAAAAATGACCACAACCCCTATCTTAAAAATTGCACATCCCAACAAGAAATTTACTGTGTTCACAGATGCCTATTTAGAAGGCCTTGGAGGGTTTTTGTTGCAAGATACTGTTTTCATAGCCTAGGAATCAAGAAATCTGAAAAACATGAACAAAATTATGCAACTTATTATTTAGAATTAGTTGTTGTCATACATGCCTTCAACATGTGGAGGTTTTAGTTTTTGGGGAATAATTTTGTGTGGATAACTGACCATATTAGTTTGAAATATTTCTGTAGTCAACCATATATAAATGCAAGAAAAGCCAAGCGGTTAGATTTCCTGAGTGAATTTTAATTGATATAAAACATGTCAAGGGAAAGGAAAACAAAATTGCAGATGCACTAAGTAGACATGCTCACTCATTGATAAGAAATAATGGTAGCATTGTGAAAACAAATTTTGAAAAGCAGGAACTTAAATCCTTTTGAGAAGACCTAAAGTATCAGGGGATGTAGGTGAATACACAATAGAAAGGGCTTCCATGATATGCCATAAATCTGAATGGGTTAATTATTTATCAGGTTAGGTTGTATATTACGAATGTGCTTAATTTTAAACATATTATACTATATGAATATCACAAGAGACCATATGTTGGTAATCCAAAATATGAAAAGATGGTAACAACACTAAGGAAATTAATTTTTGGCCTCGCATGAAGAAAGAAGTAGCATATTATCTGGAAAGAATGTTTCGAGTGTCAACAGGTCAAGGTGGAGCACCAAAACCTAGTAGGGTTACTAATCCCTTACCAATTCCGGAGTGGAAGTGAGAAGTGATCTCCATGGATTTTATAACTAGATTATGGTAGTGGGAGAAAAATTGACTAAGGCGGTGCATTTTATACCAGTACAATGTACCTTTGGGACTGCACAAGTGTCCAACATTTTTATGAAAGAAATTCTCAGACTCTATGGCATACCAAAGATGATAGTCTCAGACACGGATGAGAAATTTACCTCAAATTTATGGAAATAATTTTTCAGGGGGATGGTAACTGAAGCCAAATTTGAGCATGGAATACCATCCTCAGCTGGATGGACAAACTGAAAGAAAACATAAAATTTTGGAGTATGTGCTAAGAATGTATGTGATGGAAAGACCCAAAAAGTGGGAATATTTTATGCACTTAGCTGACTTTTCATATCACAACAGCTACCAAATATCAACAGAAATGAGTCCCTTTGAAGATTTCTACAGCAGAAAGTGCCACACACTTCCCTTTTGGAGTCAACATGAGGATATGTTAATTCTTGGATCAGATGAATTACATGAAACGAAGCAGACAATATGGAAAATCCAAAAAAATATTAATACATCTCAGTACCAAAAAAAGAGTTATGCACGCAAAAAAAAGAACCCAAAAAGAATTCAAAGTTGGAGATCATGTATAATTGAGGGTAAAAACCTGAAAAAGTACTCTTAGTACTGACAATTGCACTAAGTTGACACCATGATTATGTGGGTCATTTGAAATTCTGGACCGAATTGGTCCACTAGCATATCAGTTGGATCTAGCTAGTGATATTAA
>CM076573.1:974139794-974332401 GCA_034641835.2 Pinus albicaulis
AAATTATCCAAACTTTGTTGGGAAACCCAAAGTGGAGCCACGATCCAATTTCGAAGCCAATGCTGACTTTGGAGGACGGGTCATACAGGGCAGCATGAGCTCCGATGGCAGAGATTTTCCAGGTGTCATGATAGTCGTAGCACTTGACCTTAACCTAGTCCAAATTTCGGGCAATGGATGTAACCCGGTATGCCATCGTCTCGCACAATAGTTAGAAATACTGAGCAAAATACACGGGTACGGTGAGAAGCAAGGAAAGGCCATAGAGACACGAATGAAGACGTTTTGGAAACGAAAAATTGTATAGACGTGGTTTTCAATCCATCTGGTTGTGGAATCCTCTGTTTCTAACTTTATTTCATGCCATGCCTTGCCTTGCCTTGAAGCAACTATTCTGCACAGATATTGTTTCCTTCGTTTTAACATTAGATGCGCACTCATTTGTTGATGAACATTGCGATTTGTAATAACACTTTTGATGCATCGTGACAACTCCCCACAACCTTAAAGGTAGCCATTGATGCAGTTGTTATGTTAATGTTATATCAGAATTATATTAAGTTACCTCGAAGATCGGTCTGGCACAATATGTTTTAGAGTTATTTAGAGTGAGTTATTTAATTGAACACGCAAATTATTAACAATATTAGAAGAGATAAAAGGTTATTTCTATTGATCGAAGAATCAATTAGGCATTTTTGGTCTTCCATAAAAGATTCAAGTCCGTTCAATTTGGTCCCGAAACTTCTTAGTTTCCATCTTCTTTTTTGAAGATGAAAATACCATGGAAAATCTTAAGATATGTTGCCATCTAATTAATCTTAAATCATAAATCCAAGGTGAAGGTCAAGAACATGAACATGAACATGAAAAAATGATAAAAATCGCATCATAGAATGCAATTCGAACTGTGAAAACTATTTACAGTTAATCCACAAGTACCCTTAAATCTTTAAATATTATAGGAACCACAATTTAATCCCTGAAAGGTACGCATGCGAATGAGAATCCGAAGAGGGAATTTCAGAAGCTTCATTGAACTCAAATATAATTTTAAGTTGTAGCACATTTGGCAATGAAGATCCACAAGTACTTTAAAATATTTAAAGAGCTGTAAGAATCACAAATCGAACCTTGAGAACTACGAGTACGAAAGAATCTAGAAAGGGAATTACAAAAGGTTCATTGAAGTCAAATATTCCTTTAAATTGTTGCACATTTGGCAATGAAAATCCAAAAGTATCTTTAAATTTTAGAATATTGTAAAAATCGTAATTCGAAGGTCTTGAAAAATATGGCTACGAAAGAATTTGGAAAGGGAATTCCAAAAAGCTTCACTAAACTAAAATTTTGCACATTTGGAAATGAAAATCCATAAATACATTTAAATCTTGAAAGATTCTAAGGATATCTATGGATATTCTTCGGAGAAAAACTTATTTTTCTTTTTGTTTTAACGTTAAATTTAATACTAAATTGGCAACATCCTAGCCAATTTCCAGAAAATATATATATATATATATATATATATATATATATATATATAATGAATTTTTTTTCCTTCTATGAAAGCTTTCGAGCATTTTCAACATCTTATAATTTGGGATAAAGCTTGTTTTGTGTTCATGCACGTGCATGAACACAACACTATTCCTTCTTAGCGGCTTTCCTCATTCTATATATTTTGGGTGCGGTTTTGTCCTTTAAATTAAGTATTGAGGCCAAGACCTGCTTACTATAGCTCCAACGATTATTTTATACTGCTAAAATTTTAATATTTGACGCTAAAAGTTTGCTATTACGTGGAATTTACTATTTAGATGACAGGCCTTATTATTTCAAGCCAAAATTTCAATTGAAGTATATTTTCTTAAATTAGAGTATATTTTGCTAATTTGCTTAAATTTAAGTATGTTTTGCGCGAATGATAAAATAATTTGAATCAACACCCACAAATGCAGGAATCACATTTGTACCTGGATAAGCCTCCTTCCTATAATTACACAGAGTGGGGATAATGTCCATGTATGTTTATTTAATTGTTAACTTGTTTCAAATACGTGACTGAGTTACATTTAAACATGAGTTCTTGTTACAGTTATTCTAATATTGTTGTTTTTATACGTAGATATTTTGAACCTCTACTACTCTTTTGTAACGTTAGAAGGCAATGAGACTAAATATTTTGTTTTCCTCCGGCTGAATGGTGGTCCTGTTTGCTTGAATTTTGATGGATTCATACATGAACATGGTTAGGATTCCGGATAACTACTTTCTAGTAGCATAAATTTGGCGGTATGTGATAATTGGAAATGCAACCTTTATTTTTAATTCTTTGAGATAAACTTCCTTATTTCATTGCAACAAACCAGTGACTCATAAAATCTATGCACTCTTTAACACAAGAATGTAGCATAAGTTCAATTTGAGAATATCCCACTTACAACAGTAACATTGTGCATATTCTGGCCCTTCAGTTACGAAACCCCAAAGACGGCTAGAAGTTTTCCCAAAATATACCTTAATACTTACTTCTGGGAAAAAGGTATTTCGCAGTGGAATTTTTATATTGATTAAAATTGTAATTGTTTTAGTATTGACAAGGTTTTAACGTTGGATTCAAAATGGAGAGAAGATAAGAGCTACAAATTATGGGACATTGAAATGATTAGATTTTAGGACCATACAATTAAAAGTCAAGTTTTCAATTTGACTATATTATTCCTTACAATCCCAAGTCTCAAATATTATTTATCTGAATTCACCAGTTCGAGTTGGTTTTTCTGATTCCGGAAACGGTGATGAATACAATACTGGAGATATATAGACAACTTTAGATACCCATGGTTTTTTTTGGGGGCGGGGGAAGGTGTTGATATACTTCAGATACCCGTGATTTTTTTTTTAAAAGAAGGTGCTCATATTTTTCTTGAAAATCAATTAGATTTAATTATTTCCAATAAATGAGAATATGGTTATAGAACATTCCATGAGGAAGGTAACTGGTTGGAATGGATCAGATGTGTGTTGCACTAGTCTCCCAAAAACTAAGTTTGTTCAACTATTGTTGAAAATATGACCACTATCTCAAAATGCATTTATATCAAGTTTCTTTTAAATGCGAAGAGAAAACTCAACAATAAAGAATAATACGATGACTATATCAAAGGATGTTTAATATTTATACAGAAAACATATTTGATCACATATACAAATCTTTTGTTGGTTGTGACATATTGAAAGAAGACAAATTCGCTTACATTCAAGCAATGGTTTGAAGAGTATCCTAAGTTCCCGTCAAATCCATTTTACATTAACAGAGAATCATACACACGAATCTACGTCCATACTATAGGATTGGAAACTATTAAGGGTATAAGAACATTGTTTTGTTCAATATTTATTTTTCATATGTTTTTTTTTTTTTTTTTTTTTGAGGACATGTGCATACATCTTATGGATCTTGCATGATTCAGTTATATTATAGGAATCGAATCTTTGATAACACTTAATCAAAATTTTAAGTTTAAATTGTTTCAATAATATCTTTGAAATTCCGAGTTATTTCAGAGAGAACTGTTCAATTTACATGTTAGATTTTTTGCAACTGATCTGATTTGGTTTCTATCTATGCTGATTTCACAAGGCTACACTATAGGAAATGGGGTTACATATCATATATTTGATGGCAATGCACTTGTGCCAGTTTTTCATGGAATAAATATTTGATGGCAATTCACTTGTGCCATTTTTTCATATATCTGCAATGAAATGGGGCTTATATTTGAGGAACAATTTAAAATAATTTATCATCCACATGAGTTTCTATTTAAATTCCTTCCAGAAAAAATTGAAATTATTATTTCTTGATATGTTTTGTGTAGCAATCCATGGTTAGTTGGACCAAATATGGAACCTCTTCATTTCTCAAAGTATCTAGGGTGATAACCAAACTATTAAATCCCACCCATAAGTGAACGAAGCTAGAATTTAGCAACCTCACTACTTGAATAAAACAAAAATTAGATCTTAGGTGTTTCATGAAGTTTTTTCTTTTTTGGTAAGTTTGATAGTGCCTTTCATTTTTCTTTTTCTTCTTTCACTTTTTTCTTTTTTCACTTTTTGCTCCATCTTCATAACATGTCTAGATACATCACCCCGATCCGGGAAGGGAATTGAACCAGTGATGAGTGCTATAACATCCCACCTCATCACCGTTTAACCAAGACCGCGGAGACAGGTGTTTCATGATTTTATCAATACAAAATATTTATTTTTCCCAAAGTTTTTCTCACATTTAAAGATACCAAGCAGATTTTCATGAGAAAAGCCACCAAGTATTTGCAGATTGGAAATATGTTACTGGTTAAAAATCCTTATATGTTTATACTTACATTAGAAACATTTATGGTCAATTGTTGTCGCACCTTAGATATCCAATGCTCCTTTGGTTGTTTTTATTATAATTGTTCTAAATTGGGACTAGCAATTTTTTTGTTTGGATAGACCTAAAACTTAGCTAATAAATTGATACGGACTTATGAAGGAACAAAATAAAATAATAAAATAAAAATAAATGTGAAGATGCAAGAGGAATAAAATTTCATTTCATGTCAAATATTGAAAAATTCTTATAGACATAATGGAAAACAAACTGGCTTGGGCGATGGTAGTTTATCTCTAAGAGGAGATGTGCTAGCTATATGCCTTTGAAATGTGTTACAATGAGACTGAATGGCATTTTTATTATTCAACAATAAGAGAGGACCCTAAACTACGAGCACCCTAACCCAAGGAGATGTAACACTAAGAGTTCATGGGACCTATTGGGTTATTTGGGCAGCCAACTTCCCGGGATTGTAACTTGGTCATATTATCTTTGTTTGGAACGTATGATACCTCGCCGAAAATATATCTCTAAGGAACACAACTTTTGTTAAGAAATCATGCCTGAAAAATTATGTTTAGTGCCTCAAAATGGCACTAGAAGTTCATGACCTGAATAACTCCTAAAAATAGTAAATAAGAAAAGTGATGGAAATGAATAGGTGAAATAGGAGGGTGGCCACCAATATCCACCTGGATCATTCCTCCCCCCTTAGGAAGCATTGGTCCCCATTACATGCAGAGCTTCCATGAGGTGGGGAAATTTCTACTAAACCTCATTCCTAGTGAACCACTTTCCCAGGTGAAGGAGTTGGTCAGCTTTAACAACCCGATGCATTTGGATCTTCTGTTGGGGACTGATTTTAAGATGTGTGTCCATGATTCAATCCTTTGCGTCCTCCTCCAAGAATTATGGATTTAAATATGTCGAGGTGAGTTGTTCTGCAATGTCGGATGTGTCCATAAATGGAAAAAATTATGGTCGAAGGTGATCCACATTGACCACTATGTGTAGGCCAAGGAATGATTGAATTTTAAGCTCAAGATAATTGTCTCCCATGGACCTGGTGATGGCATATGGACCATATTAGATTAGGTGTAGCTTGCGGTGGGGTCCAGAGAGGCGCTCTTTCTACAAATGTAACCAAACTTTGTCGCCCACCTAGAAATTGTTACACCTAATCTTGATCATGTAGTTTCTTGTACTTAGCATTGGCTCTATCCAATACATCACGAACCTATTAGAAAATGTGTTGAATACACTCAATGAATTTGATTGCCTTATCAGATCCAGATTGGACAGCAGCTGAATCTGCCTGAGTAGCTACAAATGACACGGCTATGCCAATGGGACATAGTGGATAGAATACCAAGCCCATCTAAAAGGGCTTGTGTCTAGTTGATCTGTGGAGAGACTGGTTATAAGTTTGTTGTACATAGGGGAGGCTCTCATCCCATGTGCATGGATGCTTTAATTTGTACATGCATAGAATGTGTATGATCACCATGTTGATGACCTATATATGTCCATCGGTTTAGGGATGGAATTTTGTGGACTTGGTGATATTGGTGTCCAATATCTACTAGAGACTGTACCAAAATGTATTGGGGAACCTGTTATCTCGATTTGAGATGATAGACTGTGGGATCCCAAAGTGTACCCAGACTCGTTCAAAGAATAGTTTAGTAGTGGCTTCTGATGTGATATTCTTCTTGCAGGCTGCCATAATGGCCATCTTCGAGAATATATCGACGACAAAAAAAACACATTCATTTCCATTCTTAGAAGAAGGAAGGCTTGACATGTAATCCATGGAGATGGATTCCTAAGGTCGACTAGGGGTAGGAAAAGAAGTATAGAGACCTTTATTCTTGATGGTCGGTTTGAAAATGGCACATGTAGTGAAGGATCTTATGTACTTCTTGACACCCTGGTAAAGTTTCGGTCAATAGAAATACTTCTGCAGTACTACACAAGTTTTCTCGACCTTAAAATTCCTAGCAACTCGACGATAGTGAGCTTCCCAAACCATATTGGGACACTTTCTTGAAGGAACACAAATATGTCCTAGGTGACATAGCAGTGCATCTTGGGGGTGAAAATTTTGAACTTGCTTGCCTTCAAAGAGCGTCTTGTATGTGTAGCGAAATTTTGGATTTCTTATGTAGAGAAGTGACGAATCAGAAGTCTCATTGACAGAAGACTTGAGCAGAGTGGTTAGCCTCACGATCGGTGGTCGGTTGGGGTAGTCTACAACATTACTATAATTTTCCCTTCTTGTAATTGATGTTAAAATGAAAATTTTGGAGGTATGTGGACCACTTTTGATCGTGATCATTTTTCAACTTCCTTTGTGTCTATATGAACTGCAGGGGTTGATATTCTGTGTGGATGATCACTTCCTTCCCAAAAATGTAATGCTTCCATTTTCGAAAAGCCTGCACAATGGAATACATCACTTTGTCATTAATTGAGTACTTTCGAACTGTGTCGGAAAGTGTCTCACTATCATATGCCACTATACGCCCTTGTTGTGTAAGGACTGCCCCAATAGCATAGTTACAGGCATTTTTATTGATCTCAAATGGTTGTTGCAAGTCTGGTAATGTGAGAACTCGTGCAGAGTAGATGCGATGTTTCATTGATACAAATGCATTTTGTTGAGAGTCATACCAAAATATATTTTTTTTCGCTCCTCCCTCAATGACTTGACTCAAGGATAAAGTGATATGAGAGAATCCCAAGACAAACTTGTAGTAGAAATTGACAAAACCTAGAAAACTACGGAGTTTTGTTAGAGTGGTTGGGGCTGACCAATCCCAAATGACTTGGATCTTGGTTGGATCGGCATGCACCCATCTCTCATCAGCAATGTATCCAAAATACTAAACCTGGGTCATGCCCAAGGTGTGCCTCTCCAAATTGGCACACAAATTGTGTTGCCGCAGTGTTTGGAGGACTTGTTGGATGTGGTGGAGGTGTTCTTCCCATGTCTTGTTGAAGATCAGGATATAATCCAAGTACAACACTGCAAATGAGTTGGTGAATGGCCGCAAGATTTCGTCCATCAACCGCATGAAGGTTGCGGGAGCATTCGTCAAACCAAAATACATGACTAGCCATTCGAAGAGACCCTCCTTAGCTTTGAAGGCAACCTTCCACACATCGGAGGGTTCGATTCGTGCCTAGTGATACCCAAAATTTACATCGATCTTGCTGAAATATTCCCCCCCAAGCTAGTCCAAGAGGTCATAGATCCGTGGGATTGGATATTTTTTGTGAACTGTGATCTTGTTCAACACCTGATAGTCAATACATAGTCTCCAGGTGTCTTGCTTCTTATGTTCCAACATGATCAGGCTCCTACAGGGTGAGGAGGTTGGCCTAATGTGCCCTTTCTGCAATAGCTCTTAGACATGTCTCTTGTTTCCATCATTTTCCATAACAGAGAATCAATAGATCGTCCCATTAGGCAAAGCCACACCAAAGGTTAGATAAATGGAGTGTTTGAAATGACAGTGTAGAGAAACCCCTACGGGGGAGGAGAAAATGTCATTGTATTCCTCCATGAATTTGTCAATTTTCTCCTTCCACGAAGGGGATATTTGTTTGGAGGTTGTGGCCACAATCTTCTTCTTTCGATGTGGACATTTCGTAATGAGAAAAAATTTCCTGGTTTGGGAAATAATATTACTGGATTTCTTTTAGTAATCAAAGAGATGGCATAAGGTGGTACTACCTCCAGTATCCTGTACAACTTATTTCCCAAAGTAATAATAATAGAATGAGGCCTAGAATCATAAACAACATGTCTCTTCAACAAGTATGTTTTGCCTAATAATACATCATAAATTTCAACAAGAGAAATATCACACAGTACCTCATCTATGAAGGGATTGATGCTGTAGGGAAGGTGGAATTGTTGGCTGACATGAATATCTCTTTTTTGGTGAAGCCACCCAATGGTATACGGCTACAAGTGTCATGTGGTCGGTAAGAAAAGCTGCTTCACAACATATACTGAAATTAGGTTCTTTTGGATTCCACTATCAACAATGAATTGTGGTAGAGAACCCTTTGCCCACATCTATGAATGGAAGAGGAAATCCCCCTCCTCTGGATATTTGGGTTCCTCCTTCTAGATAATTGTGATTGAAATAGTGGAATTGGGTTCCGCATCAATGATTTGCTTCCATTTTTCATTCCCCTTGTCTAGTTTTAACTCAGAATGAGAACATGAATATGATTTATATTCCTTTATCTTGACCACCAGTGACTGTTTGTCCCAACACTCACTTGTGTAGTGAGTGGAGATTTTATCGAATTCACACCGCTTCCCTATGTCTTTGTTTGGCTTTGTGGTGTTTTTCTTCTCTTGCTACTTCGCTAGGTTGTCATAAGTGGCATCGCTTTCTCTTTGCCCCTTCTTGTCAGTTTTGAGGCACCTTTCCCTAGCTTCAGATTTGTGGATCCAAAGTGTTCCTTCTTCTGCTTAAATTTATGCTCGATCTTGGTGGCATATCGATATGTTGTGCCAAGCGAGGTAATGTTGAGGAATTCAATTTCCTCTTGAATTTATCTGTGCAAAAAACTGCGATACTTAAGCACCAAATTTTTTTATTTCACTCCTCCCTTGGTGACTTGACTCAAGGGCCATGTGATATGGGAGAATCCCAAGACAAAATTGCAGTAGAAATTGGAAAAACCCAAAAAAATACAGAGTTATGTTAGAGTGGTTGGGGCTGTCCAATCCCAAATGACTTAGATCTTGGTTGGATCCACATGCACCCCCCGCTCATCAATAATATATCCCAAATTGGCACACATCTTATGTTGCCACAATATTTGGAGGACCTATCAGATGTGGTGGAGGTGTTATTCCCATGTCTTGTTGAAGATCAGGATATAATCCAAGTACAAAACCACAAATGATTTGGTGAATGGTCACAAGATTTCATCCATCAACCTCATGAAGGTTGCTAGAGGATTCATCAAACCAAAATACATGACTAGCCATTCGAGGAGATCCTCCTTAGCTTTGAAGGTAGTCTTCCAAACATTGGAGTGTTCAATTCGTGTGTAGTGATACCCAAACTTCAAGTCGATCTTACTGAAATATTCGCGCCCCCCCCCCCCCCCCAAGCTTGTCCAAGATGTCATCGATCTATGGGATTGGTATATATTCCAAACTATGATCTTGTTCAATGCCTGATAGTCAATACGTAGTCTCCAGGTGTCTTCCCTCTTATGTACCAACATGATCGAGCTCCCACAGGGTGAGGAGCTTGGCCTAATCTGCACTTTCTGCAATAGCTCTTGGATATGTCTCTTGTTTTCATCACTTTAGAGAACAAAGCATTGATAGATCGGCCTATTAGGTAGTGCTGCACCAAGGGTCAGATCAATGGAGTGTTTTACATGACAATGTAGAGAAACCCTTGTGGGTGAGGAGAAAATTTCGTTGTATTCCTCCACAAAATTGTCCATTTGTTGCTTCCATAGAGGGGAGATTTGTTTGGAGGTTGCAGCCACACACTTCTTCTTTCCATGTGGGAAAATCGTAATGAGAGCAAATTTCGTGGTTTGGGAAATAGTCTTACTTGTAACATATCCCTTTTTGATTTTTTTATTTTTCTAAGTATAGAATCAATACCTCTCTTCACATATGATTAGACTTTTTTTCATCAACGTGACATTTGTCATAACAGTCATTGTCTTTTTTTATAATTATATATCCTTCTATTGATTACATGACATTAAATACCTATACTGCACTTATAAAATCTCAATTTACTTTCGAAGGTGGTAGATTCTTATCACTAACCTCAAACTAGAACATATTTCCATAGTTAAGGTTTCTTATTAACAAGTAATACTATGTATCTAGTAATATTATCAATTGGACACCTTGCACAATCTGACTACCTTGTCTATGAATTAAGACTTGTTGACCGTTACAAGCCATACTTAGGCTTACAGGTTCTTTATGAAATTCACATACACCTTACTATAATTATAAGAATATTTGACATCAACCAAATATTATCTCCATTGTTAATCCTATGTATTTATATACCATATCCTATTGCTCTTACAACTTGATATAACTTAGAAAAAAAACCCTTATCAGAATTTTCGTGCAATCCTAAGAAAACCCATACTTTAATTATCTTTTTATAATGCTTCTATAACGCATTATTATGTGATTGTTCTTATTACATCAGATTTCCACAATCACATTACATTAATCCATCAGAGAAGGAACTGAACCCTGTATAAGAATTTCTTTGGAAATACCCATGCATCTAACTCTACCTATGTGGACGACCTTTCTGACGTGACCCATAGATATATTTCACATGTCAATCCACTTTGAAGAAGAGGGAATACATTGATATTCCTTTCGTTTTTGGATGATAAAGTCTATAAATGTCAATCTCAGTCTTTAAGGAGTATTGGAAGTTCACTGCATGATATTTTCTTCAATTTATTATAATGGTACTTGACATATGCCTAATGACGTAGACAACTATGCACGAGATCACATTGAGATCTGCTTATTTTTTTTTTCATACTGAATCACATGGCCTAGGACATATCATTTTTTTCCCGCGGGAGAACCCATCCTTCTTCGAATTTTTCACACTTGGACGACTCTGATTTAATCTAGGTTAGGGTTTGATGGCACATAAAGATTTACAATTTAGGTGAAGGTTCATTTTCTCATGTCATTTCAGCTTTGAACCTCTCCCACCTTATCTGACACCTTCTTTGGCTCACCAGTCTTCTTTCCTCTGATTGTTATAGCCATGACCAAAAGGCCCAGTTCCACAGATCCAAAGAGGAGTTCTGTATTCTTATGCTGAGACTACCTATGAGTTTACTTCAAGTAATACGTCTTCCTCTGTTAGGTCCCTATATTACTAGTATAGTCCCTTATTATTGTTAGTGTAACCCCCTTATTGTTATTATTTTACCCCTGTAACCCCCATATTGTTATTATTGTGCCCTTAAATTATTATTTTTTGGTCGGCTAGGATTACATTGCGGCCCCACTAGGATTACATTGTGGCCACATGGACTCCTATATATAGAAAAGAGGTTTTGTAATTTGAATCATCCAAGAATTGTTCATTTATATAATGTATTGGAGGGTTCCCCCTCGCAGTGGCTTATTTATAAGGCGTTGATATCTCTTTTCTTCTATTTTTAGAGATGGTTTCACAACATTTGGTATCAGAGCTTTGGATTCTAGTGTTTCGCTACTCCAAATAGGTCATCGTGGAATTTTCTCTATAAATTTTTTCTATGAAGGTTTATAAGCTGAACGGTTTAGGGTGTGAAGATGAAATCGTGAGGAACATTGTCGCAAAATTTCAGAGCTTCGTTTGCAATATTTTCGGAGATACAATTTGTGGAAGGTAAGGCTTTTTGCAGGCTCCTGAATTTCACTTAAACAGGTCATTGCGGAATTTTCGCTATAACTTTTTTTATACGAAGGTTCAGACGATAAAATTTTTAGAGCAAGAAGCCGAGATCCTGAGGAATATCTTCACAAAATTTCAGAACTCGGTTAGCAATATTTTCAGATATATGATATGCGGAAATTAGGTCTTTTTCAGGCTCCCTAATTTCATCTCAAAGAGGTGATCGTGGGAAAAAATTCATAACTCTCTCTCTGAGCATCAGATTGGAATTTTGCAAAAAGTGACTAGAAGTACACAGACTGTAATTTCCTTTCTATAAATTGCAGAACCAAAGGAACAAACAGTGACATGTGGCAAGTTGTATAAGTTCGATCTACTGAACGAGTCCATAATTAGGTCATTGTGGGACATTGGACATAAATTTTCCTTGAAGAATCCAAATCAAGTTACACCTATGGAATTTGAAAGAATATTCAGAGGACTACTACAGGGCCAAATTTCAGATATTGTGGATCTTGAATTATAGAGATAATTCAATTTCAATATAGAGCTCTACAAAAGCAGGTAAAAGGTGCGTATTTTTTTCCGAATTGCATAAGTCTTGTTTGAAGAATCAAGTTGAATTGATTCCAAGGGCATATTGTAGAATAGATATTAGTATTAGTTTCTAAAATGGCCCCTAAAAAGAATTCAACACCCATTAAGCCTTTATAAGGCTCTGCTATGACTCATGAAGACAAAGAATGGCAACATGACAAATCAAGATTACAAGAGAAAGTGTAACAAATTTTTCTCTCGCAAAGAGAAACAAAAAATGACATGGAAGTTTTGAAGAAATGTGTGGAAAATAAGATGGATGGTTTTAAGAAAGGCATGGAATCTAAGATATATGGCATGGAAGCTGGAATGGAATCTAAGATGGATGATATGGAAGCTAAGATCAATGAAAAAATGGAAAACATGGAGAATGATCTAAAAGCAAACATGGAAGGTTTGACAAAGTTGATACAAGAAATGCTTCCTAATGGTGATAAGATAGTAGAGGAAACTCATGATGAGAACAAAATAAATGTTAATCGTGATTTCAAAAACTCTAATGTTGGTGGGAAGAACCACCATATTCTAAAAATGGATATGAGGAATTTTGATGGAAAGGGTCTTGTATCATGGATACTACAGATGGAGCAATATTTTGATCTCCATAATGTGAAAAACACACAAAAGGTACGTATTGCAACTTTACATTTAGAAAAAAATACATTTTTATGGTATCGATGGATTTTCTCCCATAAAAAAATTATCGGTTGGCCAATTTTTACGGAGGAAATGATAGCACATTATGAGGATAAAAAGAGCAACACCTTATTTAGCCAATTGATAAATCTCAAACAAAAGGGTTTAGTGGGGGAGCACATTGAGGGCTTTCAAAAATTGAATATAAGGGTAACTTATATTCCAGAGGAACACAAGATTGATCTCTTGAAAAGTAATTTAAAGGATAGCATCCAACATGAAGTTCACGTTTTGGAACCTGATTCATTGGAGAAGGCATTCAGGTTGGGAAGAAAAATTAAATGTAAAATTATGGCAACAAGGAAGCCTACCACTCACTTCTATAAAGAGGGAAGTGTTGCTACGCCTAGGTTTTCACAACCTAGAACATGAACATTGACACCACAAAAATTGGAAGAAAAAAGAGAAAAAGGGCTTTGCTACAGTTGTTATGACAAAGCTTCTATAGAAAGAACAATGAGGCGTAATTGCACAAATATGCTCACTAGAAGTTCCAACATCAAAATAATATATTTCTGTAGATCTCCAAAAAGTCTTGGACAATAATTCCAAGGTGTTTGAAACTCCCAAAGGACTCCCACCTATTTGTGATCATGATCATGCTATTCATTTGATTCTAGGAAGTGTTCCTCCAAACACTAGGCCTCATAGATATCCTTATGTCCAAAAGAGAAAAATTGAACGTATGATTGCAGAAATGTTAGAGGCGGGTATAATTCAACCTAGTCAAACTTCTGTCTCTGCTCTTGTAGTATTGGTACACAAGAAGGATGGATCATGGCACATATGTCCAGATTATAGGGAGCTCAATAAGTTCACCATTAAAGATAAATTTCCCATTCCTGTGGTTGATGAATTATTGGATGAATTACATGGAGAAATTTATTTTACCAAGTTGGA
Source organism: Pinus albicaulis (assembly GCA_034641835.2). NCBI lineage: Eukaryota > Viridiplantae > Streptophyta > Pinopsida > Pinales > Pinaceae > Pinus > Pinus albicaulis. The sequence continues at coordinate 974,153,802 of CM076573.1, forward strand.
TCTTCGTTCAGGATATCATCAAATTAGAATGAAGACTAAAGATATTCCAAAAAAAACATTTCGAACTCATGAGGGTCATTATTAATTTTTGGTCATGCCTTTTGGCCTTACCAATGCACCTTCTACATTTCAAGGGTTGATGAATTCCATTTTCAAAACCTTCCTTAGAAAATTTGTGCTAGTACTTTTTGATGATATACTAATCTATAGCAGGTCCTGGAAGGATCATGTTCAACATGTTGACAGGGTGCTCAAACTATTGCAGGAGAAACAATTATATGCAAAAACATCCAAATGTTTCTTTTGAGTATAGAAGGTGGAATATCTGGGTCATATTATATCTCATGAGGGTGTTAAGGTAGACCCTAACAAAATTAAAGCCATTAAGGAATGGAAAGTCCCCACAACCATAAAGCAGTTGCGAGGATTTCTCGGGCTAATAGGGTATTATCGCATGTTTGTTAAGGATTATGGGAGAATAGCAGCACCTCTAACAAAATTATTGAATAAAGATGCATTTTCATGGACTCTTGAATCAACTAAGGCCTTTGAACATCTTAAAGAGGCAATGTGCCTAGCACCAGTCTTAGCTACGCCAGACTTCACAAAAACCTTTATTATGGAATGTGATGCCTTAGGAAATGGAATTGGTGTTGTTTTAATGAAAGAAGGAAGACCCGTTTCTTTTAAAAGTCATCCAATTAAAGGAAAGTATTTACAGAAACCTATTTATGAGAAGGAAATGTTAGAAATACTGCATGCGCTAAAGAAATGGTGAACTTACCTAATGGGAAGACACTTCAAGGTAAAAATTGATCATGATAGTCTCAAACAATTTTTGGAACAAATACTATCTTCAAAAGAGCAGCAAAAATGGTTCACAAAGATGTTGGGTTATGACTTTGAAATAATATACAAAAAAGGGAAGCTAAACGTTGTTGCAGATGCACCATCAGTAAAGAATGAAGAGGTGGAAGCATTGCTTTGTACCATTTCTATTATCCAACCAAATTGAATAACCGAAGCAAGAGATGAATGCAAGAAGGACAAAGAGGTGTGGAAAGTCATTCAAACGTTGCAGCAAGATCCTAGTAAATCTGGTACATTTAGTTGGAAAGATGATTCCTTATGGTACAAAGATCACTTATATCTTTGTAAGAATTCCCAACTAAAACAAAATATTCTTTTGGAATTGCACACTTCTCCTTTAGGACACTCAAGATTTTTAAAAACTTAACACAGGGTGAAGAAAGAATTTTTTTGGGATGGACTTAAATCTGATATTCAAAAGTTTATGGCTGAATGTTTGGTTTTCCAGCAGAATAAAGTTGAGAAAATTAAGACCCCGGGTCTTCTACAACCTTTATCCATTCCAAGTCAACGTTGGGAGGAGGTTTCAATGGATTTTATCACAGGTTTACCTAAGTCTGAAGGAAAGAGTGTCATCATGGTGGTAGTTGATAGAATTACCAAGTATGCAGACTTTTGTGCATTATCTCATCCATTTAAAGCAAGTACAATTGCTACTACATTTATGGACACAATTCAAAAGCTACATGGAAACCCAAGGGTTATTGTGAGAAACAGAGATCCCATTTTTACTGGAAATTTTGGGACGGAGTGATTTTCTTGTTTGGGTACTCAATTAGCTCATAGCTCATCTTATCATCATCAATTTGATGGTAAAACTAAGATAGTAAATAAATGTTTGGAAGGATATCTTCGTTGTTTTGTATTTGATAAAAAAACACAATGGGTCAAGTGGTTACCTCTCGGAAAATGGTGGTATAACACTTCTTTCCATACTGCAGCAAAAATGACCCCATTTATGGCACTTTATGGATATCATCCACCATCCATCACATCACATTTAAGAGAAAATTAAAAGGTTCAAGCAGTGGAAGATCACATCGAGCATCAACAAGATGTTCTCCAACTCATAAAGGATAACCTGAATTTGGCACAAAATCAAATGAAACAATAGGCAGATCAACATCGCAGCAAGAGAAGTTTTTATGTAGGAGACTGGGTATTTTTATGGCTACAACCATACAAAAAAATATCCCTCAAGTAAGCTAAGAAGGATAATAAGTTATTGCCAAAGTACTATGGTCCTTACAAGGTGTTGCAAAATATTGGTACTATGGCATACAATTGGAGCTTCCTGCTTCTTCACGAGTGCATCTAGTTTTCCATGTTTCATTCTTAAAGAAGGTTATAGGTGAAAATCTTCCAGTTCAAACAATATTTCCAGAACTTGATGAGGAAGGAAAATTCATATTGGAACCTGAAGCGGTCACAAAAACAAGAACTCAATAGCTAAGGAATCGATCAATTTCAAAGTATCTCATCAAGTGGAAGAACTTACCCACTGAATATTATACATGGGAGGATGAAAATTTTATACAGAAGCACCCAGAGTTACTCAAGCGTCGAGGACAACATTTTTTTGAAGGAGAGGGGCATGTTAGGTCCCTATATTACTAGTATAGTCCCTTATTTTTGTTAGTGTAAACCCCTTATTGTTATCATTGTACCCCTGTAACCCCCATATTGTTACTATTGTGCCCTTAAATTATTATTGTTAGGTTGGCTAGGATTACATTGTGGCATCAATAGGATTACAATGTGGCCCCATGGACTCCTATATATAGAAAGGAGGTTTTGTAATTTTAATCATCCAAGAATTGTTCATTTATGTAATGTATTGGAGGTTGCCCACTCAAAGTGGCTTATTTCTAAGGCATTGATATCTCCTTTCTTCTATTTTTGGAGTTGGTTTCACAACATCTTATTGACAATCATTTATCCTTATAATTTCCACAATTTCTGAGTTTTTTGTTTACCGTGATTGAATATTCATTTATTTTAGTCCTAATTTTATCTCTATCTATGCCCAGGAAGCACTGTGAATACTCGTTTTTCCCTGAGGCATTGTTCTATTAAGTAACACCACTTCGTTCTTGTGATTCCTATTATGGAAAATTTTTATTTGGAATCAATGAAAAGGTGCTCGTTTGACATAGCTAAGGGAGGCATTGATGGTAACTAGTAACAGTAACTCTCTTTAACTTTTAGTTTTCATCAATGTAGATGTGAGAATAGATCATGGAGCTTTCATGATGCTTTCCTTCGATTTTTTATTTCCCTTCCGAAAAATACTAGGATTTTTCATTAACTGTATAAGCTTATAGAAATTATGCTTGGACAATTTCCTGTAGATGCTAGTGTGTAAAATTGATATCCTTCCCATTTCTATTTCGCTACATTATAGTGATATTAAAATTAATTCAAGTATGATATTCTGTAGGTCAAGAAATCTCACGACGTTTCTTGAAACACATGAAATTGCTAAATAGTCTCTTTCTGCTCCACGATGTTCATGGTGACTGTCAACTTCCATTCCGGTAAGTTCGTGTAACTTTAAATTTGGATTTCACTATTAATATCTAGCTTTACATCAGAACCTTAATTACTGGAGTTTCAATATCATTTATGAAATCCTAATTGGTAATCGAAGTCTCCATTTCATTAGTCTCTAGTTAAAATTCCCTTGTTGTGGTTTCTTGACTGAGATTGTCGTTTTGTTGCCTCCATGGAAATTCTCGTTTTCTACTTCCATCTAGGTTATCAAAATTTTAGAATTATTCCACTATTATTACGCACAACGTTCCCGACTATCATTTTACCTACCTGCTTAAGCTCAATTACCTGTGGATGTCATTTTTCTTTGTTATCCTAGTGTTGAAGGTTTTTTTTATTCCATCGCAGATAAGTGATCAATACTCTAGTCTACTATATATGAGTATTTGTAAATTCACATTTAGTTAGACTCTGTCACCATAACCTTAAAATTATTTGTGCACTCTTTTATATACATCATGAATATTGATTTCACCTCTTTCTTGCTTACAGGTATACCATAGATACACCCTCCTATAATTTAATTAACTAAGTACTATGGCATTTACATTCTATCTCATATATATATATATAATTCGTTTCAATTATTACTTCTCAAAATCTGACTTCCGACTCTATTCCTTGCAGGTATGGCTATATGACTTCTACTTGTTGAGTTAGTATGTGTCCCATGCACTTATTTGGATGATAGTAATATGGGGTTATTTTTGTACAGGTTGGTCGGATGCCTATTGGGCTTTCTAATATGCAATATCTGCATAAGTTTATTCTTCATTATCCTTTACAATTTTCCATAGAAGAACATAATGTTCTCCGTGTAAAATTATTTTTACAACCAATTATGGTTTAATTGTATAATTATACAGATTGAATTATTTATATAGATGTATTATATGGACTAAAATTTATCATTATTTCCTTCTTTAATTTATAAATTTCTTGTTATTAACGAGAGAATTATTGGGAATTCAATATATTATTTTTATTTCAGCTGAATGTCATTTCCATATTTCATGTAAACTTGCATGTAAACTAGGAGTAACTTCTTTTCTATTTATGAGTCAAAGAAATTTCTTTAGAATACTACTATAGGGTACAACCTTTTACTTTACTATGATGTATATATTTGTTTGACTGTATACTCTAGAAAACCTTTCCTTTCAATCAGAATACTATTGGAATTTCAACAAAATATGCTCTTCCCGATTATAATTTCACTTTCAGTTCTAGTGTAAAAATACATTCTAAACATATACATGTATATATTCTTTTTTCAAATAAGTTTTAGTTCCTAGTTTATATTTCTAGAGATAGTACATAATTTCTTTCACTATATAGTGCAGAACTTATTTAACTATACAATGCATACATTTATCGTTCATATATATTCATTCTGCTTATAATTTTGTCATAATTAAATGTACAGTATAGTAAATTAATACTAGAACACTTTTATTAATAAAACGTCAATTTTATGGGAGGCACCTAACCTCATATATCATCCTTATATCAAGTGTAGACATTCTAGAGTTTGTCCTCTATAGATTTATGTCTGTACAACAACAAAAAATAGTCTATTTTATTATAGTCAATTTTGTTCAATGTACAAACCTCAAAAATTTATTTCTAATTCATATTACTACCACATCATAGAAACATATCTAGATTCAAAATTTTAGATAGATATATACTACTTTATTTTCTCAACAATTCATAGTAGAACTAAGATATAGTTTAAAAATGAAATCAACTCGTGCATACCACTTAAGGTAGACTAGGTTCCACCCAACTTTAGAGCTCTATATCCACAGCTCATCCCTGAGTAGAGATCATTTTCTCCAACAATATAAAAGCTTTTGTCCATCCTGAATCAAATTATTTCATCTTTATTTTCCCTCAGCCTGTTTCCCTTAACTACGTCCAGTTAAATTAGGATGATGCTTTCCTGTGTGCCTAGGATTTCCCTTTGTTTCTTCCAAAAAGAAACTTTAAAGCTAGATTTTCTACTTTTTAGCTTTATCCTATCTCTTCCAAGTAATTTCCTCTTTTCTGAGAATTTTTTTTAGATTTTTATCTCCAATCTAAATTTAGTATTTAATTTATTTCTTCCAAGTATTTTTGGAAGACTGGGAAAGTCTTACAACCTTATCCATCCTCATGGATTTGATTTCTAGATCTCTAATCATAATCTAGTATTTTCACATTAATTTCCATTTTATTTTATTAACTTGAAATAATAAAATAAATCCACACAATTGTTTTCCATTGGGGTTTATTGTATCCCTTTTGGACTTGATCAAATGTCTAATAAAAGCATAGAAAATTAGGGATATTACATATTCCCTCGCTAAAAAAAACACTATCCTCGGTGTTGTAAAGACCAGAATTAAAATTCATTGTTCAAACGGTGATGGGTATTTGCCCTCCATATCTTCCTCTCGCTCCCAAGTGGTCTCTTCGGGTGAAAAGTGCCTCTACTGCACTTTCACCCTGGCCACTGTCCCGTTTCGGAGCTCAATTTCTTCCCGTGCCAAGATTTGAAGTGGCTCTGGAAGGAATTCCCCTTATGGTTCCACCTGTATCACATTCGAATCAATAACATGAGTAGGATCATGCACATATTTTTTTAATAATGAAACATGAAATACATCATGAACCTTAATGTGACTAGGTAAAGCCAGCTTGTATGCAACCGGTCCAACTCTTTCCATTACTTCAAAAGGTCCACATTATCGTGGAGCTAGTTTTTCACAGCTACCAATGTGAAAAGTACTCTTTTTAGGATTAATCCTTAGGTAAACATGATCACCCACATTTAATTCTATGTGAATTCTCTTTTTTTCTACATATCTTTTCTGTCTGTCTTGTGCTGTTTTGATATTTTGCTCAATTTTACTTACAGTTCTTTCCATTTCCTCCAAAGCATCTGGTCCAAGCATTAAATTATCCTCTGGTTAACACCAACTCAGAGGTGTATGGCACTCTTTTCCATAAAGTGCTTCAAAAGGACTCATCTTGATTGAAGCTTGGTAGCTATTGTTGAAGGCAAACTCTGCTAAGTGTAGAAAGTCCTCCCACTTTGTTGGTCTTTCCATACCATACATTATTAACATGTATTCTAAAATATAATTTGTTCTTTTAGTTTGGCCATCAGTTTGGGGATGGTATGCAATAATAAAGTTTAATTTGGTACCCACTCCCCCAAACAGACTCCTCCAAAAAGCTGCAGTAAGCTTTGCATCTCTATTTGATATGATCATCTTAGGAATACCATGCAATTTTACAATCTCTTTCATAAATACATTAGCTACTTGAGTTGTGCCAAAGGTAGATTGTACAGGTATTAAGTGTGCAAATTTAGTCAAAGTATCAACTACTACAATAATAGAGTCGTGTTGATATTTAGTCCTTGGTAAACCAGTAATAAAATCCATGGAAACAGTCTCCCATTTCCATTCTGGAATGGGTAAGGGATTCAAAAATCCAACAGGATGTTGATGTTCTACCTTCACTTCTTGAAATTCTATACATCTAGCCAAGTAATTTGCCACATCATTTTTCATACTAGGCCAGAACAAGTTCTTTCTTAAGGCTAAAATTAATTTTTGGTATCCTGGATGTCCTGCATAGGGTCTCTTATGGAACTCATCCATAATTTCTCTTTTTAAGGAGTCCACATTAGGAAAGTATATCTATATTTATAAAAAATAAATGCTCTATGGTTTTTTGTATTCCCTTTCATCTCCTTTCTCAAAATTTGTGCCTGAATTTTTTCATAGTTTTGGTCCTCTCTCATCACTTCCTGTATCAATTCTTCAACATCAAGCACTACTTCCAACATTACACACACTTTTCCAAGCATTTCTGTTTAATGCATCTACAACCTTGTTTTATTTCCCTTTAATATGTTTACTCCCCATGTCAAACTCACTAAGGAAGGACAACCATCTAGCTTTTCTAGCATTTAAATCAGGTTGTGTGAAGAAATACTTTAAACTGACGTGATCTGTCATCAATATAATTTTTTTCCCTAAAAGGTAATGTCTCCACATCTTCAAAGCATGTATTACCGTTACTATTTCTAAATCATAAACACTATAATTTTGTTCATGTTTCTTGAGTTTTCTTGATTCATAGGCTATGACAGAGTTTTCTTGTAGTAGCACTCCTCCTAATCCCTCTCCACAAGCTTTTGTGCATACTACAAATTCCTGATCTAGATCAACAATCTTTAAAATAGGTGTTGTTGTAAGTTTAAGTTTTAATCGAACAAAGCTATTTTGACATTTTTCAGTCCACTCAAACTTAACTCATTTTCTCTGTAGGGATGAAATAGGGTAGGCTAAGGCTACAAATATCTCTACAAATCTCCTATAATATCCCGCAATTCCCATGAAGGATCTTATAGAAGACACATCAATAGGTACATGCCACTCCCTTATCACTTGTATCTTTTCTGGGTCTACTTCTAATCCCTTCTCTAAGATTATATGACCCAAATACTAAATTTTATCTTTGAAAAATTCACATTTGCTAAAATTAGAATGCAACTTGTTTTCTCTGAGTGTTTGTAAAATAATTCTAAGATGTTATTTATGCCTAGCTTCATTCTTAGAATAAATCAGAATCTCATCAATAAATACTAGTACAAATTTTTCCAAGTACTTATTTAAGACATTGTTCATTAAGGACATAAAAGTAACAGGTGCATTAATCAAACCAAAAGGTAGGACCACAAACTCATAGTTTCCATATCTTGTTCTGAATGCAGTTTTACTTATGTCTTCATCCTAAATTCTCAGTTGATGGTAGCATTTCCTTAGATAAATTTTCAAAAATAATGTTGCTCCTCTAACTTGGTCAAATAGATTATCCATCCTAAGTAGATGATATCTATTCTTGATTGTAAGTTTATTCATTGATGATAATATATGCACATTCTAAAAGTACCGCCTTTTTTCTTGACAAACAGTATCGATGCTCCCCACGGGGATACACTTGGCCTTGTATAAACTCTATCTAGCAACTCTTGTAGTTGCTTTTTTAACTCCATCAATTCTGGGGTACTCATTCTCTATGGGGCTCTAGAAACTGGTGTTTCTCCTGGCACTAATTAAATTGAGAATTCAATTTCTCTTTTAGGGGGTAAGTGAGGAATTTAATCTGGAAACACATCCTTGAACTCTCGGATGACTAGTAATTTTTCTAAAATATCATCTTAAGGTTACCATCCCAGTTATTCTACATGCACATAATACACTTGACAACCTTTTCTTGCAATTATTTTCAATTGAAGTGTTGAAATTTGTCTCACAGATATGGGTTTGGGTTTGCCTTTCACTATCATAGGTTTTCCCTCCCCATTTATGCAGTGTATTGTTTTGTCTAAGCAGTTCGGTTTTGTACCCATTCAGATTTATAGCTATCTGGGGTAGTTTATGAGTCACTTTTTTTTTGTCCCAGTAGCTAACTGAAATAACCATGACTGCTGATTTTTTTTTTTACTTTAATTTTCATTTTTATACCATTTTAGGACTTATATAACTTAAATATGCACCTGGATCTATTAAAACAGAATTAGGTTGTTCAACAATCATACCAACTTCTACCTTGACCATAGTAGACTGGTGTTTAGCTTGACGATCTTCCAGGGTAGCACTTACTTTGGGAATGTTTCTTGCCACATCATTTATAGTAATTTATTCTCTCAGCACTTGTATGGTATGAATGTTTCTGTGTGGAAAGTCTCTCAGTAAATTAGGTTCTCCAAAACCCCGATACTTTAGAGGTTCCCTCATTTTAACAGTTCCTTCTCTCTTATTATTTCCATTAATCTGTTTAGACCCTATTTGTGATTGAGTTGGTTGATTTTATCCATTTTTGGTGAACTTATTTCTTTTTTTATTTCTCCCAAATTTATTTGAGTATGCTGGTTTTGTTCTTTTCCCACTAGAGTCACTCTTCTCTTTGTTTTGCCAATTTTTTGCTTGTTCATTTCTGCATTTGAACTGATGGTAACATAGTCTCGCTTTGCGCACCACTTCTTTCATGGTCTTGGGATTATCGAACTCTATCTTATCCTTTTATATAGTAGGTAGAAAAATTAATATGATCCATAGCTTTGCCTTCTCTTCCCTTGTATAAGGTACATAGAAAAGCAGATTGGTAAATTTGGTTACAAAGTCATCAATGGTAAGTTGTCCTGACCTAAGATCATGAAACTCTTTGGATTTATCATCATAATAGCACTCATTCATATATCTATGTTAGAATTTGATTTTTAAATCCTCCCAAGTGATAGATTTCTCATCTATGACATTAACCGTCTTAGTTTCTTTCAACCGCAAGGTAGCCTTTCCTTGAAATTGATAGATAGCCATCCAGACCCTCAAGTTACTTTCATATTCATAAACCTAAAAGTACTTTATCATGTTTATAGGAAAAGCTTCTGTATCTTCCTCCTTCTCTCCATCACAGGAGGGAGGCCTAATTTTCCAGAGTTCACCCTGTAATTCCTTATTCCTCCTAGACTACTGTCTAGAGGCATAATATTCCTCAAACTCTTTTGAGCGATTTATAGTTCCCTTTCTCCCTTTTCAAAACCTTCAGCTTCGTGACTATTTTGGGAGGTCAATTCTCTTATTAACTTGTCTTGGTCTTCACTGGCTAAAGATATCCTTTCATTGTGGTTTTTCAGTTGCATCATTTCTCTTTGCATTCGATGCATCATATACATCAATTGAGATTTTGGATCTGCTGGATTTTCTCCACCACCAAGATCCACATACAAATCATCCCCTTCACTCATGGTTTGCAACTGTTTGCTTCAGCACAGTTCCACTGTACATGAAATTAAACATTATTTAAAATTAAATTTACAAAAAAAAAAAAATTATCTGGTGTGAGCACACATTATTTTCCAGTGTTTTCACATGGGCTCTGATACCATTTATAACATCTCCCTTTCTGAATTTTTTCTTCTTCTAAGTATAGCATCAATACTTCCCTTCACATCTTATTAGACTTTTTTTCATCATATTATGACGTTACATTTGTCATAACAGTCACTGTCTTTTTTTATAATTATATATCCTTCTATTGATTAGAGGACTTTAAGGACCAGTACTCCACTTATAAAATCTCAATTTACTTTTGAAGGTGGTAGATTCTTATCACTAACCTCACACTAGAACATATTTCTACAGTTAAGGTTTCTTCTTAACAAGTAATACTATGTATCTAGTAATATTATCAATTTGACACCTTGCACAATCTGACTACCTTGTCTATGAATTTAGACTTGTTGACTGTTACAAGCCATACTTAGGCTTACACATACTTTATGCAATTCACATACACCTTACTATAATTATAAGAATAGTTTACATCAACCAAATACTGTCTCCATTTTTAATCCTATGGATTTATATACCATATCCTATTGTTGTTACAACTTTATATAACTTGAAAAATCTACTTATCAGAATTTTTGTGTAATCATAAGGAAACCCATACTTTACTTATCTTTTTATAATTATTCTATAACACATTATTATGTGTTTTTTTTTATTACATCAGATTTCCACAATCATATTACATTAATCCCTCAGACGAGGAACTAAAATATGTAAAATAATTTCTTTAGCAATACCCACGCATCTAACTCTACCTACGTGGACTACCTTTCTAACATGATGCATAGATTTATTTCACACACCAATCCACATTGATGCAGAGGTACTACATTGATCTTGCTTCGGTATTCGAATGATACCATTTCATAAATATCAATATCAATCTTTAAGGAGTATTGGAAGTTTGATGCATGAGATTTTCTTCAATTTATTATAATGGTACTTGTCATATGCCTAATAACGTATACATATGTACACAAGATCACACTGAGTTCTGCTTATTTTTTTTTTTCGTACTGAATTATATGGCCTGGGACATATCCTTTTTTGGCCTCGGGAAAACCCATCCTTCTTCTGACTTTTGACACTTGGACGACTCTCATTTAATCTAGGTTAGGGTTTGATGGCCCATAAAGATTTATGGTTTGGGCAAAGGTTCATTTTTTCTAGTCATTTCTACTGTGAACATCTCCCACATTGTGTGACACCTTCTTTCATTCACCATTCTTCTTTCCTGTGATTGGTATGGCCATGAACAAAAATCCAAGTTCCATAGATGTGAAGAGGAGTTATGCATTCTTATACCAAGACTACCTATGAGTTTACTTCATGTAATACATCTTCCTCTTGACATTCATTTCTCCTTATCATTTTCATGAGTTCTGAGTTTTTTATTTAGTGTGATTGAATATTCATTTATTTTTGTCCTAATTGTATCTCTGTCTATGCCCAGGAAGCACTGTGAATACTCATTTTTCCCTGAGGCATTGTTCTGGTAAGTAACACCACTTTGTTCTTGTGATTCCTATTATGGACACTTTTTTTTTGGAATCAATGAAAAAGTGCTCGTTCCGACATAGCTAAGGGAGGCATTAACAGTAATTAGTAACACTACCTCTCTTTAACTTTTAGTTTTCTTCAATGTAGATGTGAGAATAGCTCACAGAGGTCTTGTGATGATTTCCTTCGATTTTGGATTTCCCTTCACCAAAATACCAAGATTTTCCATTAACTGTATAAGCTTATAGAAATTACAATTGGAAAATTTCATGTACATGCTAGTTTGTAAAATTGATATCCTTCCCATTTCTATTTTGTTAAAGTATCGTGATATTAAAATTAAGTCAAGTATGATATTCTGTAGGTAAAAAAAGCTCACAGCATTTTTTTAAACGCAGGAAATTGCTAAACAACCTCTTTCTGCTTCACGATGTTCACAACGACTATCAACTTCCATTTCGATAATTTCGTGTAACTTCAAATTTGGATTTCATTGTTAATATCTAGCTTTACATTAGAACATTAGTTACTAGAGTTTCAATATCGTTTATGAAATCATAATATGTAATCAAACTCTCCATTTCTTTAGTCTCTAACTAAAATTCCCTTGTTGGGGTTTCTTGACTGAGATTGTCGTTTTGTTGCCTCCATGGAAATTCTCGTCTTCTACTTCCGTTTAGACTATCAAAATTTTAGACTTATTCCGTTGTTATTAAGCACAATATTCCTAGCTATTGTTTTACCTACCTTCTTAAGCTCAATTACCTGTGGATGTCATTTTTCTTTTTTATCCTAGTGTTGAAGGTTTTATTTATTCCACCGCAAATGAGTGATCAATAATCTGGTCTACTATGTATGAGTATTTGTAAATTCGCATATAGTTTGACTCTGTCACCATAACCTTAAAATTATTTTTGCATGCCTTTTATATACAACACGAATATTGATTTCACCTATTTCTTGGTTACAGGTATAAAATAGATATGCCCTCCCATAAGGTAATTAACTAAGTACTATGGAATTTACATTCTATCTCGTTTACATATATAAAATTTGTTTGAATTATTACTTCTCATAATCTGACTTTTGACTCTATTCCTTGAAGGTATGGCTATAGTACTTCTACTTGTGGAGTTATTATGCATCCCATGCACTTATTTTGCTGATAGCAATACGGAGTTATTTTTGTACATGTTGGGAGGATGCTTATTAGGCTTTCTCATAGGCAATATCTGCATAAGTTTATTATTCATTATCCTTTACAATTTTCCATAGACAAACAATTTTCTTTGTGTAAAATTATTTTTAAAACCAGTTCTGGTTTAATTGTATAATTCTACAGATCGAATTATTTATAGAGATGTACTGTATGGACTAAACATTTATCATTATTTCCTTATTTACTTTATAAAATTCTTCTTTTTAACGAGATTATTATTGTGACTTCAATATATATTTTGTATTTCAGCTGAATGTCATTTCTAGATTTCATGTAAAATTGCATGTAAACTAGGAGTATTTTCCTCTCTATTTATCAGTCAAAGCAGTTTCTTCATAATACTACTACAGGGTAAAACATTTTACTTTACTGTTCTGTATATATTTGTTTGTCTTTATACTCTAGAAACTCTTTCCTTTCAGTCAAAATACTATTGGAATTTCAACAGAATATGCTCTTCCCGATTATAATTTCACTTTTAGTTCTAGTGTAAGAATACATTCTAAATATATATATATATATATATATATATATATATTTATATATTCCTTTGTCAAATAAGTTCTAGTTCCTGGTTTATCTTTCTTGAGATAGTACAGAATTTCTTTCACTATACAATGCAGAACTTATTTAACTATATAGTGCATACATTTATCATTCATGTATATTCATTTCTGCTTATAGTTGTTTGATAATTAAATGTATGGTTTGGTAACTTAATACTAGAACAATGTTATTAATAAAATGTTAGCTTCCTATGAGGTACCTAACCTCATATCTAAGCCTTATACTAGGTCTAGACATTCTGAGAGTTGGTCCTCTATAGAGTTATCTTTGTACAACAAAAAAAAACAGTCTATTTTATTATAGTCAATTATGTTCAATGTACAAACCTCCAAAATTTATTTCTAATTCATCTTACTACCATAACATAGAAACATATCCAGATTCAGAATTTCAGTTAGATCTATACTACTTTATTTTCTCAACAATTCAGAATAGAAGTAAGGTAGAGTTTAAAAACAAAATCAACTAGTGCATACCACTTAAGGTAGACTAGGTTCCACCCGACCTTAGAGCTCTATCTCCACAGCCCACCCTTGAGTAGAGATATTTTTCTCCAGCAATAGACAACCCTTTGTACATCCTAAATCTACTTATTTAAGCTTGCTTTCCCCTCAGCCTATTTCCCTTAACTACGTCTAGTTAAATCAGGATGCTACTTTCATGTGTGCCTAGGATTTCCCTTTGTTTCTTCCACAAAGGTGTTTTAAAGCTAGCTTTCTGCTTTCTCGCTTTATCCTACCTTTTGCGAGTAATTTCCTCTTTTTTAGGGCAACTTTTTTAGATTTTTATCTCCAATATAAATTTAGTATTTAATTTATTTGTTCTTTTTGGAAGACTCATAAATCGTTACAACCTTATCTATCCTCATGGATTTGGTTTCTATATCTCTAATCATAATGTAGTCTTTTCACATTAATTTCCATTTTATTTTATTAACTTCAAATAATAAAATAAATCCACACAATTGTTTTCCATTGGAGTCCATCATACCCTTTTTAGACTTGTTCAAATGTCTAATAAAATCATAAAAAACTGGGGATATTACATTACTGCATTTATTTTTAGTTATCAAAGAGATGGAGGAAGGTGGTACTACCTCCAGTATCATGTACAAATTATTTACCAAAGTAATATTAACAGAATAAGGCCTAGAATCATACGCATCATGTCTCTTTAACAGGTATGGTTGGCCTAATAATACATCAAAAACTTCAACAAGAGAAATATCACACAATACCTCATCTGTGAAGAGCTTGATGCTGTAGGGAACGTAGCACTGCTGGCTGACACAAATATCTCTTTGTTGGTGAAGCCACACAATGGTATATGGCTACGGGTGTGTTGTGGTCGGTAATCCAAGCCGATTCACAACCTATACTGAAATGAGGTCCTTTTGGATTCCATTATCGACAATGAATTGTGGTGGAGAACCCTTTGCTCACATCTAGGAATGGAAGAGGAACTCCCCCTCGAATGGATATTTGGGTTTCTCCTTCTGGATAATGGTGACTGAAATGGTGGAACTGGTTTTTGCATCAATGATTTGCTTCCATTTGTCATTCCCCTTGTCCATTTTCAACTCCGAATGAGAACATTAATCTTATTTAGATGCCTTTAGCTTGATCACCAGCAACTGTTTGGCCTGACACTCACTTTTGTTGTGAGTGGAGGTTTTATCGAATTCACACCACTTCCTTGTGTCCTTCTTTGCCATTGTGGTATTTTTCTTCGCTTTCTACTTTGCTAGGTTTTCATAAGTGGAACCGCTTTGTCTTTGCCCCTTCTTGTTGGTTTGGGGGCACCTTTCCCTCCCCTCGTATTTGTGGATCCAAAGTTTTGCTTCTTCAGCTTAAATTTCCACTCGATCTTGGCAGCATATCGATATGTTGTGCCAATAGAGGTAATGTCTAGGAACTCCATTTCCTCCTGAATTTATCTATGCAAACAACTGCGATACTTAAGCACCTACTATTTCTCCCGATATTTAATACCCAAATTTGTGCATAGGGTATGGAAAAAATTTGTCAGCTCATGCACATATTTATCCCTTTGTTACTATAGTGTGGTCCATTGGATGTATTTGTCCTCATATCCCACTACAAGGTAAAATTGTACCATGATTTTGTCTTGGAATAGATTTCAAGTGGTGCAGCTCAAAAAGTGAGGTTTATTCCTCATCCATCTATACACAGTAGGTTTCCCAACAATATTTGGTATGGGGGGTGGATTTGAGGGGTGCAAAGGTAATATTTTCTTGATCGGATAAATCATGGATCAAAGAATAACCTTCCTACAAATATCGTTATATATCTACATTGTCTGCATTTATTTGGCCCAAAGATATGGGAATGTAGATGTTTACTTTTACCTTGAAAGGAGTGGCCCCTCTAGAGTGGCTATTGGATGAAGATGCCCCACCGGTGGAAAATTTATCCATCATTGCATTCCTTTATTTCTCGAGGACTTCCTCAAGGAATATTATTATAATATATCTCGATCCCTCGTATTTCTTTTCTTCCGCCATAATAGGTCGTCAAGGTTTGCGACGCTGATCTTGCAAAGTTTCAACCATATCACAGCCAAGATTTTAATCAAATCTCAAGAACAAGAATGCCTAAAAATTGATGTTTAGGGCCTCAAAATGACTTTGGAATTTCAGGACCCAAGAAACAGCTAAAAATAGTAAATAAGAAAGTTGATGAAATTGATTAGCTGGAATAGGTGGGTGGCCACCAATATCCACCTGGATCATGACTTCAACTTGTTTTTCTACATTTACCTTAAGTTTGGTATTATTTTATCTTTTATTAAATTGATGAAATTGAAGACAACTTGTTGTTGCAATATTTGTAGCAAAAGACATTCATTAGAGGAAGTTTCAGCCTAAAAGTGGCCTCCGAAGGTAAAATAATAAAATAATAGTTAAAATAATAAAATAAGAGTTATGAATTTTGGAGGCCAAGCAAAAAAACTACTTTTTTTAATTGTATTTTTTACTTATCTCCTTATTGGTTTTCTCAAAAGTTTAGACACTAATTATATGCAAAATTAAATCTCACTTTCAACAAGTCTCCATTATGCATACTTTTGAGAGGACCCATATTGATTAAAAAAAAAATACAATAAAAAACATGTTAAACACATGGTTTTTAATGTATCCACACTTTTTATCAAGGTGGGTCTTATCAAAAGTATGCATAATGGGTATTCATTGGGTGTGGAATTTAATTCTGCATTTAATGAGTGTATAAACTTGAAAATTAAGTAAACATATAAGGAGATAAGCAAAAAATAAAATTACGAAAAGTAACTTTTCTTCTTTTCCCTCCAAAATATTTAAATGTCTCTTTTTAAATTTAAATAACATTGATTAGTTTACATATTATGAAATGGAAATTACATGAAAAATTCATGAATAGTTTTAGGCCGAAATTCCCTATAATGGGAATGGATTAAACATATGCACAGATGGAAAAAGAGATTAAAGCAATAGATGAGGCTAAAAACTGTAAAATTTCTAGATTGAATGCCTAAATACAGTTTTATCGAGTGGTTAATTAGTAAATGTCATTAAGGAATCAAGAATTCATTAGCTAGATTTATATTCTATTCTTTGTTGATATACTTGTTTTTATTTTACAATGAAAATTTTCATTTATATAAAAATATCCCTGGAAGATGCAAACTAAGTTAGAAAAAAAACATATTGGTATAGATAAGAAGATATAAGAAAATAGATGAAACTATGAATTACATGCAAAACTTCTAGCAAAACATAGAGAAAAATATTATTATAAGTTGGGTTGTCATTTCCATCTGTAGGGACCAATTCAATGCCTAAAGATATGGGTTTGTATTACATTGGTAAAATTTGGAGACAACTTGTTGCAATATTTTTAGTAGAAGCTATTGGAAGGGCTTTAACAAAGGCTGAGATTCAACAAGAGATGAAAAAATTAGTTAAAGGTAAGAACCGTGAAATTAGAAGATTTCATGAAAAGATACAATTTTATGAAGTGGTTAATCATGAAATGTCTCAAAGGAGTAAAAAGGTCATTGGTAACATTTATATTCCATTGTTTGAGAATATACTTGTTTTTATTTTATAATGTCATTTTTCATTTATAGGAGGTATGTCACATATGACTAGCACAAAATGAAGGATGGCTATAAGGTATGCCCAGTCATCTCAAGGCACAATTTTTTTTTTTCCAGACAAAATTGGGAGACATAATTGATTTCAAACAAATAAAAATTTTAATTAGGTGGTTTCAAAATAGTCTTCAAGGGTGTAACTACATTGATGAGATCCAATTAATTTTCAGTTCCATGATATCATATCATCTACTGCCTGTATTTATTCAAAATATGTGAAATATGTGACCATTGAACTTGAAATACCATCTAAGATTAAGAGGCAATCAATGTTGGAATGGTTATAAAATATGTGAATTTGGCATAATTTTACTCACTTCTCTTTGCCGAATTGCCTTTTTGTTTACTAATTTTTTCCCTGTACATAGTCATATAAACTATAATTAATGAGCCACTTATGTCATTGTGCATTGCCTTCATATCTCCCAGAAACATAACATATGATCAAAAAGAACATTATCATAAAAAATAAACATGAGTAAAGAAACAAAATTGCATAAAAAATATACTTCTTTTTTCTATGTTATTATTTCCTATGCTATTGCCTTACAACTCATTTTCAACATGTGGTGCAATTGCTAGTTTAGTCTCCTTTCCTGAAATGTGTTACAAAGCTTAATTTTTTACAACTTTAATTTCATATATGATTTGACAGTTATTAGAAATACTCTAAATGATACAACTAGGAAGTTTGATTATGGGCCTTAATTAGATTACTCCAAATTATTCATTTATCATCGTTAAAGAAATCGCAAACATAACATACACATGATTTTATTATCATTTAATTTACTTGTTTTATAATTTCTTATTATTTAATTTAAATTTTTCAATAGATAAACATATTTCATTTTTTTTAATATTTGAATTATATTAATTACACAACTCAAACATTTTTTTAAAAATCATATAAACGACCATAGACAAGGGTTTGGGAAAAGCCCGAATTAGAGAATAAATTCATTCATCAACAAAAAAATCATTTAATTAATCTATCAAAACATTATGTTTGAACAATAATATTATTCATGTTTGCCTCATTTAGTGGGAACAAATCTTTAGATTTATTTTTTATTTGAGGGTTGTTATATATACTCTTCTTGTTACAACTCTAAAGTTTGATTTTGTGCCTTACTCATTTTTTAAAAATATTTAAATATTTTTGTTTGACATACTATTTCTAGATGAAATGAAAACTTTATTATTTAAGAAGACTAAACAATAACTTCCCTAAACTAATTTAGATTATTTACTAACACAACCACATTAACAAATGTAGTTGAAAGTTATATTTTAAATGTTTGTTAGAAAATGTATTACTAAATTATATTAAAATTAAAGTTTCTAAAGATTTAAAAATTAAAACATCATAAAACTCTTAATTCATTGGCTTTCATACCACTATAGGGACCCTCTTTATAATAATTAATATAACATTAAAAAATAATTCAGGAATATAACCCATGTTCTAACCCCAATCATTTAATATAACCCATCAGTTACTAAAGACCACTAGCCATTCTAGATGAAGAAGACATCCAATCATTTCATGTTTTGGTGTGACATCATTATATACATTCACTTGAATTTATTCATTAAGACCATTCCAATTGAAGAATACATCCAATCATATTGACATTTTGTTCTTATTATATTAATATATGCATTCATGTGCATTTTGTCGTTAACTAAAGAGAGATTGATTCTAATATTATTAAACATGTCACACCAAACTGTTTTGATTGATTCTAATGTTATTAAACCTGTAACACCAAACTATTTTTCTTTTTTCATAAAATAGTGTAGTTTATGGTGTTTTGAATTAAAGAAAATACTAATAATAACAATATTCACTAACATAGAAAATGTGGAATACAAATATTGTGAATGTAATTAATTTGTAGTAATCATAGATATTGATCTACTTAATATTCCAAATTTGTATATGTTAAATACTATTTATGGTGGTGTTATTAAGTTTGAAATTCAGAAATGAAAATATCAACAACAAATCCAAGGCTTTCAAACGTTATTAGTTTTTTAATTTTACTTATATCTTAAGGTAAATAAGATGCAACGCAACTTTTGATGTTTAATGTTAAGAAAATTTTCAACTTGTGAAGTCTGTTTATGGTCTTTCTTTATTGTGTGGATTTGGAGTGTATAATCTCGCTACTCGTGCATGACGTAATTCCTGTTATAGTGAAAACTATACAATGGGGATCCAAAATATGCCGAGACAGGTGATGTCAGCCTAAGGCTCTGAGGAGGTGGTCACGCGTGTTGTAGGGGGATGACTTGGGAGGGTGTTGGCTGGTCGAGCTTGTGCCATGGTGGCCCAATGTGATGGTCGAGGAAGAGCATTGTCACTGTGTGATGGCCCCTATACGACCTGGTTGCGGTGCCAAGCTAAAATAATAACTCGATTTCTGGTGGCCAGAGCAAGGAGACTCGCTAATTGTTCATAGGAATAGTGTGGCTGCCACTTTGAGATTACTCCCATGAAATAATAAAAATCCAAACAAGTGGAAAAACCAAGAGACTGTGGGCTGCTTGAAAACCCAATGGATCAATTTAATGAATCCCTTGACAAACGGTGAAATAAATTATGTATTCATGAAGATAGATTAGCTTTTTTTACCTTGTGGTGATGATAAACTACATTAGTGAGTTAGAAAAGTCACAAAATTCCAAAACTATAATTAATCCAAAAAACTAAATTATATTTAAATTAAATGATTGAAATATAAACCATACTTTTTTTCAGTAGAAAAAAATGGTGTTATAAACTGTTCATATTCATCAAGATCATGAAGATCAAGTACATAATACAAAATTATCATCAGATCAATATAAGCAATCTCAGAAAGACTTGTGTCCAAGCAACAAGTTAGCATATCCATCCAAATAATCAGGGAAATATACAGACCATCAACCATGATACTGTACGTGGCCCATAACAAGATGATAACATGCAAGCCAAAATATAGAAAACAAGATAGAATCAAATATTATGGATCAACAAACATCCATCCCGGTATAATATGTACAAAGGATGCAAAAATTGTACAATATAGGGTACATCCTTATCAAAAAGAAAATGATAAGCATAATCATACAATAAAGAGGCACAATGACAATGCTAAGAGGGAAAAAGAATCCCCGCAAAATTTCCGATCCATCTCGCCTGGAGAAGACAATAGAAAAGTACCTGCAAAAAAAAAGGGAGAAAAACAATGCCCGCTTGGTGAAGACTAAGGAATAGGATATTCCTGATAATCTAATAATGAATCCAGCCTATAGTGCGAGATCTGTATGGAGCCAAAAGGAAACCATAGCCCCCTTTTTGATAAATCATCAACACGAGTATTGAGCTCCCTGTAAATATGATGGATGGAAAATTCTTTAAATTTCCCACGCAGATAGGAAATCCGCTCTAGCCATCCAGAGCCATCATAGATAGAAATAGAAATCCTTCCATAAATCCCATCAACTGCGTACTTTGAGTCACCATATACATGGATATATGGTAACTTGACCAAATATGCCACCATTATACCACTCCAAGCAGCCATAATATCAGCCTTGTTGTTTGTGCCGACGCCACCATTCAATACAATATGATAACGGTCCATATTATCAAGTCTGATCCATGCTCCACACCCACAATTACCTTCAACATTAGCACCATTAAAATAGATGGCCGGAAGCTTCATCTCATATGGACGAATCCTGTGAGATAGATCCATCATGACCGAACCTACCACAGGACGAGTCAACAACCATTTCTCAATGTTCCCAACAATGACTGAAAAAAATACAGGGATCTCATCAAAAATCAAGCAGTTCCTTGCACCCCAAAGTTCCCAGAAAACAAAGAACGAGAACTACTTGTATGAAATTTTAGAGGCAGTCCATGCAATGATGTTTTGAGTATAGTCGATTGGCAACCAAGATGGATCACCAGATAGGTGAGCAAAGTGTTTCCATATATAGAGTGAGAAGGAACAAGAGAAAAATAGATGTTGGGCCGTCTCCTCATATAAAAGACAGAACGGGAATTTGTGAGGCCCAAAGAAACCCCTTTTACCAATATTCTCTCATGTTAATAATTTGTTTTTCCAAAGCAACCAACCTAGGATAATAATATTAATTGGAATGTTAAGCTTCCAAACCACATAGAACAGAGATCTGTTGCCATCAGAGAAGAGTCTAAGAACCTCATGATCATATATATCCTTTACCATTATTCCTCCCTACTTCCATTTGCCACACCACACAATAGAGTAACCCTTGCCATTGAAAGTGAATCCCAACATTTGAAGCCTGGATTTGGGCCTGTCCCAGCATGCTGCATCCTCATCCCTAAGGAGCAACATCTCTGGTGATTTCCAATTTGGTGCACCTATACTCCAACATGAAATTAGATCAAACAATGTGTGAAACCCACGTTGATGCAATCTGTGAATGAGACTGTGATCGATCTCCTTGGCTGTATCAAAACCATTAATTCTGTCAACTCCAAATATAATGCTTTTCCCTGTACCAAAGCACCATGCTAGCCTAAGACCAAGAATGTGTTTGACTCGCATAAAACTTCTCCAAATTGAAGAAGCATTTTTCAGATTCCAGTTGCTGCCTTTATATAGTAATAAGAGCGGATTCCCCACATCATATTTTTGTAGGATGATCGAAGACCACACCGTACCACCCATCAGAGCTCGCCAGAAAGATTTTATCAGCAACGACGTATTAAAAGTTCTTATATTTATTAAGCCCCAGCCCCCGTGAGATTTTGGAATAGAGATCGATTCGAGCATGCATAAATGAAATTTCCTGATATCCTTTGTCTGGCCCCATAAGAAGTTAGCAATGATAGAGTTTATACTTTCAAATATGCGAGAAGGAAGAAAAAATAAATGCGCCCAATATACCACCATCTGTGATAATACTACTTGTATCAATATACGTCTACCCCCTATAGATAAGAACTTAGAGGACCAATTTGATATCTTATTTTTAAATTTCTCAATGATCCATAACCAATCAACATTGGAATAAGAACATGGTTTAAGCAGGAAACCCAAATATGTAATTCCATTCATTATCTATTTCGATTCCACCTCCATAAAAGCAGCAATGAACTTAATCTTTCCCAGATCACTCGAGTCATATAATAAGAAAGATTTGAGCTTGTTGATATACAGTCTAAAAGCAGCACCAAATCGAATGAGGATAAAATGAAGGTAGAACCATTGGTTCCTGTTAAGAATTCCAAAGACTAATAAGTCATCCACAAATAGAGAATGTGAGATGCTTACCATGGGTGAGAAAGGCAGAACTTCGAAGAATGATTTATCCTTTGCCATTTTCATCAAAGCGTTCAAACCCTCCATAATAAGTATGAAAATAAGTGGATAAAGTGCAAAACCTTGGCGCATACCTCTTTTGGCTTGAAAGAAATCTGTCGGCATCCCATTTATTAACACAGCAAAACAAACCAATGATATGCAAGCCATTATCCAGCGAATCGACCACATAGATAATCCAATCCTCATGAGAATTAATCTAATAAAAGACCAATCTACCAAATCATATGCTTTATGTATATCAACTTTCATAATCAATGCCTCAGATTTTTGTAGATGGATAGAGTGTAATGCCTCCTTGGCAATTTCTACAACATCGTGAATGGATCTTCCTTTTGAGAAACCATATTGTTCCTTTGAGATGAACGAAGATAGGACACCCCTCATTCTATTTTCTATAATATTAGAGGTGATCTTATACATCACGTTACACAATGCAATAGGTTTGAAATCAGAAAACAGAATGGCATCCGATTTTTTAGGAATAATAGTTAGGAATGTGGAGTTCATATCCCCAGGGGAAATCCGAAAATGAGGATTTGTTCCACCACCATATGCAACTCTTTTTTCATGTATTCAAAGAAATGGATATAAAACTCAGCTAGCCATCCATCCGGCCCGGGGCTTTTATCAGAAGCAAATGAAAGAGAGCTTCTTTTAACTCCTTTATAGACACCTCCGCATCCATTCACACATTAGCCTCCTGATCAAACATTTTTTTCCATATGCTCAAGGACCCAAGATTGAAATTGATGGTCAATACGTGGATCAACCTTATAAAACGTAGAAAAATACTTGAGAGCCTCTTTTTGAATTCCGGTCAAATCATGAACCATCTGGCCATCAGCTGCTTTTATCTTCCATATAGAATTAATGTTCTTGCATCCATTTGCATAGTTATGAATTTTTTTTGTGTTGAGATCTCCCTCCTTGAGTCACTAAACCCTGCTTTTCAGCTTCCAGGATATACCCTGAATCTTTAATATCTCCAACTTCCAAGCCTCCAAAGACTCAATTCTTGAATACTTATGTGAATCAGGAGGATAGTCCACCATTTCTTTGTAAATCTCAGCTAATTCCGAGTTAATACAAACTAGCTCCCTTTGAATTTAGTCAGTTTTTTCTTTCTGCCATATCTTCACAATTTTCTTTAATCTTGCAAAATTTTCAGCAATCTTCCGCCAGCCTCCCAATTCAGTGTCATGATCATCTGCCTACCAAAAATCAATCACTAATTTATTGAAAGATGTGTCTTGAAGCCAAACTCGATTGAACTTAAAAGGCATTCTTGGCAATACAGATTCCTTCCTCCAAGATAGTATAATAGCCAGATGATCCGAAATGTTGGAACTATATATCGAAGACCTGCAATTTCCTAATTTTTCAATGAGTGATTTCTTTATGAAGGCCCTGTCTAAGCGATTTCCAATAAAATCATACCCTTGACGTCTGTTGGTCCAAGTCGGCATTAATGGTGAAGGTTTTATATCCCTAACACTAGAATCAGAGAGAAATTTGCTTAATCTATCAGCCAAAGGATCCCTCCGCGACCTATCACCCCAGGACTCATCCACTGAGAAGGTAGAATTGAAATCACCCATCACCATCATATTGTCCATGAAAAAATCCCAGATTGACTCATTTTTTGCCAGAAATCGATCCTTTTTTTGCAAGGAGCATAAATATTGATTAAAAAGATCGGTTCAGAGAGACCTCTGAGGTGACCATGTAAAATGATACCCCCGAAGAACTTATAAGCCTTTGCATTCAATATTAAAGGATCCCATGCTAACAGTATACCACCAGCACAACCCACAACATAAATTCCCATAGCTTTCCATCCCGATCTAATCACTAATACAGATTCAATAGCAAAATTTCGATTACAGAAGGTTTCCTGAAGGAGCACCACTGAAGGTTGGACTTCAATGAACATCTGGCGTAGGCGAATATTTTTTGAGGGGTCGTCCATACCCTAGATATTTAGAGATATGACCGTCATCATGACTGTCTATCACAGGGGCTGCCATCTCTAAGGCCTGAGGATCACCAGCAACCGAAATAGGAACGTCATGCAGGTCAACTAAGTCCCCTTGGAATAGTGATTTGGTCTTAATCTGACAACAAAAATGTCGAGATCCCTTTTTAGTGGTTTTCCTAATGGTAATATTAGATGCAGACTGTGGAGAGATAACAGGGTGGGGAATTTTAGGGTCATTATCAAAAACTGTAAGCACCGCGAGGTCGAGCATCAAATTGCCTAAAAGGATGTCCAAATCACTGCCAACAGAATTCCATGGGGATTCTGAGCGATCAGATATCAAAGGATCATGCGATGAAGGGGGAGAGGCCCACTATAATGGAGGCATGGAAGGTAAGACGACAAACAGTTCAGTGGGGTTCATGCATGGGGTTTTAGCAGGATTATGGGATATTACAGTTCCATGAGGGTCATTAATGGGATTAATCTTAGGCGAAGAAGGCTGTCAATAATAACGGTGGGAAGAAACATCTATTCCAGAAGGATGATAATATTTCTTAGATACTGATGGTGCTTTAGGAATGGATGCGCTCTTAAGCCTACCGATATTATGATCAGAAGAATTAGTTCTGATACTGTTGGAATAGTGGGGAGAAGACTTACTCGATATATCCGATCCCAAGGATTGTGTCAACTTCTCTCCATGATACTTTTCATTTATGCGACGTTTGTTCTGACCAGCTCTCCATTGCCGCATCGGGCAAGATCTTTGCATGTGACCTGTATGATGACACAGTAAACATCGAAAATGCATGCCCCAATAATCTACACGCTGGCGATGTGTCTAGATCCCCCATTTCAAATCAACATCACTTGGTAATCCACCCTGAAATGATACCTTGACCAAAATCTAGGCAATTCTTTTATCAACAGTTCCTAAACATCTCGGATCCAAATATTTGGTAGTACCAATCGAATTTCTGATTTCCCGTAGAGTTTTCAGGGTCGAGAACTCCAGGGGAAGACTCGACAGTTTAACCCATACAATTTTACTCTTTAGAGCATCAATAAACGGGTTAAACACCAAGTACCATGGTAATAGCTGCATGAAGCACCTTCCTCGCACCCATGTACAACTAAGAATTATTTTGCAATCATCCTCGTGCATAAAGTGCATACTGAACCAATTCCCCATCATCTTGCTGACCTTGGGAATGTATCCCAGCATAAGACACCAATAAATTTTCACCCATTCAGACATATCGACAAGGCCATCCCCCAAATGAAGCCATCTCCTTATCAAGGCCCTTTTCTGCAAACTAGAAACTCTATCCCAGAGATCATCATGTTCAAGTATCAATTTTCTAACATATGGCTCAGGTTTAAAACAACGCTCCTTCGAAAGTGTCTTGCGTCTCCGTAGACTAGCAACATTTGTAGTAGAACGATCACTGTTAAGCTTGCATTCCTCCACAGCCTTCTGCTTTAAGCTACAATTCGAGCCATTCCCTGTTGAAAGCTTTTTAAAAACATCTTGAGAGTGTAATTTATCTTTTGAAAGTTTCCTTAGACGCAATTTCTCAGCACGAAGGGTGGCGTCAATCATTGCCTCATGGCCAAAGTATCAGACGATAAAATGTCATAATATCCCATGCTGATACAAGACCAGAATAATATAATAGCAGTGAGATATGATCTTTACTCCAAAAACAGTATAATTCACATAGATTAGCTTTTGCCTTGGTGCAGAAAGCAATGACAGAGCATCAACCATACTTACCAAATATTTATTAAATGTATGATAACCCTAACACTTAGTACTTTAAAACTAATATTATAATCTAGATATTTTAAACATTGATATTAAATGCTAAACATAAAAAAATTAAACTTAAATGGTAACTATAATATTAAAACATAAATATTAAACTTATATTAAAACCGAAAACGAAAACTAAAAACTAAACCGGAAGCTAATTCGTAAAACTAAAACTTAAAAACGGAATCATTTCCATGAAACTTTGGTTGGATGTTTAATAAATAACGTCCATCCCTTTTATCAATTTCATTTGAAGTATACCAGGGCATATCAAGTTGACAACATATTATGCTCGAATTGTTATTAAATGAAGAATGCTTGTAATAGTGTTGAAAGCTGATGAAGCTCTTCCGATCAATCAATGTTCAATGTTGACTATATGTTAACGTATGCTCTTATTATCCAGGCCACGCAGGGTATAACGTATTCAGTTGATGAGTTGATTTTTATTTTTTTTTAATTTTTTCTCATTTGACTTCTTAAAAATAAAAATAAAAAATTGTGATGTGTAAGGTTAACTTTTTAAAACAAAAAATTATTACAAAATTATTTATCTGTTTTTTTTTATTGGTTAACCAAGTTTTCTTCTTTCTTATTGACTAATCACGAACTTGCACTGCTGTCATGGTGTCCATTAATATTCCCATGTGAAGCTATTTAATGATGATTTAAACCTTGCCATAAAACATGGTGAACATAGGCTTTAACAATAGGCATACTTACATGCTTTTAAGTAGTCTTACCTCTCATACTATTGTAATAATAGTAAATCTATTTATTTTTAGGCCTTATTGCTGCGTCTAAAGTTTTTCACCACATTCCGAGGTAATCATTATAGGGACCAGCTCGCCACATAAACCTTTCATTCTATTGTTATAATAGTAAAATAAGGAGATACACTTGCTGAAAGGTGAAATTTCTTCCCTCTCAAAGTATCTGAATTAGAAAAAGGCAAACATGAAGAAGGTCATCTTGTTTCAGGCAAAAATACTAATTATATTATTCATGGAACTCCTTCATATTCTGCTCCTGAATAACCAAAGGTTGAAATTGCTGAAGGAAAATCTGATCCTGTTTTTGGATTCAGAGAAATGCAGGTTCTCACTGTCCAATACCAGCACCATCATGTCAAGGTGAATATTTTGGTGCATGGTAAGAACTATAATGTAACTGCATTAATTGATTCAGGTGCAGATGTAAATATCTTTGATAAGAAGGTTGTCCCCTCAAAATTTTGGGCTAAAGCAGAAAGAAAAATTGTGGGATTAGGGGACAAAACACTTGAATATGAGATTCCTAAAGCCATGGTCTGTTTTGATTCTCATTGTTTAAAAGCACAATTTTCTATGGCTGATATAATTGTTGAATACATCTTAGGAATTTTTTTCCTTGCAGCTGTAGAGCCTCATGGTTCATGGAGAACCAAAAATAATAAGGCAGGATACTTCATTACAATGCCTACTTTTGATGGAAAAGGAAAAAGAATTGAGCTGCCTTATGTTTCCAAGCAGAGAATATCCACCATGGTACAAGCCATGCAAGAACTCAAAAAAACAGAAGACAGTCTTGCAGAACTGAAAGACCACAAGAACCTGATTAGAATTGAAGATCAGTTAAGTTCTGCAGTAGTTCGGAAGAAAATTGCTGAACTACAGAAACAATTTGAAGAACAATGCTGTGCAGAAGAGCCAAATGCATTTTGGCACCATAAACAGCATAGTATTGAACTTCCCCACAAAGAAGGATACACGGTCCGACCATGCAAATCCAGAGCAATCTCCATGAACAAAGAATATCGAGAGCTATGTGAAAAAGAAATAAATCAACTATTGCAGAGAAAGCTGATCAGAGAGTCAAGCAGTCCCTGGAACTGCTATGGATTTTATGTGAATAAAATAAGCGAACAGATAAGAGGTATCCCCATGTTAGTCATTAACTATAAACCTCTTAATTTTGTTCTTGCAGATGATACTTATCCTATGCCACATAAGGGAGATCTGTTGGGAAGGATAGCAGGAGCCAAGATATTTTCTAAGTTTGACCTGAAATCTGGCTTTTGGCAAGTAGCTATAGCAGAAAAAGACAAGTGGAAAACTGCATTCAGCATTCCTGGAGGCCACTATGAATGGAATGTGATGCCATTCGGACTAAAGCATGCACCTTCTAAGTTCCAGAAGGTAATGGATTCTATTTTTAAACCTTATGCAGAATGGCTCCTAGCATACATTGATGATCTCCTAATATTCTCAAAAAATCTTCAAGATCACTTTAGGCACCTAAAGATTTTTATGAAATTAGTAAAGAAAAATGGCTTAGTCTTAAGTAAGAAAAAGATGGAATTGTGTAAGACTAAGATCAAATTTTTGGGGCACACTATAGAGAATGGATTAATTGCTTTACAGAATCATGCTATTGAGTCTGCAGATAAATTTCCAGACATCATTCTGGATAAAACCCAACTGCAAAGATTTTTGGGCTGCTTAAATTATGTAAGAAATTTTTATCCAAATTGTGCAATTGACAGGTCTCTCCTAAACCAGAGACTCAGAAAGAATCCTAAGCCTTGGACAAAAGCTCATACAGAATCAATCAGACAAATCAAGGCTAAGGTAAGAAAGCTCCCCATTCTTCATGTTGCAGAAGATGGATATTTCAAAATTGTAGAATCAGATGCCAGTAATATTGGTTGGGGAGGTGTGCTCAAACAGAGACCTACTGACAAAAGTATGAAAGAAGAAGAAAGAGTTGTGCAGTATGCATCTGGAACATGGAGTAAAGCTGAGAAGAATTAATCCACAATAGAACAAGAAGTTAAAGCTGCCTGGAACTGTGTCAGTAAGTTCTCTATTCATCTAGCTAATAGATTCTTCTTGCTAAGGACCGATGCTAAGGCCTTAGACAAAGTTTTGAATAAAACTATCAAAAACCCTGAAGATGCTAAATTTGCAAGATGGCAAGCTTTGTTTGCTAATTTTGACTTTAAGGTCGAGCATATTAAGGGAATTGATAATTCTCTGCTAGACTTTCTCAGCAGAGAATTCATCCAGCATCAAGAACAGGAAGAAGAAGAAGAAAATAATAACCATGTTATGGTTATCATCACAGAATGGGATCATGCACAACAAAAAGAGAAACTCAGGTCTATTTCAGATGATGAATCATGGGTTGTGTACAAAGAGAAATGGAGGCCTACATGGCAACTCTAAAACACAAAAGTACTTGATGCAAATCTGTAAAGCCACACTAATATTATGCATCTTGTACCTGAAAGGTGGGTCTACCCCAAAGGAAATAAGTGGATACATGACATGATATATTCCACAAGTATGACCTCCTCCTATGAAGTAGAAAGATCCCTCTCGCAAGATTTTTGTGATCTGTCAATCATTTGTACTGGTGGAAGTGAAAGAACAAGAATCTACTATAAGTCTTATACAATCAACCGGACAAGGTGGCCCGGAGAATATACTGGAGGAAGATACCAGACATGGCCAGGTAATAATCCTGACTTGATTTTTCCTGACACAGTTTACAATTTTGCAAGATACAAGCAAATATGGTGGGATCTACTGAATAAGGATGGGCGCGATGAAACTCACCACACCAAGCTCAGATTTGGACCTACCTGGATAAACCAATCCCACTATGCTTGCCCCTGGACATGTAATTGGTGGTTTGATTATGGATTAAGTGCATATGGCATGAATCCAGTTTATTATGAATCATATTTCCAAAGTCAATGCAATGATTGTATAGAAAGCACTTGGGGAGAATGCTTTCACAGTCCATGTCACACAGTCTGAAATTTGAGCCAACTTGAATATAAACTTGTAAATCCCATATTAAATTGCTACAAGAAAAGGCAATTACAATGGTTGGTTCTAACGAAAGTAATACATCAGATCGTTTTAAACAAACCCATGATAGTCAGAAGAATTTATACTAAGGCATGGGACGATGATCTGTATCCAAGACTCCAGTTTCCCGGTATTACTCTCCTTGATCAGGCTGAGACTAGTACAAGCGGTTCTAGTGGGCTCCGCTAAAACAAAAGTATCCATAGTGTAATGATACCCAGTCACGGGTCTAAAGTGACAGGTCTTTTCCCGAGGGATTTTCACCTATCCGAAAAGCATCCTCTCTGTATATAATTATTCTATTTCCTCGTGGGCCTTGTATAGAAAAGGCATCCACAGTGTAATGAACACACACTTCACATGTTAGTGTCGGATGGACGAATCTCTATGCGGATGTCACTTCGGTGTTACCCGAAAGCCATGATTCTCCTCCACGTGTCAATAATCTGATGGACCGAACGAATGTTTGTCCCCCCTCTTTTCCTATATAAGGAGGGTTAAGGCTCATTGTTTGACATTTGCATTCGGAGAGTTTAGAGTCATTTGATTTTTTGAGTTTGAGTCGAGCCGAAGCTCCCTGCTCTGCATCTGCGCGAAGTCTCGCGATCTGCTTGCATCACAGTGCTAAGACTCAAGTCTATAGGTGATTAGAGAAGCCTGCGTGTCTATGTGCTCGGCATAGGCAAGAACCTAAAGTGGCCTGATCATAGATCGAGTCTGTATATTGTTCATCTGTATGTTTTGAGTAACAGAACTCTGAGACAGAGTCTGCATGTTGGCCAGGAAGCCTCCAGTAGCACTCACTCTTTATGAGTAGCTAAAGTCTGGTAAAAGCCACTGCAGTCTATCTTTGGAAAGAGATCTGAGTCCATAAGTCTGTAATCTAATTGTAAAATCCTTTTGAATATCAATAAAGAGAGAAGTATTTGTTCCGCATGATAAGAACTGAAACTCTGAGCTTTATGAATGTCCACTAAGGTAGTATTGTTGTCTTTTTGATCGCCGAAAGTTCGCCAGACGTTCGCGAAATCACTGAGGGACACGGAGTAGGCTAGAAAAGGAAAAGGAAGCCGCAGAGAGAGCCGAAAGAAGTGTGAATGTGATAGTAGGTTCGTGTATGGGTTCGCATAGGGTCTCTTAAAGAAGCAAAAAGAAACTCAATGAGCCAGTCTTCCTGTTGAGCAGTTTGCAGTGCAAACCTGGTATTGTGAGAGGTCCTTGCAGTAAGGAGGAGAGTACCTGGTATATTGGGCTTCAAGGGGCTCATATACATGTAAGACATGATCTTTAGATTATGACTCATGGAACATAGAGGAAATAGTTACTTTAAACTTTGGAGACTCTGGAACAGACTCTTTGGGAAATAGGCTGGAAAATCTATCAACACTTTTCTGGATTTGCACAGCTTTCCCTTTGTGGAGAAATCCTGAAGGGATTGGCTTGTCTGGCTTCTTTTCTTTCTCCTTCTGGGTTTTCTCAGACAAGTTTGTCACAAGTTTCCGAGTAGAAATATACTGATCTATAATACAACTTTCTACTTCACCAACCTTCTGTAAATACTTCAAAGAAAAATATTTAACTACTGAACAATTATACTGTACAGAATTCAATGCCTTATTTACATCATTCAAAGAGACTTGCAACTGATCCATCTGGTTCTTTACAACAGAAGCTTTAGAAACATTCTTTTCTAATCCTGTGATGGCAGTGTTAGTCCAGTTTATTTGTTCACTTACAGTCTGGACTCTCTTTTCAATTCCTACCAGGTTTTCCTTTTGCACTATAGGATATGCATTAGCTGAATTTTGTCCTTCACCTAGGACAATTCCTTTGAAAGGAGGATAGCTGGTGGCTGTTTCTAGCTTACTACCATCAATTTCTGTCCATGAATGACCAGTAGAGGGTTTAGGTTCATTCATTAGTACAACTTCTGATTCTTTAACCTTTTTCCAAGAGTAGAAAGAAATCCAAGTCTTTCTTTCTTCCATATATTGTTTCCATTCTAAGGCTAAACTTTTCTTTTTTTCTGGAGTATGGCTGACAACAAATTCATCTGCTTCTGGGTGAGTAAAAAAATCCTAATTTATCATCAGCTTCATCCATTGAGTAGGGATTCTGTGTTTCTCACAACCATCCATTAGTGTATAAAACTTCTGGATTTCTAGGACAGATGGTCTTTTGACATCTTCAGGCAGATCCTTAAATCTGCATTCCGGGATCAGGAAATATTTCTGATTGTAATACCCTAATCCATGCTTGTCTTTAGGGGATTTCATATTCATGAATATCTCAGTCAGTCTGGGATCTTCATCTTGCAAAGAAGGAACTAAATGCATCATTAGCACATGGTAATCTTCATGAGGGAAAGGAATATCAGAACATTTCAGATTCGGACAGGGGGTGACTGATGTAGACGAAGGTGCATCACCTGTTCTAGGATTATGGTTCTGATGTCTAATGACTGCTTCAGCAAGATGTTTAAGATTTACAGACTGATGGCATTGAGGGCATTCAACTTGTAATGGATTAAAATTGACTAATAAAGCAAACTCAAACAAGGCTGTATGATGACAAGAAGTATTTACAATGCTGGAACATGCAGTATCAAATGAATTAGGAGGTATATATAGTGGAGACTTTTTACATTCTATGTCAATCCTACGCCTGTCTATTGTATATCTTCTTGGGAAAGACAAAGTGGCTGAGGATTGATTTTCAGAAATATTTGCAGAAGTAATTTTTTGTATGGCGAGAGGCTTTGGATTTGGTACTACCCAGTGTTCAGGAAAAGACAGATCTTCCCCTTTGATGGCTTGGTGTTCAACCTTTTGGTTTTTTGCATCTGTCATGACTACAACACTGGTTTTAGACTCTCGGCTGGGGGCATGGAGGACTACTGGAAATAAAGTACTGGTGTGACGGAAACAACCTCTGAACTGAATGGCAATATTGTTTCTTCTTTTCTTCATATCAAATCCTATGGTCTGGATTTGCAGTTGTAGGATATCGTTCAATGTTTCATCAAACACATTTACAAAGAAGTTGGGATAACAGTCAAACCAGACTGGACCGTTTGACAATGGTGCAACTATTCCTCCAATGAGAGAATCAGTGTAATTATTATGTGTTAGATCTCTTAGAGTTTCTAACACATAGGTTTCAACACCCTGATGGATAAGGGCCTGGATTCCCACTCTGATGCATCCAAGATGCAGGAATTGTGTTCCCAGCTTTCTAGCTTCTACTTGAAGCTCCTTAGGATGTAACAAAGGAATCAATTGTACACGGTCATAATTTTCCTCTATTGAGCTTATGGATTCTTTGATTGTAATTATGGTGGCAGCTTTTAAGTGCCAGACACCAAGATCATTATAGAATTGGGAGGCAGAGATCTTGGGTAGAACCCATTTGGCCTGAGGCTCAGTTTCTTCATACAAATGAGCTGACTCATTTATGACTCGACTACTACTAGATGCAAACATATCACTGAGAGGGTCTTGTTGAGCTTTATCTTGCTCTTCAAGTTCTCGGAAAGATACAGATTTTCTGAATGAGTCCATTTTTACTTCAGGAAATAAAGAGAGAATGATTATAAGAACTGACCTTTTCACGAACCAGTTGAAAAACTGTGGCTGGCTCTGATACCAATTTTATCGCAGGGACCTTTCACAATACTAGGTTTGCACTGCAAACTGCTCAACAGGCAGGCTGGCTCACTGAGTTTCTTTTTTCTTCTTTAAGAGACCCTATGCAAACCCATACATGAACCTACTATCACGTTCACACTTCTTTCGGCTCTCTCTGCGGCTTCCTTTGCCTTTTCTGGCCTACTCCGTGTCCCTCGGTGATTTCGCGAATGTCTGGCGAACTTTCAGCGATCAAAAAGACAACAATACTACCTCAGTGGACATTCATGAAGCTCAGAGTTTCAGTTCTTATCATGCGGAACAAATACTTCTCTCTTTGTTGATATTCAAAAGGATTTTACAATCAGATTACAGACTTATGGACTCAGATCTCTTTCCAGAGATAGACTGCAGTGGCTTTTACCAGACTTTAGCTACTCATAAAGAGTGAGCGCTACCAGAGGCTTCCTAGCTAACGTGCAGACTCTGTCTCAGAGTTATGTTACTCAAAACATACAGATGAACAATATACAGACTCGATCTATGATCAGGCCACTTTAGGTTCTTGCCTATGCCAAGCACATAGACACGCAGGCTTCTCTGATCACCTATAGACTTGAGTCTTAGCACCGTGATGCAAGAAGATCGCGAGACTTCGCGCAGATGCAGAGCAGTGAGCTTCGGCTCGACTCAAAATCAAAAACTCAAATGACTCTAAACTCTCCGAATGTGAATGTCAAACAATGAGCCTTAACCCTCCTTATATAGGAAAAGAGGGGGGACAAACATTCGTTCGGTCCGTCGGATTATTAACACGTGGAGGAGAATCATGGCTTTCCGGTAACACCGAAGTGACATCCGCACCGAGATTCGTCCATCCGACACTAACATGTGAAGTGTGTGTTCATTACACTGTGGATGCCTTTTCTGTACAAGGCCCATGAGGAAATAGAATAATTATATACAGAGAGGATGCTTTTCGGACAAGTGAAAAGCCCTCGAGAAAAGACCTGTCACTGTAGACCCATGAATGGGTATCATTACACTATGGATACTTTTGTTTTAGCGGAGCCCACTAGAACCGCTTGTACTGGTCTCAGCTTGATCAAGGATAGTAATACCGGAAAACTGGAGTCTTGGATACAGATCATCGTCCCATGCCTTAGTATAAATTCTTCTGACTATCATGGGTTTGTTTAAAATGATCTGATGTTTTACTTTGGTTAGAACCAACCATTGTAATTGCCTTTTATTGTAGCAATTTAATATGGGATTTACAAGTTTATATTCAAGTTGGCTCAAATCTCGGACTGTGTGACATGGACTGTGAAAGCATTCTCCCCAAGTGCTTTCTAGACAATCATTGCATTGACTTTGAAAATATGATTCATAATAAACTAGATCCATGCCATATGCACTTAATCCATAATCAAACCACCAATTACATGTCCAGGGGCAAGCATAGTGGGATTGGTTTATCCAGGTAGGTCCAAATCTGAGCTTGGTGTGGTGAGTTTCACCGCGCCCATCCTTATTCAGCAGATCCCACCATAGTTACTTGTATCCAGCAAAATTGTAAACTGTGTCAGGAAAAATCAAGTCAGGATTATTACCTGGCCATGTCTGGTATCTTCCTCCTGTATATTCTCCGGGCCACCTTGTCCGGTTGATTGTATAAGACTTATAGTAGATTCTTGTTCTGTCACTTCCACCAGTACAAATGACTGACAGATCACAAAAATCTTGCGAGAGGGATCTTTCTGCTTCATAGGAGGAGGTCATACTTGTGGAATATATCATGTCATGTATCAACTTATTTCCTTTGGGGTAGACCCGCCTTTCAGGTACAAGATGCATAATATCAGTGTGGCTCTGCATATTTGCATCAAGTACTTTTGTGTTTCGGAGTTGCCATGTAGGCCTCCATTTCTCTTTGTACATAACCCATGATCATCATCTGAAATAGACCTGAGTGTCTCTTTTTGCTGTGCATGATCCCATTCTGTGATGATAACCATAACATGGTTATGATTTTCTTCTTCTTCTTCCTGTTCTTGATGTTGGATGAATTCTCTGCTGAGAAGGTTTGGCAGAGAATTATGAATTCCCTTAATATGCTCGACCTTAAAGTCAAAATTAGCAAACAAAGCTTGCCATCTTGCAAATTTAACATCTTCAGGGTTTTTGATAGTTTTATTCAAAACTTTGTCTAAGGCCTTAGCATCGGTCCTTAGCAAGAAGAATCTATTAGCTAGATGAATAGAGAACTTACTGACACAGTTCCAGGAAACTTTAACTTCTTGTTCTATTGTGAAGTAATTCTTCTCAGATTTACTCCATGTTCTAGATGCATACTACACAACTCTTTCTTCATCTTTCATACTTTTGTCAGTAGGTCTCTGTTTGAGCACACCTCCCCAACCAATATTACGGGCATCTAATTCTACAATTTTGAAATATCCATCTTCTGCAACATGAAGAATGGGGAGCTTTCTTACCTTAGCCTTGATTTATCTGATTGATTCTGTATGAGCTTTTGTCCAAGGCTTAGGATTCTTTTTGAGTCTCTGGTTTAGGAGAGACTTGTCAATTGCACAATTTGGATAAAAATTTCTTACATAATTTAAGTAGCCCAAAAATCTTTGCAGTTGGGTTTTATCCAGAATGATGTCTGGAAATTTATCTGCAAACTCAATAGCATGATTCTGTAAAGAAATTAATCCATTCTCTATAGTGTGCCCCAAAAATTTGACCTTAGTCTTACACAATTCCATCTTTTTCTTACTTAATACTAAGCCATTTTTCTTTACTAATCTCATAAAAATATTTAGATGCCTAAAGTGATCTTGAAGATTTTTTGAGAATATTAGGAGATCATCAATGTATGTTAGGAGCCATTCTGCATAAGGTTTAAAAATAGAATCCATTACCTTTTGGAAGTTAGAAGGTGCATGCTTTAGTCCGAATGGCATCACATTCCATTCATAGTGGCCTCCAGGAATGCTGAATGCAGTTTTCCAATTGTCTTTTTCTGCTATAGCTACTTGCCAGAAGCCAGATTTCAGGTCAAACTTAGAAAATATCTTGGCTCCTGCTATCCTTTCCAACAGATCTCCCTTATGTGGGATAGGATAAGTATCATCTGCAAGAACAGAATTAAGAGGTTTATATTTAATGACTAACCTGGGGATACCTCCTATCTGTTCGCTTCTTTTATTCACATAAAAGCCATAGCAGTTCCAGGGACTGCTTGACTCTCTAATCAGCTTTCTCTGCAATAGCTGATTTATTTCTTTTTCACAAAGCTCTCGATATTCTTTGTTCATGGGGATTTCTCTGGATTTGCATGGTCGGCCCGTGTATCCTTCTTTGTAGGGCAGTTCAATAATATGCTGTTTACGGTGCCAAAATGCATTTGGCTCTTATGCACAGCATTGTTCTTCAAATTGTTTCTGTAGTTCAGAAATTTTCTTCTAAACTACTACAGAACTTAACTGATATTCAATTATAATCAAGTTCTTGTGGTGTTTCAGTTTTGCAAGACTGTCTTCTGCTTTTTTGAGTTCCTGCATGGATTGTACCATGGTGGATATTCTCTACTTAGAAACATAAGGCAGCTCAATTCTTTTTCCTTTTCCATCAGAAGTAGGCATTGTAATGAAGTATCTTGCCTTATTATTTTTGGTTCTCCAGTGTTCAGGAAAAGACAGATCTTCCCATTTGATGGCTTGGTGTTCAAACTTTTGGTTTTTTGCATCTATCATGACTACAACACTGGTTTTAGACTCTCGGCTGGGGGCATGGAGGACTGCTGGAAATATTTCTAAAAATCAATCCTCAGCCACTTTGTCTTTCCCAAGAAGATCTACAATAGACAGGCGTAGGATTGATGCATAATGTAAAAAGTCTCCACTGTATATACCTCCTAATTCATTTGATACTGCATGTTCCAACATTATAAATACTTCTTGTCATCATACAACCTTGTTTGAGTTTGCTTTATTAGTCAATTTTAATCCATTACAAGTTGAATGCCCTCAATGCCATCAGTCTGTAAATCTTAAACATCTTGCTAAAGCAGTCATTAGACATCAGAACCATAATCCTAGAATAGGTGATGCACCTCTGTCTACATCAGTCACCCCCTGTCCAAATCCGAAATGTTCTGATATTCCTTTCCCTCATGAAGATGACCATGTGCTAATGATGCATTTAGTTCCTTCTCTGCAAGATTAAGATCCCAGACTGACTGAGATATTCATGAATATGAAATCCCCTAAAGACAAGAATGGATTAGGGTATTACAATTAGAAAGATTTCCCGATCCCAGAATGCAGATTTAAGGATCTGCTTGAAGATGTCAAAAGACCATCTGTCCCAGAAATCCAGAAGTTTTATACACTAATGGATGGTTGTGAAGAACACAAAATCCCTGCTCAATGGATGAAGCAGATGATAAATTGGGATTTGTTTACTCACCCAGAAGCAGATGAATTTGATGTCAACCATTCTCCAGAACAAAAGAAAACTTTAGCCTTAGAATGGAAACAATATATGGAAGAAAGAAAGACTTGGATTTCTTTCTACTCTTGGAAAAAGGTTAAAGAATCAGAAGTTGTACTAATGAATGAACCTACACCCTCTACTGGTCATTCATGGACAACAATTGATGGTAGTATGCTAGAAACAGCCACCAACTATCCTCCTTTCAAAGGAATTGTCCTAGGTGAAGGACAAAATTCAGCTAATGCATATCCTATAGTGCAAAAGGAAAACCTGGTAGGAATTGAAAAGAGAGTACAAACTGTAAGTGAACAAATAAACTGGACTAACACTGCCATCACAGGATTAGAAAAGAATGTTGCTAAAGCTTTTGTTGTAAAGAACCAGATGGATCAGTTGCAAGTCTCTTTGAATGATGTAAATAAGGCATTGAATTCTGTACAGTACAATTGTTCAGTAGTTAAAGATTTTTCTTTGAAGTCTTTACAGAAGGTTGGTGAAGTAGAAAGTTGTATTATAGATCAGTATATTTCTACTCGGCAACTTGTGACAAACTTGTCTGAGAAAACCCAGAAGGAGAAAGAAAAGAAGTCAGACAAGCCAATCTCTTCAGGATTTCTCCACAAAGGGAAAGCTGTGCAAATCCAGAAAAGTGTCGATAGATTTCCCAGCCTATTTCCCAAAGAGTCTGTTCCAGAGTCTCCAAAGTTTAAAGTAACTATTGCCTCTCTGTTCCATGAGTCAGAATCTAAAGATCATGTCTTACCTGTATATGAGTCCCTTGAAGCCCAATATACTAGGTACTCTCCTCCTGACTTAAATTGCCTTAGAAAAATTCCTGCAAGAGAAACCTTCTATCCCCAGAGCCATAAAGAATGGAACATAGATAAATT
This sequence comes from Pinus albicaulis, assembly GCA_034641835.2. NCBI lineage: Eukaryota > Viridiplantae > Streptophyta > Pinopsida > Pinales > Pinaceae > Pinus > Pinus albicaulis. Next base: position 974,193,628 of record CM076573.1, read on the forward strand.
ATCCTCTGCCCAGATCAAACAAGTCATTGATCAAATGATCACAGAGTATAAGTTGATGTGCATAGATTGAAAATCTGAAGTCGAGGCATGTAAATCCCTCATTCCATGTTTTACAGGAACTCTAGCCCGATGGTGGGAACTAGAGTCTTCTCCTGCTCTCATAGCATCCACGGAAGCTAAGGTGTTGAAAGATGAAAATGGAGATGTAAGATTTCATGAAGATGGAAAAGCCATGAATAATATGATTGGTGCCCTCACAGCACTAATCCAATAGACATTCTGTGGAGATGACCCAAACATTTCAGATCAAAATGAAATGATCCTCATGAATCTAAAGTGCCGCAATATTAAACAGTATGAAGATTTCCATAGAGATTGGATGCAAAGAATCTTCATGGTTAAGGACCCCAAGAACATTCTTTGGAAGCAAGTCTACCTTGCAACCTTGCCTTCCAAGCTGGTAGACATTCTCAAATTACAGGATGCTTTCTAGTTGCCACTGGAAACATATTTATGGGGTCAGATGTAAAGCATAATCAACAAAGTATTGATTACTCTTTGTACCAGTTCCAAAATGAATAAATCTATTGATAAATTGAATCGATTGCCTGGTACTAAATATTTTTGCAGTAGGTATGGGATCACAATTGATGACCCATTAGTAAAAAGGCGCAAGACCAAGAAAATGGCTAAAAAGACTTCCAGAAGTTATCAGCCTTATACTTATCACAGACGCAGCACAAGAATGTCTGCAATTCAAAGGCCAAGAAAGCCTTACCGAAAGCCTTCTCACAAGGGATGCTCCTCTAAATATGTCCTGAAGACTCATTATTATGAGCCACATGATATTCATCCTAAAGATGTCAAGCTAAAAAGGATGCAACATATAACTTGTTGGATTTGTGGAAAGACATGACATACAACAAATTTATGTCCTGATGCTAAAGAATAAAGAAAAGGTTTGGGACAAAAATCCCAACGGAAATATAAAGGCAAACAACAAGTTAAAACTAAAGATAAATGTGGCATATGTGGCTCTAGTTTTCACAAAGCTGACGATTGCCCCCGCTTGATGATCCAACAAGCCCAAGAAGATTCTTCTTATGTTTCTCATTCTGAATATTCTTCTTCTGAATCTGATATTGAAGAAGTTCATGCTTATTGTGAATGTCCTGATTCTGACAATTGTCAATGCGAACATTGTTCTTCATCAGATTCTGGTTTTTCTTCTGATGATCAGCTTGCAGAAGAATTTACAGGCAAATTTAAAGTCCTCATGGCTCAAACCACCGAAGATGATATGAAATTTTTTTCTCAGATACGAGCCATGGACGATGGTGATTTGAAGACCAGGTTGCTTGATGCTTTTATGAAGTCCTCGAGTGCTTCCCCCTCTACCAAACCCTCTAAGAAGTCCTTGTTCTTGGATACTTCTTATGAGCAGAACACACGCAGTTATCTCCGTCAACACCAACAGAGCAAAGTTCGTGCACTCACTTTGGGGGAGGTGAGTAAGGAGATACACTTGCTGAAAGGTGAAATTTCTGCCCTCAAATTCAAAGTATCTGAATTAGAAAAAGGAAAACAGGAAGAATTTCATCCTGTTTCAGGCAGAAATACTAATTATATTATTCATGGAACTCCTTCATATTCTGCTCCTGAACAACCAAAGGTTGAAATTGCTGAAGGAAAAGCTGATCATGTTTTTGGATTCAGAGAAATGTAGGTTCTCACTGTCCAATACCAGCACCATCATGTCAAGGTAAATATTTTGGTGCATGGTAAGACCTATAATGTAACTGCATTAATTGATTCAGGTGCAGATGTAAATATCATTGATAAGAAGGTTGTCCCCTCAAATTTTTGGGCTAAAGCAGAAAGAAAAATTGTGGGATTAGGGGACAAAACACTTGAATATGAGATTCCTAAAGCCATGGTCTGTTTTGATTCTCATTGTTTAAAAGCACAATTTGCTGTGGCTGATATTCCTGTTCACTGCATCTTAGGAAATGTTTTCCCTGCAGCTGTAGAGCCTCATGGTTCATGGAGAACCAAAAATAATAAGGCAGGATACTTCATTACAATGCCTACTTCTGATGGAAAAGGAAAAATAATTGAGCTGCCTTATGTTTCCAAGCAGAGAATATCCACCATGGTACAAGCCATGCAGGAACTCAAAAAAGCAGAAGACAGTCTTGCAAAACTGAAAGACCACAAGAACCTGATTAGAATTGAAGATCAGTTAAGTTCTGCAGTAGTTCAGAAGAAAATTGCTGAACTACAGAAACAATTTGAAGAATAGTGCTGTGCAGAAGAGCCAAATGCATTTTGGCACCATAAACAACATAGTATTGAACTGCCCTACAAAGAAGGATACACGGGCCGACCATGAAAATCCAGAGCAATCCCCATGAACAAAGAATATTGAGAGCTCTGTGAAAAAGAAATAAATCAGCTATTGCAGAGAAAGCTGATCAGAGAGTCAAGTAGTCCCTGGAACTGCTATGGCTTTTATGTGAATAAAAGAAGCGACCAGATAAGAGGTATCCCCAGGTTAGTCATTAACTATAAACCTTTTAATTCTGTTCTTGTAGATGATACTTATCCTATCCCACATAAGGGAAATTTTTTGGGAAGGATAGCAGGAGCCAAGATATTTCCTAAGTTTGAACTGAAATCTGGCTTCTGGCAAGTAGCTATAGCAGAAAAAGACAAGTGGAAAACTGCATTCAGCATTCCTGGAGGCCACTATGAATGGAATGTGATGCCATTCAGACTAAAGCATGCACCTTCTAAGTTCCAGAAGGTAATGGATTCTATTTTTAAACCTTATGCAGAATGGCTCCTAGCATACATTGATGATCTCCTAATATTCTCAAAAAATCTTCAAGATCACTTTAGGCATCTAAATATTTTTATGAGATTAGTAAAGAAAAATGGCTTAGTCTTAAGTAAGAAAAATATGGAATTGTGTAAGACTAAGATCAAATTTTTGGGGCACACTATAGAGAATGGATTAATTGCTTTACAGAATCATGCTATTGAGTTTGCAGATAAATTTCCAGACATCATTCTGGATAAAACCCAACTGCAAAGATTTTTGGGCTGCTTAAATTATGTAAGCAATTTTTATCCAAATTTTGCAATTGACAGGTCTCTCCTAAACCAAAGACTCAGAAAGAATCATAAGCCTTGGACAAAAGCTCATACAGAATCAATCAGACAAATCAAGGCTAAGGTAAGAAAGCTCCCCATTCTTCATGTTGCAGAAGATGGATATTTCAAAATTGTAGAATCAGATGCCAGTAATATTGGTTGGGGAGGTGTGCTCAAACAGAGACCTACTGACAAAAGTATGAAAGAAGAAGAAAGAGTTGTGCAGTATGCATCTGGAACATGGAGTAAAGCTGAGAAGAATTACTCCACAATAGAACAAGAAGTTAAAGCTACCTAGAACTGTGTCAGTAAGTTCTCTATTCATCTAGCTAATAGATTCTTCTTGCTAAGGACCGATGCTAAGGCCTTAAACAAAGTTTTGAATAAAACTATCAAAAACCCTGAAGATGCTAAATTTGCAAGATGGCAAGCTTTGTTTGCTAATTTTGACTTTAAGGTCGAGCATATTAAGGGAATTGATAATTCTCTGCCAGACTTTCTCAGCAGAGAATTCATCCAGCATCGAGAACATGAAGAAGAAGAAGAAAATAATAACCATGTTATGGTTATCATCACAGAATGGGATCATGCATAGCAAAAAGAGACACTCAGGTCTATTTCAGATGATGAATCATGGGCTGTGTACAAAGAGAAATGGAGGCCTACATGGCAACTCCGAAACACAAAAGTACTTGATGCAAATCTGCAGAGCCACACTAATATTATGCATCTTGTACCTGAAAGGCGGGTCTACCCCAAAGGAAATAAGTGGATACATGACATGATATATTCCACAAGTATGACCTCCTCCTATGAAGCAGAAAGATCCCTCTCACAAGATTTTTGTGATATGTCAGTCATTTGTACTGGTGGAAGTGACAGAACAAGAATCTACTATAAGTCTTATACAATCAACCGGACAAGGTGGCTCGGAGAATATACTGGAGGAAGATACCAGACATGGCCAGGTAATAATCTTGACTTGATTTTTCCTGACACAGTTTACAATTTTGCAGGATACAAGCAACTATGGTGGGATCTGTTGAATAAGGATGGGCGCGGTGAAACTCACCACACCAAGCTCAGATTTGGACCTACCTGGATAAACCAATCCCACTATGCTTGCCCCTGGACATGTAATTGGTGGTTTGATTATGGATTAAGCACATATGGCATGGATCTAGTTTATTATGAATCATATTTCCAAAGTCAATGCAATGATTTTATAGAAAGCACTTGAGGAGAATGCTTTCACAGTCCATGTCACAAAGTCCGAGATTTGAGCCAACTTGAATATAAAATTGTAAATCCCATATTAAATTGCTACAAGAAAAGGCAATTACAATGGTTGGTTCTAACCAAAGTAAAACATCAGATCATTTTAAACAAACCCATGATAGTCAGAAGAATTTATACTAAGGCATGGGACGATGATCTGTATCCAAGACTCCAGTTTCCTGGTATTACTATCCTTGATCATGCTGAGACCAATACAAGCGGTTCTAGTGGGCTTCGCTAAAACAAAAGTATCCATAGTGTAATGATACCCAGTCACAGGTCTACAATGACAGGTCTTTTCCTGAGGGCTTTTCACCTGTTCGAAAATCATCCTCTCTGTATATAATTATTCTATTTCCTTGTGGGCCTTGTACAGAAAAGGCATCCACAGTGTAATGAACACACACTTCACATGTTAGTGTCGGATGGACGAATCTCGGTGTGGATGTCACTTCAGTGTTACTGGAAAGCCATGATTCTCCTCCACGTGTCAATAATCCGATGGACTGAATGAATGTTTGTCCCCCCTCTTTTCCTATATAAGGAGGGTTAAGCTCATTGTTTGACATTCGCATTCAGAGAGTTTAGAGTCATTTGAGTTTTTGAGTTTGAGTCGAGCCGAAGCTCCCTGCTCTGCATCTCCGCGAAGTCTCGCGATCTGCTTGCATCACAGTGCTAAGACTCAAGTCTATAGGTGATCAGAGAAGCCTGCGTGTCTATGTGCTCAGCATAGGCAAGAACCTAAAGTGGCCTGATCATAGATCGAGTCTGTATATTGTTCATCTATATGTTTTGAGTACATTCCGAGGTAATAATTACACTGATCATCTCGCCACATAAACGAGAGAGCTTAATCATGACTAGACACTTGTTTATTAGAATTTGGAGGCTATATTTTCTTAAGATATGTTTTCTCATAAATTAATTTAAAGTTAATTTATTGGTTTTTTTAAAAATTAAAGTGATTAGGAATTGTTACAGGGAAATTTTTCCTTAAATTTTATATTTTAGAGTTGATATTTAGTTAATGGGTGATTTTAAATTCAGTTATAATAATTATAATAAATTTCTATTGTGAATGATGAATTAATTTGAAACCATATGATTTTATAATAATAATTTTTTTATTATTTTAAATACTTTTTATATAAAAAAATATTATCTTATATTTCTATTTTTAAGAAAAAATTGAATATTTTCTAATTATATTTTTTTTATCTTATTTCATTTTATTTTATATATATATATATATAAGAAAAAGACAACTCTAAATTGTGAAAAAAAATTACATCGTACTTTCATATGTTTGAACATTATACATTGTTTCTTACATTTAGAGGGGTGGTAGAATAAAACCAACATTTTCTATTTATAAAATAGGTATGCAAAAGAGTAATTTTAAAGGCTTCAAATATAGATTGTAAGTTCTTGGAGTTTAGTTTATCTAACCAACACAATTATTTGCTTGATGTAATCCCCCATTAAGTATTCATAATTTGTATATTAAAGATTTGAATTACAAATATCATGTTTGTTGTGGATATATAATAGGTTATATTTAATGAATATTTGATAAACTATTCCATTTTGTACACATAACATTCTTATTAGTCCATACGGTGTTTATTCAAACAATTTCTCATTGTCAGTGAAAATGTGAAGTTGAGTTACACTTTATGCCATTTTTTGAGAAAAAAATATCAATTTTTTTTTTCTTTCTGTTCTTCAACTTTCGACAAGACAAAACAAATTTTCTTTTAGAATTTCATTTTACGATAAAAATAAAACTTGTCAAAAATTTTATTAGCTTTCTATTACTTATTTTTTGGATTTTTTTAATTCACATTTGATATGTCAAGTTAACATTTCTTTTAGTGTGTATTCTTTAACAATCAAAGGATTCATAAAAAATCATGTTCGAATGCATTGGTGTATTCTTTGAAAATTTTGTATTTTTGAGAAAAAAATGTGTTACAACAATATAGAGAGGGTCTACTTCAGTTTCATTATATTTACGAAACCAACGGATGCATATCATAATTACTAGAATTTTTTGAACTGATCCAATATGAAAAACTGCATATTTTGAATATGTTTTAGCTCGCACGAAATTTCTCAATATATTAGTTATAAACTAAAAATATAAAAAATTACCCATTACAAACGACAAACAAATGTAATGCACCATAATTGTTTCAATTTTTTTACAGTGTGTCTTGGAAGATACAGAATTTTGATTTCACTGAACCATAATGACCTTCAGAAATTGTTTGCACCCATTTTATTACAAAAATAATCGAAATTAATAAATATTTATGTAATTGAATAAAAGTTATATTTCTTGAAAGTAGATTACGTGTTAGAAATGTTTGCCTTGATTTTGACAATAAATTCACAAATTTTGATGGAGTTTAATCATTCCAAAGTTGAAGAAATGTGTTAAGAGCAGAGTTGTTGTGTACTTGCATATGTCTTAGTTCGGCCGAACTTTTAAAAAAGTTCAGTTGATTTTTTTTTTGCCCCGTTGACCTGTTAATTCTAATGACAAAAAAGTTCAGCCAAAAGTTTTAAAGAATTTCGGCCAAATTTTTTATCGAAATTACATTGGCCAGAAAAATCGATGAAGCCCCTCCAAAAAAACATTTCGCGACTATATAAATAGCAGAAAATGGAATCATTATTTTCGCATAATTTCGTACATTTCTTCATTTGGGTTGATTTTGTAAATGAACTTTTTTTGGCTTAACTTTCAAAGAAATATTTTTGGGCTTAGTATTCAAAGGATTTTTTTGGAGGTATTTTTTAAAGTGATATATTTTAGAGGCTTTTTGGGCTTAGTTTTCAAAGGACTTTTTTTTGGAGGTATTTCGCTTAACATACATTTTTTTAGAGATTTTTTGGCCTTAATTTTCAAAGGACATTTTTTGGAGGTATTTTTTAAAGTGACATTTTTTAAGAGGTTCAGCTTAATTTTCAATGGACATTTTTTGGAGGTATTTTTTAAAGTGACATTTTTTTAGAGTATGTTTTCTGGGTTGAAGTAAATATTTTATAATGATTTTTTCAAGTCAGTTTTTCTCTATGTTTTTAAACGAATTTTTTTTGCATGACTTGAAAGGAAATATTCTGAGCTCTATCTCATTTTTAAAACACATTTTTTGGTAGAATTTTTAAAGTAAGTGTTTTGGGTTGAAGTATGTCTTCTGTGAATTTTCTTTAAAATCAGTTACTTTTTAAATTAAATCTTTTGTGATGTTTTTTTAAATGAGATTTTGTTTAAATTTTTGAAGGAATATTTTTTAGATTTATACTCAATTATCATGGGAAATCGAAGGAATTGCAAGATAAAATATGATCGAGCAAGAGATCCCGAGGAACATAGAGAACAAGGGAGAGAATATTGCAAAAAAAGAGAGAATACACTCAAATATTGAAAGGGAGAATCAATCTGAACTAGAAGTTGAGGAAAGTATGTAAATGTAAGTATTATAAATTTGATATTTAAAATTTAACTAGTGTATTGTGAAACTTAATTTTTATTTGATGAACTAATTTGAAAAAAAAAATTCAATGTAAAAAAAAGAGATATTCCTAAAAACATTAATGATGAAATATAAAATTTTGAAAGAGAAAGTGAAATACATATTGAAAAAATGATTGAAGATGTTGAGAATGTTGAAAAAAAATCAAGTGAAGAAATTGAATCACCAGGTATGTATATACATATGTTGAATGTGTGTGTGTGTATATATATATATATATATATATATATATATATATATATATATATATATATTGAATATGAAAACTTATTATGTATATTTAATTCAAATATGTACAGATGAAATCAATATCGATGATGAGATGTTAGAAAATGTTGAAACTCACACATATGGAGATAAAAAGTGTACCATGTTATACGATGCCATGTTAATCACATTATTGATTCGTTCTTCAAAGATGAAAATGTGGCAGTTCAAGCCCAAAAGTTGAAAAGTTTATTAACCTCAAAAAAGTAAAAAGAAGCTATGAATTTATTGGGTATTCGAAAATCAACAAAAGATAAAAAAAAATGAAGGAAAATGTGATAAAAAATATAAATACTACTCTAAAGTCAATTGGAATATCTAGAAAGAAAAGTGATTTGGATGAACATAGAGATATAAAAATGGCAGTGGTTTCATCAAGTACTAAGGAGAATCTCTTGGTAAAACCTATGGCACAAGTATTCAACCTCATGAAAAACATTACTCAAACATCACAAATTTTGATTGAAAATAGATGTAAATGATGAAATCACTTGTTGGACAACTATTTGTAGGCAACCATACAAAGATAGTCTTGCAGAAGATGTTAAAATAATATATATGAATATTGGATGAAAAATTCACATGATTCACCAAAAGCAATGGATGTGATGCGAAGAAGAATAGCATGAAATCAGTATGAAGAGAATGCAAAACATTTCTTGGACACCAATCAGATAGAGTTGTTCAACAAGTTCAAGGAATAGAATCATGACTTTGATGTCTCAATCAGTGCTTTTGTGTAACAAAAACCTTGGTATGTTAAACCTATCAATGTATGAAACACTTGTTTTTGTCGTTATCATGTGGAATTTCAGTTATATTATGACACATTCATTAATTTTCGTAAAACATTTTTGAAATATTCATCTCTTCCTTCAACTATCCATGATTTCTGTAATGTCCCTAAATTTCTGCCTTTTAAAATAGGCAGTTAAGGACTTGAAGGGTCAAAGTGGACCCCAAAGAAAATATTGAGGATGGATATATTTTGTTAAGTAAAGTTAATAAAATAAAATGGAATTAATGTGCAATGACTAGATTGAGATTTGAGATCTGGAAACCAAATCCATGAGGATGGATAAGGTGATAAGACTTTCCCACAACCTCTAGAAATCCTTGGAAGGAACAAAACAAGATGGTATATAATGAGAAGATGTTTCCAAGAGTTTTCTTCACAACTCCAAATATTCATAATGATGAAAATCTGACCATAACTATAATCCATGATGTGGTTAGTCATTGGTCTGGTATTCTTCTTGAAGTTTGGTATTTACAACTAGACAACACAAGTCGTGAAAACAAAAATCAAGTTCTTTCTGGGTATCTAAACATGCTCGTTGAATTGGGAATTTTTAAAAAGACAAAGGTTGGCTTCCTTCTTTTTTGGCATACTCATGATCATATTGATCAAATGTTCAGTCATTTTTTAGTAACATTGAGGAGGAAAGGTGTTAGGAGCTTGCCATCATTAATTGAATGTATTAAGAAATCGTACATTCCAGAGATTTTTTTTCATGTGTTGGAAGAAAATATTGACATGCGAAGGTTTATTTTGGGATCACATGATGAGGAGAAATGCATTGAAAAACTTAACGAAATTAGCTTCCAGCATCAATTTTGTATCAAAAAAATTGATGGGATAGCACTTATATGGGGCAAGAAGTATTAAATTGTTGCAGAATGGGGGCCATCATCAGGTTTAGAATTTTTTAAGTTCATTCCAGAGCATCCAATATTTTCATCAAAGATATTGTTATTATAGTCAGTTGCTCAACTCCATAATGCATGAAGGCATAAGAGAGACAAATTATTCTGAATGTCTGGATGAAATTGAAATATGTGTAAGAGATACATATCAGTACTTCGATGTTTTTGATTCATTTTGGTGGGAGTCTTTTTTCAGTAATCAAAGTGATATGATTTCAAGATTAATAAATGAGTATACGCTTTTTAAGACTCCTTTTTGTTTTCACAAAATATGCAAAATGAACATCAGGAAACCCACATTGTTGAACAACAATAGTCTCAAGCTATTATTAATTCTCCACAGGTAGAGGAAATGGAAATCTATATTAGTTCTAGAAGATCATGTGCACAACATGAAGCCATGGAAGACCTTTACATGGGTTCTGTGCAGGATGTTAAGGAGGGTTGAATGATATCAGTGTTCACAGATGAATATCCACTTGGCTCTCCATTTTGGATTTCCAAGGTTATAAAGGTCATTAATGAAAATGAAGATATTACAGCTATTGATGTACATTGCTATTCCACAAGTACCCACCCTTTCAATGTTGTGTACAAGCCAGAGATGGTAGTTGAAAAAAAATTGGCAGAAAAAGAAAAATAAAGGGCACAAATATAAATCGTCACCACACAGATGTCTTAAAATTGGAGGATGTTGACATAATTGTGTATAAATTCAATTTCACAAAGAGAGGGACTCTTCGGTTGAAGACCATAAATATTTTGAATAAATTGCTACTAGAACAATTATTGTTGAGATGGGACTCTGCAGAATGTAGTCGTGGATCTACAAGACATTTGAACTCTGAAATCATGGGCATGCATGTTGACTTAGATGGAGCACTAGTTGATGAAAGAGAATAATATGGATCATCTTCATCTGCATCGAGCCATTCATTTGAATATGTAGGTTTTGAAGGTATGCCAGAACCTATGGTTGATTTTGAATAACTGTCTAAGACACTTTTCTGTAATTGATGTTCGCATTTTAACATGAAATAAAATTTTTGACTTCCATCTTATTTTTCAATAAGTTATGAGGCATTTCTATGTTTTTTGGATTATATGTTTTAATTATGAAGAATTCAACTCTTTATAATATCCACATCACAAAAATTAATTACATAAATAATTTTTGTTATATTCAATGTACCAATGTTGATATTTTGATTAAAAGTAAAAAACAAAATAGAAATGAATGTTGAATTTTTAGATTATGCAGTGATATTACCATGATATTATGTATTGTTACCATTTGGTGTAGGACACTTTTAAAATTTTTAAAAATTATATGCCTCATTGAAAGGGGACACTTTGTTTTGATGCTTGATTTTCAGGTTTTGGTTGCAATTAGATTTAAATTGGTCTTATGCTAGGATTTGAAAAGAGATATATTTTTATCCTTTAAAATTAAAATTACTCTTGGAATAATAAATTTTTCATTTACTTTTTCATTTTTAAAATTTTTTTAAGTCATATAATTTCTCCATAATTTCATGGTTCAAGTATGTTGAAAACTTAAGATTTAAAAACTTGAGATTTGCAACTTGTCACTAAGGTTTTTATGCACTACAAAATTTTATCTTTAACGTTATGGTTGAAAACAATTACAATTTTAGGGTTGTTTAGAGTCAAGATATTTTATGTTTAAGAACAGGATGAAAATTGTTCGAAATGATAAGCCCTTCAGACATGATTTTCTTTATATTTGACATCATTTATCAAAATTTTTAGAATTTTATGATTTTTCATTGTCATAATATGTTGTCTTTAATTCCATTGTTACAACGTGTCAAAAGTGTGACACAATGTTTTTTTTTTGTTATTACAGCATCAACTCATTTTGTTTTGGCGGTGTTTTTTCAATCCTTTTTCAAGAAACAATTTACTTTTTAGCATATTTTTATAAAATGTTGAAATTTGACCTTCAGAAAAAAAACAAGTGTGTTCTGGAATACACAGTTTTTGTTTTTCGGGCGTTTTTTCATGTTTTTTGAGTATTTTTGGGCTAGAGTTCCCGTTTCGAGGTAATAGTTCCCATTTCATCGGTAACAATGTTTCTTTAGGCTTGTTCCTCAAGGAAAAATGGTCACCCACTTTGAATTCTCTATGAATTATATTTTTGGCTGCATGGCTCGTTTGTCTATCCTTAACTGTTTTAATATTTTGTTGAATTTTATTCATAGTTCTTTCCATCTACAATGCATCAGGGCCAAGAGTTAGATTATCTTCTGGTTGACTCTAGCTAAGTGGTGTGTGGCACTTTCTACAATAAAAGGCTTTAAAAGGACTCATATTTATTGAAGCTTGATAACTATTATTATATGCAAATTCTGCTAAATGTAGAAAATCTTGCCATTTTTTACATCTATCCATAACATACATGTGTATCATGTCTTCTAAAATATGGTTGGTTCTTTCGGTTTGTCCATCTGTTTGAGGATGGCATGCGGTACTAAAGTTCAATTCGGTACCCATTCCTCCAAACAGAGTTTTCCAATAGGCTGAAGTAAATTTTGCATCTCTGTCAGATATAATCATTTTTGGAATATCGTGGACCTTCGCAATGTCTTTCATGAATACATTGTTGAGTCAAATTATATGCTTATAATTTTCCAATCATAAATTGTCAACCGAGGAAGCTAAACTGATGAGATGTAGTGCAAAGTATATGTAGGATGATTACATCAAGTGTTAATATATTCTACACACCGACTAATTCTTATTTCCTATGTCAATACTTTCCAGCAATGGCTATGGAGTGGCATATATCATCCCTCTTGAGCATTTAGGATTGATGATATTGACCATGAAAATATAAATATCAAACGACAATCAACAACTCATGCTTCTCTCCTGTATCAATAATTTGCAACAATGGCTATGGAGTGGCATATATCATCCCTCTACAACACTTGGGTTTGTTTATATTGGTGTAGGAAAAGATAAAAGGTAAACCACAATCAATAATCCAACTTAAAGAGCATGAATCCAAATATTGATGAAATAAAAAGAGCTCATTAACATAAAGAATTAAATCACTTATCCAATTAACATTTTGCTGAAGGAAATCCAAAAAAGAAAGTACTAGCTGTGTACAGGAATTATTGATGCATAAATGAAATAGAAATAAAACACACACTATGATGTGGGAGTTGTGAGCGAAGGGGGCCCTCCCTCATTCACAACTCCTTCAAAAGTCAAAGAACCTGCTTAGAAAGGTAAACATAACATATTCTATTTTATTAATCTAGAAATTACAGTCAAGTACAGTCTGATATCTTGCTATCAAAATAAATCCCAACCCAACCTCCTTTAAAAAGAGAAATACATCAGATTTATACATTTCTCGAAGCCCATATTTGGCTTGAACAAAGTATATCACTAATCTAATCCTGCAACCAATAATAGACATAAAAATTTACAAAGTAAACTTCTGTTGAGTCTAATCCATGACTGGAAGCATGGATTAGAAAATTTCTATTATGCGTCTAAAGTTGTTTATCCATGTGGGCACGAGAGAAGATCTGAAGGTTTGGGTGGTTGCAATAAAGGATTTAGAACAGTGAATAGGACAACTTCCATATGCAGTAAATTCCCTTCAAAACCCGTTTCTTTACAAGATCTGGAGATGAGTTAAACATTGTCAACCATCAATCTTGCAGTAGGAAATCAAGTCTGTTTGTAGGAAATCGACGTATATGGAGGAATATCGGTCGCATGAGGTGTTTGCAAGATTTGCGGAACTGTTCGAATCTAGAAAATCTCTGCATGAGTTGTAGACTATGTAGAGTATTAATGCAATAAAGACAAAACTAGATGAAAGAATACTCGAATTTAGATAAAATGACACTTCTTATGATAATTTAACATACTTTAGGCATATGGTACCCATTTTAGCAAAAACTAGATAACATAACTGAACTAGGTATAACTAAAGAGCAAAAAGGCTTCAAAAATAGGGGAGGCAATGATCTCAATGGAATGTATTATTTTTATTGTGTTAAGTATCCAAACAACAATTAAAATGTGTTTATAAGGTTCTCTGAAGTTTACAGGTGAAACAAATGGTTTTAACTTGGCTAAAAAGATCTATGCGTGAGGTTAAAGCATGTAAATTTCTTGTATAATATTTTCTAGCAGTAAATAATAGAGAAATAAACATCACATGTAACAATACTCAAAAAATTTGATGAAGCATTTCAACCCTCCTAGGCTACATCTACTGGCCTAGCTCCCAATGGCATGTCCCTCATATCTTATTGCTCAAAAATGGTAAATACATGTGAATAAAAGCCCTAAATTTCTATGCTCTATGTAAAAACAACTTCATAATGCTAGAATTAGTCAGGAATGACTATTCATTTGTAGAAAACAAAGAATGGATGCTCAATACATTGAAAACACCATAGTGGCCCTAGTGGCTCCTTGACCTCTCCTGAAACTTAACCTGCACAATATTACCTATGATGGCTTGAAAACCTCTTCTAATGTGCTCAGAATGTTGAGAACACCCAAAATTGACTATTCATGCATCAAAATTGGTCAAATATCGAAGGCGTTATGACCAAAAGAGTAAACTGGCCAATATGCCTTAGAAAAATCCACTAATTGTGGAGAAACTCTAGATAGCGCGACTAAACTAGCATTGGCCACTGAATTTGGGGGTCCACCAGCATCTCTGCTAACTAAACCATTGAACTGGTAGTTAACAATAAATGTTGGAGGGCACATGTGATCGCTCCTCGTGTTGACAGCCAAAATGACCGTCAGGTTTTTTGGTGGGTTACGGTTACAATAAATGTAACTCCGCATGTGAATGCGCTTGTTTAACTGCCCGAATTAGCCATCGGTTTCCTGGCCACCACAGTTTGGATTTTCTCTCGATTATGAGCCTAGGGTCTCATGGAATGGGGGCTAGCCCCCTTTTGTCACCGTTTATTTTAGTGCCTGGTAAACGAAGCTTGGTTGCATGAGGGAGTGGTTGACCCTCAAGGGATGGCCCTTCCTGGTCCTCCATATGCATAACCGTAAACGTCTAAAACTGCATGGTAAAATATTAGTTTTAAGAATCACTGCAGGAGGAGTGGTAAGGTGGTCGAGTAGAGGGCGAGAAGTTGGCTATTCAAATCTGGTGGCCTATCAAAAATTTTAGATAACCATTAGACCTTCGGCCTGGAGCCACGTGGCAACCTCCGAGCCTGCCACGTGGCAGCCCTTAATTTTCTCATTTCAACACAAATTCAACCAACTTTAAAATCATACGCTTCCATTTTTCGAACTACGATTGGCCATTACAGAATATTCTGGGGAATATTCTCTTTTTAATTTTTCAATTTGCCAAGTCAAAATTGGTCAAAGTCATTTTTTTGGAGTTTACTGGGATTTTCAAACCTTTAGAACTTCTACATATGACCTCCGTTTTGCGAACCATTTGCGGTGGAAGAATTGCAGCAACACGAACTGTCTGATTGATTAGGTTGAATTTTTTTTTGAGCATTTTAATGTTTGAGCATTTTTTAACAATGGACATGATCGTGTGATCACACCTCCCCACTGGGAAGCTTTTGGACCCAAAAATCTCTCTGGACTACTTAACATTAAGATGAGGAGACTGTGTCCCCACTCTTCCAATCTTAATCCACTGAAATTTCCCTAATTTCATTAATTGGAGCTTTTCATGAAACGAAAATTTTTTCCTTGATTCCATTGACCAACCGTTGTCGACTTTGACATTATCATGCTGCAGATTTTTGAAACTTGCAGAACAAAAACTTAACCTTGTAGTAAAAATATTTTTTCTACATTGGTCTATAATCAAAGGAAACTAAAAAATACTTTCACCTTACATCCTGTCCTTATGGCGATTTTTTTATAAATTAGCCTTGTACTTGTGTCGATTCCTCACCAAGTTTCTTTTCCATTATAGCATGCCTTTGTGATACCAGAAATGATCATTGCTAAATCTTGTGCCTTTCTAGTAAGTTCCTTTGCCCTCTCTTGGACCTTTCCAACTTCTTGCAGTAACACTTTTTTTCAGCACCGTTCGACGCTAAAGACGATTGCTACAACTTCTTGTCATCTTCTTTCAATGACAATCTGCTTTCAAACTGAAACAACTCATTATTTACTTCAGCATTTACATGAAAATGATTATATTAAACTTCTCTTTGTTTAATCATCATCAATTTCAAGTTTTGACTTGCATTGACAAGCCTATTCATTTGCCTTGCATTAACTAAAGAAGAGTCTAGTTTTTTATGATGAGCTCTCAAAATGTACTCCTTGCCATCCTTAAATAAATGGTACTTGTTCTCATGGTGATGTAAGATAGCTTTCCTATCATACAAGTAAGGACTTCCCAACACCATACCTGTTATATCAAGCAGAACAACATCTAATTGAACCATGTCAATGAAATGTGTTGTTATTGCAAAGTGAAACATGCACTTCTTTGAAACCTATAAATTTTCATCCTTACAAATTAAACCAAGTGGATATGGTTTTGGATGTGGAATGGTCTCAAGATTAATTTTCTTGACTAAGTATTCAGAAATACAGTTCGCTTATGACCTACTGTCAAACAATGTGTCAACCTTGGTATGTTTGGAAATGACCCTCACATGAAACAGTTCAATTCTTGTTTCTTCACTTGGAGCTTCTATGTGACAGTTAGAAATACTAGAACTGGGTATGTTTTAATTCTCTTTCCCCTTTATTTTCTTTAGTACCATAGCTATGATTTTTGTTTCATCTCCTGATTCTGACCCTAGGTCTTGTCCAGCTATTTCAACTATCCTTCTTTTCTCCTTAGCTTTATCTTTGGCTTTAAAACTTTATGGTTTCAACTCTGGATGAAGTTTCCAACAATGGTCCTCATCATGGCTAGTTTTAGAACAGTGTTTGCAGAAGAATTTTCCCTTTTCTTTTCTAGTATTTTCATTTTTCTTTTTCCTCCATTTGCCTTTAAACTCACTTTCGTTATTCCAATCTACGTTTGGTTTTCCCCTTGCCTCTAAATGTGTGCCTTGAACACAAACTTCATCTAGGTTTGTTGGGTTAAACATGAGAATGATATGTCTTAGGTAAGTATGTAAACATCCTATATACTTGAGTAAAGTGTCTTAGCTATGCAAATATACTCCTAGTAAAAGAACTCTTCTTATAAATTCTTGAGTATACACTTGTACATTTTGTCCTTTCAATTGTTTAAATTTTTTCGAGTCCATTATGGATTTCTGTATGTGAGCTAATCAATAAAACTGTTGTTTTATTACAGAAAGGAAATCATTCCATGATAAGATAATCTTACCATATTTCTTGATCTCCTCATAGGTCTTGGCTTCCCACCAAACAAGTGTTGCACCTTCCATTCTCAATGAAGCTAGCTGAATTTTGGTTTCATCATCATGAAAATTTTGAATTCTCAAATAGACGTCTAATTGCCTAATCCAATTATCTAGATTTTCTGCATTAACTTCACCATCATACTTTGGCAATTGAAACTTAACATCAAGTTTTAGAAAAGGACTTTTACCAGTGTTCTTTGACTTGTATGGCTGATGTACTGAAGATGAAGTAGAGGTTGATGAAGATGAAGATGAGGGTGATGATGGCAAATTTCCATTGTCTCCATTTCCTCCATTACCCTTCTTGGATTTATCTTCATCATTATGGCCTCTTGACGATCCTTCTCCTTCCTTATGAAGTTTAGATCCTTCTCCTTCTAGTCTTTCATTCCTTTATTGGTAAATAACACTCACCATTTCAGTCAAGTCAAGGAATGATTTCTTGAACACTCTTTCTTTCACCTTGGGATCAACTTCTTCATGGATTTATCCTTCTCCTGAATTCATTCTTATGGCTTCTTCTGCTGCTATTTGAGGAAAAATTGAAGGTGTAGATAATGGCACTCTTTCCCTCCTTGGATGAGGATTAATTTGGACCTTCACCAATTGACCTTCTCCTCTCTTAAGCTTCAGCCTAGTAAGCATTAAAAATCTTGAAAACTATTAAACAAATCACTGAACAAATGTTAAACAAAGAGAATAATATAGGTTAACCTAATACTCAACCTCAGCTCTGACACCAACTTGATTTGAATGGAATATATTAGTTTTGTTGTGATAAGTACCCAAACAGTAATTAAAATGTGTGCATAAGGTTATCTGAAGTTTGCAGGTGAAACAAATAGTTTTAAATTAGTTAAAAATATTTATGTGTGAGTTTAAAGCATGTAAATTGCTTGTATAATACTGTATAGTAGTAAATAACTGAGAAATAAACATCACATGTAACAATACTCGGCAAATTTGATGAAGAATTTCACCCCTCCTCGGCTAAATCTGCTGGTCCAGCTCCCAATGGCATGTCCCTCATATGTTATTGCTAAAAAATTGTAGGTACATGTGAATAAAATCCTGAAATGGTTGTTATCTCTACAAAAAAAACTTCAGAATACTTGAATTACTCAAGAATGACTATTCATTCGCAGAAAATAGAGAACGGATGTTCAATACACTGGAAACACCCTAGTGGCCCTAGTGGCTCCTTGAACTCTCCTGAAGCTAAACCTGCACAAGGTGACCTCTTATGGCTCTAAAACCTCTACTGATGTGTTCATAATGTTATGAATACCCCAAATTGATTATTCATGCATCAAAGTTGGTCGGATATCTAAGGAGTTATGGCCAAAACAGTAAACTACCCAATATTCCTTAAAAAACTCCACTAATTGTGGACAAACTCCAGAGAGCGCTAATAAACTAACACTGGCCACCAAATTTGGGGGTCCGCCAGCATTTCTACGAGCTAAAACACCAAACTAGAAGTTAAAAATAAATGTTGGAGGGTGCATGTGACGGCTCCCCGTGCTGACCGCTGAAATGACCGTCAGGTTGTTTGGTAGGTTATGGTTACAATAAATGTAACTCTGCATGTAGACGCACTCATTTAACTTCCTGGATTAGCCACTAGTTTCCTAGCCACCGCAGTTTGGATTGGATATTGGTTTTGAGCCCGAGGTCTCATGGAGTGGGGGTTGGCCCACTTTTTCTGCTGTTTATTTTAGTGCTTGGTCACCGAAGCTTGGTCGCATGAGGGAGGGGTTGGCCCTCTAAGGGTGGCCCTTCATGGTCCTTCATACGCACAACCGTTAACATTTAAAACTATTTGGTAAACCATAATGGTTAATAATCATGGGTAGGAGGAGTGGTAAGGAGGTCGAGTAGAGGGCAAGAAGTCGGTTGTTCAAATCCGGTGGCCTATCAAAAATTTTACATAGGCATTAGTCCTCCAGCCTAGGGCCACGTGGCAACCTCTCGACCTACCATGTGGAAGCCCTTAATTGGTTCATTTCAACACAAAGAGAACAAACTTTCAAATCATACACTGCCATTTGTGTAACTGCAATTGGCCTTTACAGAATATTTCGACGAATATTCTAGGAATATTATCTGGAATATTCTATTTTTAATTTTTCAAATTGCCAAGTCAAAATTGGTCAAAATTATTTTTTTAGAGTTTACTGGGCTTTTCAAACTTTCTTATCTTCTACATATGACCTTCATTTTGTGAACCATTTTTGGCACTAGAATCACAGAGACGAGACCTTTCCAGTCGCTCAGGTTGTGAACACTTTTGAGCACTTTCACTTTTGAGCATTTTTTAACAATGGACATTATCTCCTGATCAGGAAAGGCCTAAGATAGGTGTCAAAAATGGGTATAGTTCAGAATTAACATATTCCCCACACCAAAATTATTGCATGTCCCTATGCAAGAAAAATTGAGGCAGTTCCCAAACAAAAAATCAACATTTCTCCTCAGCTGCAGCTACTACAACCAGATGATCTAGCTGGGCCTGACTAGATTCCACTTTAATCTGTCCTATGCATGCTTCATTCTTCATCTTCAAGTGGTTGATATAGGCCTGCTTCTTTTTCATGATGCAAGTTTCTTTGTCATGCCACTCTTCGTGTTCTTTCAGCATCTTAAGGTTATTTTCCTTCAGGGCCGCCTTCTCTGCTTTCAAAGCTAGTTCCAAAAGCGTAAGTTCCTTAATGGTCTCTTCTAGCATATGTTGAGACCATTTATTCAATGGATTCACCTCTCTCTCACGATTCCCCTTTGAGGATTGGGGCACAGTAAAAATCCTCCTGAGCTTTCATGGTTCCATTCTGACTTTCCTACAGTGAAGGATGTTGGAAGGACATAGTTTCCTTGTTAATGAATGTACTAGGGTTTACCTTCTCCTTTTCGTGGCATGGCCACAAGACTTCTCTGTCTTCTTGGTAACCTATTTGGGTGGTGTCCCTTCCTTTTATGTATCCTTAACGACCAGACGAGGAGCCTCGCTTCTGGTATATAATTTATCAGGGCTAGAAGGCTTCTTCTACTGTGAGCCATCCATAGTATTTTCATGGCTCACCATAAATTCTTCAGCCCCATCATATTCTTTCACCTCTAGTTTCTATGAGGGATTTTCATCCCTAACTCCTGAGGAGTTAGAATCTCCAACATTCACAAAATGGTTTTCTGTCAGAAAGTCCTCCCATGACTTTTTCTATTTCTGCAAGACTTCCACCAGAATAATATTCACCAGCCTGTGATGGTAGAGGTTTTACTCTATGTGGGCTACCTTGTATTTCGTGGCCATCGACATTTTCATCAATGAAATTTTTAAATAATAGGGAAAATCTAGGGGCTTGCCTCGGAACTGTCCGAAAAGCCTAATATGAAACAAGAATGTGAGGCCAAAGCGACCCTCACAGATAACATACTTTTGCAGGAAAAATAGTAACTAACAATATACAATCCTTAAAAAATCCTTCAGAATCCCCATACTCCAGTTGGGGTTAGAGTGATCCTTATGCAGGAAATATGCTCACATTTCTTTGTTGAAGCGGCGAATTTTAAAACATCCTCCATCTTATAGAATTTTGCGTGTCCGTGTCACCAAGTCTTCCATAAACCTGAACTGTATGTTTCCAACATGTTCTTTATCCCTATTTAGGTTTAGGGCAAAGGATTTTTTTACTTCAGAGTTATGGCCGCATCCATCCTACCTTTTATATTCTCACATTGTTGCAAGGATCAATTTCCAGCAACGCAAGGTTTTGTGGCTCGAATTGGGCGGGGGTTCAAAGCTTAGACATAGCGGAGGAGAGAATGGACAGGTAAGTGAGGAAACAGACAGGGAAATTGAGGGTAGAAGGAATAGAGAAAATGCAGGTTGCGAAAATATAGTTTGAGACTTATGTAACAGTTTCGACAGTGGAAGGAACTAAATAGGAAATACAGGATCTAGCCTATAGGACAGACCTCAGAAGTACAACCACCATCGGCATAATGATGACAGGTGATGGGATTAATGCTGCAATGGATAATGACCACAAGGGTTACCAAAGCCTTAGTTATGCAAAATTTTAAAAATTCAAGCGTCATTATACCTTTAGCTCGAGCATCTTATCACCGGTTCTACATTACCGCTTACCTCCAACACTCCTATCCTCGATGATGTAGCTTTATATTGAAATGATAACCTATTACATTAGACATATAATCCATGACCTTAAGAAAATAATTATTGTTATTACTTTATTACATGATTTTAATCTAATGTTCTGTTTAATGATTTTGTTTCTTTTCTTTTGTCTTTTCAGGAAACCTAGGTGTTGCTATGCCTGCCAAATATTCTACAGGAATTTAAAACTAATAGTCAAACATTTTACAGGAATTAAAACTACAAAAACTGAGTATTTCGTAGAATCAATTGTTAAATATTCTTCAAGAATTGAGCTTCAACTGATGGACATTCTTCAGGAATTAAAAATTGCAACTCCTAAACATTCTGGAGGACTTGAAGCTGAATCTACATGAACCGATTTCTCCACCCATTGTGTACAGTCAATTTCACATGAATTAATGTGTTGATTTCAAATGTGTAATGGCCTCATTGGATTACCAACCATTGGGTTAAATTTTTAACCAATGCGAGGTCCATCACAATTAATGGGAGTGTGGACCAAGGTACCGTGATGCATCCTATTAGGTGTGAATATATGAGTTGTTTTCAAACCCCCCCTATAGGATCTAGTAGTAAAGAAGCCATGATGATTCTCCTTAAACACTGTCGAGATAGCCTGTCATTGGGGCATACAAGCTTCAAGGAATTTCAAGGCTCTAATCTTGCACCCAGATAATTTTTTGATGTCGATGGGCCAGAATTGTTGGAAGGAGGGCCTTAAGAAATCCCACATCATTCCAACATGAGAAATCCATATATTAACTCAAAAAAATAAATTTATTCAGAGGATCCAAAAGGGTCTGCTAACCTGTGTTTTTAACGAGCCCATTACTAGTCCATGCTTGCCAGATTTCAATTTTAGAGAGTCTGAAATATTGAAAAAGAAGACTCCATGGGGATCCTTTTCCATAAGTATTCCACTAGGCCCAGAAAAAAGGAACAAACCTATACCCAATATACATTCTTCTCATGGTTTACCGAGCATGAGGAGGAACAGAGTGATCGCATTGTATCAGCAAGGAAATAAGGAAGAGATAGTGGAAGGAATGATCCCTTACCTTAAGATCTCTAGCTATTTCTTCTTCACAATTTCTCCACAAATTCCTCCTTAGAGTGGGGTTTTTGATATAGCTTGAGTCTATGCCCATTCATTAGGAAGGTAACATTCTCATCATCAATAGTTTTAATCTGAATAGATCCATTATAAAAATCTTTTTCAATCTCGTAGGGGCCTAGCCAATGTGTGTTAAATTTCCCTTTGAAGTTTTTAAATTTAGAATCATACAACAATGCCCAGTCTCCCTCTTTGAATTGCTTCTTCTTCATGTATTTTTCATTCCATTTATCCCTTTCTTGTTGGATCAAGTCAATATGCTAAAAAACATTCTCCCTAATCTCGTCTAACTCATTGAGCTACAAGATTCTCTGTTGTTATGCTTCATCAATGTTTATACCCAAATTTGATACCATTATAAAGGTCTTAATCTAAAATTTCATGGCCAACAAAACTTGTTTTCCATACTCTAGTTCATACAGAGAGAATCTAGTGGTACTTCTGCATGTAATATGGTAAGCCCACAAGGCCTCAAGAAGTTTTTCAAACCAATCATTCTTGTGTAATTGTACTGTCTTGGTAAGGATTGTTTCCATCACCTTGTTGGTTGAATCCAGTTTCCCATTGGTCCGTGCATGATAAGGGGTGGACTTCCGGTGGGTAATCTGGTATTTTTACACCATTTCCTGCATAAGGTTAGACACAAACTGAGCACCCTGATCAATAACTATTTCCCTAGGTAATCCAAATCTTACAAAAATGTCAGATAAAATAAAATCTGCCACTTCTTTTTCCGTTGCTCTAGGTAGTGTTGTTTCCTCCACCCACTTTGTCACATAATCGGTACAAACCAAAATGTACTTCTTACCTTTGGACATAGGATTGATGGGACCTAAAAAATAAATAGCCCACCTCTTGAATGGTTCTATGAGAACTTGTGCTTGCAAAGGCATCTCATCTAATTGTACAGGTCGCCGCATTCTTTAGCAGCTATCACACTTCCGAACATACTCCTTTGCATCCTCGAAGAGATTAGGCTAATAATAACATGTGTGAAGGATCCCATAACCCATCCTCTTTTCTGCAAAGTTTCCTCCAAAAGGTTCATCATGACATGCTCTCAAGATGTCATAGATCTTATATTCTCTGACACACCTACAGATAATCAAATCAGGTCTAGTAAAAAAGAGATCTCCCCCAATCCAAGAATAATCAACACTTTTCCTAATGATTCTCTTTTTATGATTGGATGAAAAGTAAGGTGGAAATTTTTTCCTGTAGCAAGATAATTGGCCATGTATGCAAACCAATGTGTTTTAACAGAGATGGAAAACAAATTTCATTTGGAAAGTTATCATTAACAGGAACATCCTCACCTGCATGGTTGAGCCTAGACAAGAAATCAACTACCTAATTTTCTTTTCCCGGTCTATCCAATACTATGATGTCAAATTCCTGTAGCAGAAACAATCTCCTAGTAATTCTGCCATTAGTGATTAGTTTATTCATGAGATAATGAATAACAAAATGATCTCTGTGTACAAAAACTTCATAACCCATGATGTAATGTATAAACTTGTTAATAGCACAAATCACAACAATAAATTCTTTTTCAGCTACAATGTAATTCAGTTCCACAAGAGTCAATTTTTTACTAATAAAATAAATGGCATGGGTTACAAGATCCTCCTTCTTACTGAATACTTCTCCTATTTCTGAATCAGAGGCATCAATGGAAATATGAAAAGGAAAATTCGAATCGTGACCTCTCAAGACAGGTGCTAAAGAAATATTTTCCTTGAGTTTATCAAATGGAGCTTGAATCTTATCATTCTAATGAAATTTTGATCCTTTTGTTAATAATTTAAAAAATGGAGTGGATACATTTGTAAATTTTTCAATAAAACTTCTATAGTAATCTGCATGTCCATGTAATATTCCTATTTAGGAACAACTCATGAATAATACAATGAAAAATGCATTTTCAGAAAAATATGCTTTGGAATAGGAAAATGACTCTTCAATTCTTTATATCAGACCATATACAAACTAAATCCAATATTTTAGCTGAAACAAATAATACTAGGTGGGTTAAACAGGTCTCCCAAACCTAGTTATCTTCAAGAGAAGGCCCAATGAGGGGCTGCAGCAAAGTAAAACACTCTACTGAAAGTGCATAGAGATATAAATGAATAAAATATGCTGATAGACACTCAAAAAATGATTTCAAGTACAACAACAACTTAGATTTGAATTTAGGATCCAAAAGGTGAGGAAAAGCAGTGATTTCGACCCTAAAATAGGTGTATTCAGATATCTGTGTAACATTAAGGGAAATGGCGAGAGTTTATTTTATATTAGGGACCTATTCTCCAAATTTTAGCTCAAAAAAAGCATTCTATCTATGTTAAATAGTTCCTCCATCCCCGGATATGCTTAAAAATGCTGATTTCCCATGACTTTGAGTATGCAGAAAATGGATGAAGCATGCAGAGAGTAATTTATGAATAAATTAGACAAAATATTTCTAAAAATTTAGATATGAAGTTTATTATAACAGATAATGAAGAAAAATAGAGATTCAACCCATTTTATACATCAAATAGATCACCCGGCAAGGGGATTTCATGAAAGAACAAATAAAAGTATCAAATCTTCAGAATATGGATCTGAAAAATGTAGAATCACTAAAAATATGATTATATGAGCTTAAATGTACAAAATTATAGAATATGTCTGTAATACAAACTTTCCAGAAGAAGGGATGGTCCTTCCTCAAGGAAACAAGCACCAAACTAGGGTAGAAACCCTATTGCAGCAATGCACTGGAAAAATGACGCAGTTTCTAAAGTATACTGCATAGATGATGTTGGGAGGTCCTTTGGCCTGATGCCAAGATCTTAATATGAAGCTCAATGCTTCCTCACTAATCTTCTAGAGAAAGGAATGATCCCTTTTCTACAAAACTAGATTTGGAAGTGGTGTTGAAAACCCCTCACTGCAACACCCTGCAAGACATCAATTCCCGCCCAATAGAAAAGGCTATAGCTGGAGGAGGGAGCTTGGCCTCAAACCTATATGTGAGGCATTTTATAAAATACTCCTTCAAGAGCTCCTCAATGAAGGAGGAGGAATTCCTAAATAGGAGATCCCTCTCTCTCTAGCTAAATAGCCAAGAGAGTTTCAGTTGCCAAATCAATCTCAAAATTGAATTATCTTCAACAACCTCTCCTTGAGTCTCTACCTTCCTTATATAAGATTAGGGTTTGAAAAACCATAAACCACCTTCATTCTTTTGTCCCTTTTCACGTGGAGGACCTCCTCATAGGACTGCGCTGATCATCTAGGAGGTTCATTGTATCTAGACTGCTTTATGATTTGGTCCTGTTGACTCGGTCAAATAGCTTGAACCTGTTTCACATACAAGTGGATTTTATTGAGAAAGCCCTGATTTGACTCTGTTCACATTGGGAATTTGTTTATTCTCATGTTTAGGAGTTTTTTTATTTGTTCTCCTTTACATTTTATTCATAAAACATAAAAATAAAATGACATTGAATATTCCTACTAGCTTGGGCTAGTTAGGAATATTACAGTCCCCCCCCTTCAAAATGTTGCTTGTCCTCAAGCAACTGTAGGGTAGAACCAAAATTCTCCTCCCCTATTATTGTGGCCTCATCAGTGGACCCCACCATGGTTGAAAATGATAAGCAATGAATCTGTCCTCCAATGATTTCCTCCAAGTGCAAGATAGCAAGTGTACATCATGAGAAAATGGAAGGTGCAAGTGGTGATCCTCTTGTTGCTCAATGGCCTCATTGAGGTAGGAGTGATGAAGAGCATGGGAAAAATTTCTCCCAATGAGTGTCTCCCACACCCATGCTATCATCCATAAGAATCTAGTTACCTCCAGATGAGGCAACTTCTGGACATCCTCTTCCACCTCAAGCTCTAGCAAAGAAGGTGGGCTGAAAATCTGAAAGTTGTAAGCATCATAGCCTACCCCACGGTTTTCACCTCTCCACTTATGGCAAGTGTAGAGTGAAGGTTGATCTTTGGCTGCAACAAGGTGGCCCTCAAGTGGCAAGATGAAGTTTAGATCTCCAAAGATCTTCCCTCCTACATTGTGAGTTAAGCTAGCCCAATGCTCCTCATATGTGATGGAAAAGAGGTCGTCATCATCATATGGCACCCTATCAATCACATGGCTCACCTCAAGAAAGAAAAAATGTGGAACAATGGTGGTCACATCATCTCCCATGCTCCCATTAGAACATGTCCTGCAAAAAATATGGGGATCTTCTCCCCCAAAGGACACATTCAACCCATGTGCCTCTCTCCCAATCATGCTCCTGCCAATAATGTGATCAATATAAGCATAAGGAGCCATAATGAAAGTCATGCTGGCTGCCATATGTAGCAAGTGAGTAGGGCCATGATCCCTCATATGAAACCAGTGTAGTTCAAGCATAAACTACAATAGAGAAAGACAAAAGATGTGGTTTTTTAACCATCGGTTTGCTGCTACATTCTCCTCATGTAATTGGAGAAAATGAGTGATGTATGATGCATGGTGAGCATGTCCTCCAAAATACAAATCTCCCCCAAGTCCACCAAGGGAGTGGTTATCAACATTGCTCATGGCCTCAAGTAGACCATGCAGCCTCAAAGTAAGAATGCTCCTCCTTGGAGCAACATCATGCACATATATGGTTAAGGAATCATTATGTAAATCGGAAAGTAAACAAACAATGTCCTTACCATATCTTTTGCACATGGAAAAGGAGCAACTCATAGATGAGTCTCCTTCCATCCTCAAGGAGAAAGGAGGTGACTGAGTTAACTCTTCCAAAGAGTTAGGTGCATAGACAGCTCCCATGCCAAATGTATAAGTGGGAAGGTTGGTACCGTTCCCCTTCTTCTTCTGCCACAGTGTAGAAACTAGAATGAAAGTGGGTGTGGATGATGTTGAGAGACTACTTCTCTCCTCCTTGAGTCTATCCTAGACACTCAGCGCTGTATCAAGACCTTCCAAGGTCTCCAGTCTTCTGAAATCAATGATTTTTGCCTCAACAGGTGAAGCACTCATCCTCATTTGTTGATCCAGTGGTCTCCTTGGTGCAATGTCTCCATACAATAAGACATCATCAACAAGACGTGACTGAACATATGAATGGAGAAAACCCTCCATGCTTCCACTGCGCAATCTAATCACTTTATTAGGTGCATCAGCCTTCTGCAATGTATAGAAATGAGATTGGCTCTCTTCCCTACCTTAACCTTGTGTCTCCATGGCTCTACACCTTCTCATCGATGGCACATATAGATCATGAATTGTGCCTCTATCGTCATGCATGAGACCTTGGGGATTTTCTTGCCATGCCACAAGAATCCCTCTTGTTGGAGCAAAAGCTCCTTCTTCCTCTGTATGAGGCACTAGACCAGATCTAGATCTAACAACGTTGTTGCCCTTTATCTCTGCAACCAAATGGGGCATCCTCCCAATGTAATGATCCACCTTTGAAGAAGAGACATCTCTATTATTTTTTTCAAAGGTGTGGGAAGGTAATCTTTCCTCTAGCAAGGCATGATGCAAGTTTTCAGCCCTTTCCATGTGTTTCTGAAATGGATCTGCATTTTTAAGTAGGGCTTTCATTTCAGTTCTCTGGTTTGACTTCACCATATGTTTTTCATGAACTGTCTTATCAAACCTCTTCACTAATTCTTTAGTGAAACTTATGTATGATGAAGTTTTTACATTTTTGTAAAATCGAAACTCAAATTTCAACCAAGCATAGGCCTTACCTCCCAAATGTAAGGCTACAATTTTGATGGCTTCTTCTTCAGGAATTTGGTGCGGTTGTAGGCAGGTTTCTAGCTCTTTCAACCATTCTTTGGCTGAACATGTAGGTGACCCTTCAAAGGTCAATAGAGTGAATCTATCAATCCACTTTCTACTCTTCACCTTGCCCTTGCAATGCTCTAAAAAATAGAACTGATTTCTGAGTTCCAGTGCCTAAGACTCATCTTTCTTCAAGAAATCACTAAGAGTTCCCCTCTTAGTCACTTCTTCTTCTTCTTCAATATGTCTCAAGGCAGATCTGGGCTTAAAAATATGTTGTATATCATAGTGTGTGGCTGGATGCTCCCACTCACTGTGTGAAGATCTAGAGTTTGACTGGGGTTCAAATCCTTTTGGAGATTCTCCATACATATCCCTTCTGATTTTCTTTAGATCTTCAGGAATGCTCTGAATAGATTTAGGAAGAAGGTTTGTGAGCCTACATTCCTTCTTTCCTCCAAAATTTGGAGTCTCCCTCTTGCTTCTTTCTCTGTCTTCTTTATTAGAATAGGAAGTGTAGGGTACTTCCTCTTCTATTTTCTCATCCTCTTTGGGGAGGTTCTTCATGGATTTGAACATTAATGAGAGTAATATCATTCTCTCCATCATTCTGATATATTTTCTTATTTTACCACTTTCTGATATCTTCATCTCACAGGCTGTGCTAGAGATCATGCCCTAATACCACTGTAATATTCCCATTTAGGAACATCTCATGAATAATACAATGAAAAATGAATTTTCAGAAAAATACGCTTTGGAATAGGAAAATGACTCTTATATTCTTTATATCAGACCATCTACAAATGAAATCCAAAATTTTAGCTGAAACAAATAATACTAGGTGGGTTAAACAGATCTCCCACACCTAGTTATCTTCAAGAGAAGGCCCAATGAGGGGCTGCAGCAAAGTAAAATTCTCTAATGAAATTATATACAGCTATAAATGCATAAAATGTGCGGATAGATACTCATAAACTGATTTCAAGTACAAAAACAAATTATATTTGAATTTAGAATCCAAAAGGTGAGGAAAAGCAATGATTTTGACCCTAAAATAGGTGTATTCAAAAATATACGTAAAATTAAGGGAAATGGAGGGAGTTTGTTTTATATTAGGTCATGAGGGACTAATGCTCCAAATTTAAGCTCAAAAAAATCATTCTAGCTATGTTAAACAGTTCCTCCATCCCCAGATATGCTTAAAAATGTTGATTTCCCATTACTTTGAGTATGCAGAAAATGGATGAACCATGAAGATAGAAATTTCTGAATAAATTAGACAAAATATTTCTGAGACATCATATTTGAATTTTATTATAATAGAGAATGAAGAAAAATATAGATTCAACTCCTTTTATACATCAAATAGATCACCCGACAAGGGGATTTCATGAAAGAACAAATAAAAGTATCAGATCTGCAGAATATGTATCTGAAAAACATAGAATCATTGAAATTATGAGTATATGAGCTTAAATGTACAAAATTACAGAAGATGGCTGCAATACAAACTTTCCAGAAGAAGGGATGACCCTTCCTCAAGGAAACAAGCACCAAACTAGGGTAGAACCCCTACTGTAGCAATGCACTGGAAAAATAACACAGTTTCTGAAGTATAATACACAGATGATGTTGGAAGGTCCTTTTACATGATTCCAATATCTTAATATGAAGCTCAAGGCTTCCTAACTAATCTTCCAGAGAATGGAATGCTCCCTTTTCTGCAAAACTAGATCTGGAAGTGGTGTTGAAAACCCGTCACTGCAACACCCTGCAACACAGCAATTCCTGCCCAATAGAAAAGGCTATAGCTAGAGGAGGAAGCTTGGCCTCAAGCCTAGATGTGAGGAATTTCAGAAAATACTCCTTCAAGAGCTCCTCAATGAAGGAGGAGGAATTCCTAAACAGGAGATCCCTCACTCTCTAGCTAAACAACCAAGAGAGTTTGAGTTGCCTAAGAAATCTCAAAATCGAATTATCTTCAACAACCTCTCCTTGATTCTTTCCCTTCCTTATATAATATTAGGGTTTGAAAAACCCTAAACCACCTTCATCCATTTGTCCCTTTTCACTTGGAGGACCTCCTCATAGGACTGCGCTGATCATCTAGGAGGTTCATTGTATCTGGACTGCTTTATGATTTGGTCCTATTGGCCCAATCAAATAGCTTGAACCTATTTCACATACAAGTGGATTTTATTGAGCAAGCCATGATTTGACTCTGTTCACATTGGGCATTGATTTATTCTCATGTTTAGGAGTTTTTTTATTTGTTCTCCTTTACATTTTATTCATAAAACATAAAAATAAAATGACATTCAATATTCCTACTAGCTTGGGCTAGTTAGGAATATTACATTCCTCCCCCTTCAAAATGTTTCTTGTCCTCAAGCAACTGTAGGGTAGAACCAAAATTCTCCTCCCCTCTTCTTGTGGCCTCATAAATGGACCCCGCCATGGTTGGAAATTATAAGCAATGAATCTTTCCTCCAATGATTTCCTCCAAGTGCAAGATAGCAAGTGTACATCATGAGAAAATGGAAGGTGCAAGTGGTGATATTCTTGTTGCTCAATGGCCTCATTGAGGTAGGAGTGATGAAGAGCATGGGAAAAATGTCTCCCACACCCATGCTATCATCCATAAGAATCTAGTTACCTCTAGATGAGGCAACGTCTAGACATCATTTTCCACCTCAAGCTCCAACAAAGAAGGTGGGTTAAAAATCTGCAAGTGGTAAGCATTATATCCTACCCCACAATGTTCACCTCTCAACTTATGGCAAGTGTAGAGTGAAGGCTGATCTTGGGCTGAAACAAGTTGGCCCTCAAGTGGAAAGATGAATTTTAGATCTCCAAAGATCTTCCCTCCTACATTGTGAATCAAGCTGGCCCAATGCTCCTCATATGTGATGGACAGGAGGTCATAATCATCATATGGCACCCTATTAATCACATGGCTCACCTCAAGAAAGAAAAAATGCTGAAATATGGTGGCCACATCATCTCCCATGCTCCCATTAGAGCATTTCCTTCAAAAAATATGGAGATCTTCTCCCCCAAAGGACACATTCAACCCATGTGCTTCTCTCCAAATCACGCTCCTGCCAATAATGTGATAAATAGCAGTATAAGGAGCCATAATGAAAGTCATGTTGGCTGCCATATGTAGCAAGTGAGTAGGGCCATGATCCCTCATATGCAACCAACACAGTTCGAGCATAAACTACAATAGAGAATGACAAAATATGTGGTTTTTCAACCACCAGTTTGTTGCTACATTCTCCTCATGTATTTGGAGAAAATGAGTGATGCATGACGCATGGTGAGCATGTCCTCCAAAATACCAATATCCCCCAATTCCACCAAGGGAGAGGTTATCAACATTTATCATGGCCTCAAGTAGACCATGCAGCCTCAAAGTAAGAATGCTCCTCCTCAGACCAACATCATGCACATATATGGTTAAGGAAACGATATATGTAAATCAGCAAGTAAACAAACAATGTCCTTACCATAGATTTTTCTCAAGCAAAAGGATCAACTCATAGATGAGTCTCCTTCCATCCTCAAGGAGAAAGGAGGTGACTGAGTTAACTCTTCCAAAGAGTTAGGTGCATAGACATCTCCCATGCCAAATGCATAAGTGCGAAGGTTGCTACCATTCCCATGCTTCTCTTGCCATAGCACAGAAACTGGAATGAATGTGGGTGTGGATGATGTTGAGAGACTGCTTCTCTCCTCCTTGAGTCTACCCTAGACTCTCAGCGCTGTGTCAAGGCCTTCCAAGGTCTCCACTCATATGAAATCAATGATTTGTGCCTCAACAGGTGAAGCACTTATCCTCCTTTGTTGATCCAGTGGTCTCCTTGGTGCAATGCCTCCATGAAATGAGACATCATCAACAAGACGTGTATGAACATATGAATGGAGAAATCCCTCCATGCCTCCACTGCACAATCCAATCACCTTCTTTGGTGCATCATCCTTCTGCAATGGATAGGAATGAGATTGGCTCTCTTCCCTACCTTCACCTTGTGTCTCCATGGCTCTACACCTTCTCATCGATGGCACATGTAGATCATGAATTGTGCCTCAATCTCCATGCATGAGACCTTGGGGATTTTCTTGCCATGCCACAAGAAGCCCTCTTGTTGGAGCAAAAACTCCTTCTTCCTCTGCATGAGGCACTAGATCAGATCTAGATCTAATAGCATTGTTGCCCTTTATCTCTGCAACCAAATTGGGCATCCTCCCAATGGAATGATCCACCTTTGAAGAAGAGACATCTTTGTTCTTTTTTCAAAGGTGTCAGAAGGTAATCTTGCCTCTAGCAAGGCATGATGCAAGTTTTCAACCCTTTCCATATGTTTCTGAAATGGATCTATGTTTTTATGTAGGGATTTCATTTGAGTTCTCTGGTTTGACTTCACCATATGTTTTTCATGAACTGTCTTATCAAACCTCTTCACTAATGCTTTAGTGAAACTTATGTATGATGAATTTTTTACATTTTTTCAAAAGAGAAACTCAAATTTCAACCAAGCATAGGCCTTACCTTCCAAATGTAACGCTGGAATTTTGATGGCTTCTTGTTCAGGAATTTGGTGCAGCTGTAGGAAGGTGTCCAGCTCTTTCACCCATTCTTTGGCTGAACATGTAGGTGACCCTTCGAAGGTCGATAGATTGAATCTATCACTCTGATTTTTTCTCTTCACCTTGGCCTTGCAATGCTTTGAAAAACAGAACTGATTTCTGAGTTCTAGTGCTTGAGACTCATCTTTCTTCAAGAAATCACTAAGAGTCCCCCTCTTAGTCACTTCTTATTCTTCTTCAATATTTCTTAGGAAAGATCTAGGCTTAAGACTGCGCTATATATCACAGTGTGTGGTAGCATGCTCCCACTCACTATGTGAAGATCTAGAGTTTGACTGGGGTTCAAACCCTTTTGGAGATTCTTCAGACATCTCCCTTCCGATTTGCTTGAGATCTTCAAGAATTCTTTGAATAGATTTAGGAAGAATATTTGTGAGCCTATCTTCCTTATTTCCTCCAAAAATTGGAGTCTCCCTCCTGCTTCTTTCTTTGTCTTCTTGATTAGAATAGGAAGTGCAGGGTACCTCCTCTTCTGTTTGCTCATTCTCTCTCGGGAGGTTCTTCATGGATTTGAACATTGATGAAAGTAATCTCATCGTCTCCATAATTCTGATATTTGTTATTATTTTCTCAATTGATGATAGTTTGATCTCACCGGATATGCTAGAGATCATGCTCTGATACCACTGTAATATTCCTATTTGGGAACAGCTCATGAATAATACAATG
Source organism: Pinus albicaulis (assembly GCA_034641835.2). Lineage (NCBI taxonomy): Eukaryota > Viridiplantae > Streptophyta > Pinopsida > Pinales > Pinaceae > Pinus > Pinus albicaulis. Next base: position 974,227,364 of record CM076573.1, read on the forward strand.
AAAAATATTTTTTTTGAAAAATATGCTTTGGAATAGGAAAATGACTCTTGTATTCTTTATATCAAACCATCTAAAAACTAAATCCAATATTTGAGCTGAAACATATAAGACTAGGTGGGTTAAACAGATCTCCCACACCTAGTTATCTTCAAGAGAAGGCCCAATGAGGGGCTGCAGCAAAGTAAAACACTATACTGAAAGTTCATAGAGATATCAATGCACAAAATGTGCTGATAGACACTCATCAACTGATTTCAAGTATATCAGCAACTTGATCTGAATTTAGGATCCAAAACGTGAGGAATAACTGTGATTTCGACCCTAAAATAGGTGTATTAAAAAATATGCATACAATTAAGGGAAATGGAGGGTGGTTATTTTATATTAGGTCTTTATTGACCTATGCTCCGATTTTCAGCTCAAAAAAATCATTCTAGCTATGATACACAGTTCCTCCATCCCCGGATATGCTTAAAAATGTTGATTTCCCATGACTTTGAGTATGCAGAAAATGGATGAAGCATGCAGAGCGTAATTTATGAAGAAATTAGAAAAAATATGTCTGAAACATCAGATATGAAGTTTATTATAATATATACTGAAGAAAAATATATATTCATCTCCTTTTATACATCAAATAGATCACCTGACAAGGGGATTTCATGAAAGAACAAATAAAAATATTAGATATGCAGAATATGGATCTGAAAAATGTAGAATCACTGAAGCTATGAGTATATAAGATTAAATGTACAAAATTATAGAATATGGCCGCAATACAAACTTTCTGGAAGAAGGGATGGCCCTTCCTCAAGGAAACAAGCACCAAACTCGGGTAGAAACCCTACTGCAGCAATGCACTGGAAAAATGATGCAGTTACTAAATTATAATTTGTAGAAGATGTTGGAAGGTACTTTGGCGTAATGCAAATATCTGAATATGAAGCTCAAGGCTTCCTCACTAACCTTCCAGAGAAAGGAATGCTCCCTTTTCTGCAAAACTAGATCTGGAAGTGGTGTTGAAAACCCCTCACTGCAACACCATGCAACACAAAAATTCCTACCCAATAGAAAAGGCTGTAGCTGGAGGAGAAAGCTTGGCCTCAAGCCTATATGTGAGGCATTTCAGAACATACTCCTTCAATAGCTCCTCAATGAAGGAGGTAGAATTCCTAAACAGGAGATCCCTCTCTCTCTAGCTAAATAGCCAAGAGAGTTTGAGTTGCCTAAGAAATATCAAAATTGAATTATCTTCAAAAACCTCTCATTGAGTCTTCCCCTTAATTATATAATATTAGGGTGTGCAAAACCCTAAACCACCTTCATCCATTTGTCCCTTTTCACATGGAGGACCTCCTCATAGAACTGTGTTGATCATCTAGGAGGTTCATTATATCTGGACTGCTTTATGATTTGGTCCTGTTGACCTGGTCAAACAGCTTGAACCTGTTTCACATACAAGTGGATTTTATTGAGCAAGCCATGATTTGACTCTGTTCATATTGGGCAATGATTTATTCTCATGTTTAGGAGTTTTTTATTTGTTCTCCTTTACATTTTATTCATAAAACATAAAAATAAAATGACATTGAATATTCCTACTAGCTTGGGCTATTTAGGAATATTATAGTCCAAGAAAAATATGAACTCCATTTTGGTTGGTTGGTGGGGGTAGCTTTACAATAACCTCAATATTTACTGGATCGACATTAATTCCTGCAGCAGAAACATGGTCACCCAAAAAAACACCTTCAATCATAATCATAAAAAAAATTCATTACTTAACGAAAGATTAGTTTCTCTACATATCTGTAAAAATGTTTCAAGACTATGTAAAGCTTCTTCAAAAGTATCACCCATAACTGTAAAAGCATCCATATAAACTTCTATGCAAGCATGCAAAAGATCAGAGAAAATACCAAGAACCGCCCGTTGAAATGTGGTTGGTGCGTTTCATAGACCAAATGGTAATACTGTGTACACAGAGGTACCCCAGGGACATGTAAACATTGTATTTTCGTGATCCTCAGGGGCTATCCTAATTTTTTTATATCCGCTAAATCCATCTACGAAGGAAAATTACTTTTTCCCTGTTAGAGTATGCAGTACTTGGTCTATAAAAGGTAAAGGGAAATGGTCTTTTAATGTAGCTTTTTTTAGTTTCATGGAATCTACACACACTCGCCATTTACCATTTCTTCTTGGGGACAATGACTAGTGGGGATACTGACTCGCTATCTGAGATGGGATAGATGAATCCTACATTTAACAATTTTTGTAATTTATCTTTTACAATTTCGCTTAAATCAGGGTTCATCCTCCTTTGTGGTTGTCTCAGAGGCCTAGCATTTTATTCTACATAAATGTGATGAATGCATGTGTTTGGGTGAATTCCTGTCATATCAGTATATTCCCATGCAAATGTATCTGAAATTTTTTTCAATGTTTGAATTAATTTCTTTTCTTGTTCACGATTGAAAGAAAAATTAATGTTTAAATAATTTTTAGGAAAAATTTCCACTACCTTACTCCCCCATTCAGACATTCAATATGTAGGAAATGAAGATAAGAGGGCTAAATGTAATTCAGAAGATGAACTATATTCAAAAAATCCAAAAAATCAGTAATGATATCTAAATTATGACTAGACTTCCCTTCTAAATTCCACAGGAAATCATGATTAGAAATACAACAATTTAGCAGATTTTCCTCAGAATTTTCCTTAAGACTCATGCCTTAGGCTATTATTAAAATTGGCTGGGTGCCTTCCAAATCATGTTATTCTTCTTCCTCAACCCAATGCATGTTTTATGATCTCAAGAGGGGTTTAGAAAGGGGATACAAGTTGATATGTTTTGTTTCATCTCCATGAGTGATACTCATATTTCCTGATGCACACCCTATGTACTCATCATCCATGGCTATCCACGATGTCCCCAAGATCAATTGTTGCCCTCCCAAGTTATTTTTGGGTTGAAGAATATAAAATATGTAGGATACTCCGAAGAATCCAATGACATGACAATGTCTTCTAAAACTCCCTCTGGCTTTACCTTAGAACTATCTGCTAATTCTAACATGGTAGGAGTGGGTAATAAGTCAAAGGATCCTATATGAGATAAATTTTCCATAGTCATCACATTGATGGTTGCACCTAAATCAATCAAAGTGTTCTTTATGGGGTATCCATTGATGAAGGTGGTCACCACAGGGATTCCGGGATCTGCATATTTTTCAGTAGCAAATCTAGTAGACATTAAACTTGCAAGGTTTCCACCTCCTTGAATTGTTGAGGGTTATTTATTTTGTCTCCCAGGTTTCTTGGTACATAGTTCCCTCACTATTTTGGCATATATTGGGATGTCCTTTATTTCTTGCAGTAATGGGATCTTGATGGACATATTTCTTAGTTCAGACACAAGACCAAACTCGAGTTGTTTTGTTTCATTTTCCATTTCCACCCTCTTTGGAAAAGGAGGTTGGACTATATGAGGTGAAGAAGGTTCTTGTGTGCTTGAGGTGGATGGTTTTCTAGTTTAGGTGTGGCTTCATCTTCAATAATTTCTAATATATCTTCCTCTACAATCTCTTCAATTCTTTCGGGCTGAGTCACCACTTTTCCTGACCTAAGGTTGATTTCCTGTAGCTGCACAGGTGATTCCTGCAAGTGTACAGGAATAGACATTGCCTTCAAATACGTAAGAAATTCCTATAACATTGGGTCAAAAACTTCCGACAGTAGCTCAAGTGCAATATGGTAGGTAGGAAAAGTGGGATAAGTTACCAATCCAATGTTGAGAGCAGATCAGATGATTTTATTGTTGGGATTATACAATGGTTGAGAAGGAATCTATGTGGGACAATGTTGATTTGGTGGGGCAGTCAATTGAAGCTGTTGTTGTAGTTGTATCATTTGTTGCAGTGTGGGCTATGAATAAAAATTTTTAGTTGGGAAAATTTGTGTATTAGGATAACAATAGTTCCCCTACCAAGGCTGTTGAGGAGGTGAAGGCTACCAGGGCATTGGAACATTCGACATCTGATTTTGAGCATAAGGAATTTGAAAATACGACTGTGACATACTTGCAGGACGTGGCTGCCATGGTCTCTGAGGTGCCATTGCATAAAGTGCATTGATAGATCCTTGATCTGCTATGTATTCTACTTTAATTTCAGGAAGATAAGGACATTGATCAGTGAAATTCTTAGCCTCACAAATTTGACATACCACGATACCATCAGTAGGGCTTTCCCTTAGAGCATGTTTCTTCTTGCATTTGGAGCAGAACACCACCAAGGTTTTCTCCAGTTCATTATATTTCTCTTGTTTCTTCTTAGCCTGGAAAACATCCAATTGTGAAGATAAAGTGCTAAGAATATCATTTTTAAAAATTTCAAATAAATTACCCATTTCAGCTTTGCCTACTCAAGCTCCGACAACTGATTTGACAAGCTTGGGAGAAGAATCTCTTGGTCCTCCTCCAATATTGGAATTTCCTCTTGAATATATTTTAGAAATCTCACAGACATCATCATAACTTAGCTTTGATACATCACCTTCTCCCATTCTATTTAATACCTCTAGATATTATGGTCTGATTTCGCTAAGAAAAATGGTTCTCTTGGTCTCTCTATCCAATTGATTCATATTATATCTATGCAAATTTTATTGGAATATTTCTACCAAATCTTCAAGGCTCTCCCATTCCTTCTGATTCATTCCAAAAATCTCTTCTCTGAGGTCTCTCTTCTTACAGTATTCTTGGTACTTTCTCACGAATACCTTCTTCATTTCATCCCATGTTGTAATTGAGTTTTACCCCAACCCCATAAACCACATGAGATCTACATCCTTCAGTGTAGCAAGAAAAAACTTTAGCTTCTAAGAATTGGAATAATAGTCATAGCTCCAACACAACGCATCATATTCGAATAGGAAGGCATCTAGATCCTCACTATAAGTACCACGAAAATTAGGCAAGGCCGAAGGAGGGATATTTTTCATCGGAGTGGCTCCACCAGTCTCCCTAATAGGGAATTAAAATGTGACCAGTTTCTCCTCCTTATAATCAAATCCTCCATTGGAATTACCAGTACCTTCTTCGTGAGCCATATCAGTCCAAGAAAGAGTGGGACCTTTGAAGAATATAGATTCCTTAGAGTCAATGGTATGGAATTCTGGTTTTTTAATAGGGTTCATAGGGAAATATTCTTCAAGTTGAGCAATGAGCAGAGATGCTGTCTTCCTTGAAAGGGGATATTCTAGATGGGAAGAAATGGAAGATTCTCCAATAGAGTGTTCTGCTATGGAAGTGTCAATCTTCTCCAGATTGCAGACCTCTTGTTCAGATTCTTCCTCCTTTACTACCTTATTTCTTCTAGACTTACTTTTTACTTCTAATGTATTATTAAATGAGGTGGTGCTCACACCACCATGAAAAAAAATAGAAAATATTGGACTCTATCATCCAATATTAAAAAAAAATAAAAAAATTACCGAACAATCAAGACACGACTTTGGTGAGTGTTTGACCTCTGTGCATGCGTGAGCTTTTCCCTTCATCTTTTCACTTCGACTACCATAGTTCTGAAAAAAAATCAACAAAATCAAACTAAAGCACTTTCAGTATCATCCCTTAGCTCCTCCCCAACAATAACGCCAAAATTTTGAGTCAAATTATATGCTTATAATTTTCCAATCATAAATTGTCAACCCACGAAGGTAAACTGATGAGAATCAGTGCAAAGTATATGCAGGTTGATTACTTCAAGTGTTAATAAATTATACATACATCAAATAATGCTTCTTTCATATGTCAATACTTGGAAGCAATGGCTATGGAGTGGCATATATCATCCCTCTATAGCACTTAGGATTGCTGATATTGACCATGAAAAGTTAAATATCTAACAACAATCAACAACTCAGGCTTCTTTCATGTATCAATACTTTGCAAAAATGGCTATGGAGTGGCATATTTCATCAGTCTACAACAATTGGGTTTGTTGATATTGGTGCAGGAAAAGATAAAAGGTAAATAAAAATCAAGGATCCAACTTAAAGAACATGAATCCAAACGTTGATCAAATGAAAAGAGCTCATTAACATAAAGAATTAGATCACTTAACCAATTAATAGTTGTAGTTTGTATATTTCTGTGGTGAGAGTTTAGAATTTCTGTTTTCGGAATCTCCACAGTGAACATTTTTAGTGTCAACGTTTCGGGTCTAGAACAAGACCCATCATCAGGACAATTAATAGTTTGCTGCAGGAAATGTAGAAATAAATCAGTAGCTATGTAGAGGAATTATTGATGCATAAATGAAACAAAACTAAAACACACACTATGATGTGGGAGTTGTGAGCGAAGGGGGCCCTCCCTCACTCACAAATCCTTCAAAAGTTGAAGAAGTTGCTCAAAAAGGTAAACAAAACATAGACTATTTTATTAATATAGAAATTACAGTCAAGTACAGTCTGGTATCTTCCTATCAACAACAATCCCAGCCCAACTTTCTTTAAAAAGCGAAATCCATCAGATTTATACATTTCTCAAAACCCATATTTTTCTTGAACAAATTAAATCACTAATCTAAGCCTACAACCAATGATATAGATATAAATTGACAAAGTAAACCTATGTTAAGTCTAATCCATGACTAGAAGCATGGATTAGATAATTTCCATTGTGCGGCTGAAGCTGTTTCTCCATGTGGGAACATGAAAAGATCTGGAGGTTTGGGTGGTTGTAAAAGAGTATTCATAACATTGAATTGGCCAACTTCAATATGCAGCAAATTCCCTTCAGAACCCATGTCTTTACTTGATCTAGAGATGAGTTGAACATGGTCAACCATCGATCTTGTTGTAGGAAATCAAGACGGTTGCAGGAAATCGATGTATCTGCATGAAATCCGGAATGCATGCAGGAATCTCATCCGCATGAGATGTCTCTAGGATTTGCAGAACTGTTTGAATCTAGAAAATCTGCACATGAGTTCTAGACTAGTTAGATTAGTAATGCAATAAACACACAACAAGATAAAAAAATACTCGAATTTAGATAAAATGAAACTTCTTATGATAATTTAACATACCTTGGGCTTATGGTACTCTTTTTAGCCAAAACTAATAACATATCTGAACTAGATATAATTAAAGAGAAAAAAGGGTTCAAAACTAGGGGAGGCAAGGCCTAGGGTAGGTGTCAAAAATGGGTAAAGTTCAACTTAACATACATTAGCTACTTTAGTTGTACCAAAAGTATATTGCACTGGTAAAAAGTGTGCAAATTTAGTAAATGTGTCTACAACCACCACTATAGAGTCATGTTGATACTTACTTCTAGGAAATCGAGTAATGAAATCTATGGAAACCACTTGCCACTTCCATTTTGGGATAGGTAAAGGGTTCAACAATACAGTCAAATGTTGATGTTCCACGTTTACTTGCTGACATCCTAAACATCTAGCTAGAAAATCAGCAACATCTTTCTTCATACCTGGCTAAAACATGTTGTTCCTCAATGCTGAAATCAATTTTTGATAATCAAGATGTCCTACATAAGGTATTTTATGATACTCTGTTGTGTAACCAGCTCCAAAAATAGAAGAAAAGATATATCAACGCCTTAGAAATAGGCCACTTCGAGGGGGCAACCTCCAATACATTACATAAATGAACAATTCTTGGATGATCCAATTTACAAAACCTCCTTTCTATATATAGGAGTCCATGGGGCCATAATGTAATCCTAGTGGGCCACAATGTAATCCTATCCGACCTAACAATAATAATTTAAGGGCACAATAATAATAAAATGGTGGTTACAAGGGTACAATAATAACAATAAGGGGGTTACACTAACAACAATAAGGGACTATACTAGTAATATAGGGACCTAACATGCCCCTCTCCTTCAAAAAAGTGTTGTCCTCAGCACTTGAGTAGCTCTGGGTGCTTCTGTATAAAATTCTCATCCTCCCATGTAGAATCTTCAGTGGGTAAGTTCTTCCACTTGATGAGATACTCTGAAATTGATCGATTCCGTAGTTGTCGAGTTCTTGTTTCCGTGACCGCTTCAGGTTCCAATATGATTTTTCCTTCCTCATCAAGTTCTGGAAATATTGTTTGAGCTGGAAGATTTTCACCTATAACCTTCTTTAAGCATGAAACATGGAAAACTGGATGTACTCGCGAAGAAGCAGGAAGCTCCAATTTGTATGCCATAGTACCGATCTTTTGCAACACCTTGTAAGGACCATAGTACTTTGGCGATAATTTATTATCCTTCTTTGCTTGCTTGAGGGACATTTGTTTGTATGGTTGTAGCCGTAAAAATACCCAATCTCCTACATCAAAAATTCTCTCATTGCGATGTTGATCTGCCTGTTGTTTCATTCGATTTTGTGCCAAATTCAGGTTATCCTTTAAGAGTTGGAGAACTTCTTGTTGATGCTCGATGTGATCTTCCACTGCTTGAACCTTCAAATTTTCCCTTAAAGATGATGTGATGAATGGTGGATGATATCCATAAAGTGCCATAAATGGGGTCATTTTTGCTGCAGTATGGAAGGAAGTGTTATACCACCATTCAGCGAGAGGTAACCACTTGACCCATTGTGTTTGTTTATCAGATACAATACAACGAAGATATCCTTCCAAACATTTATTTACTATCTCTGTTTGACCATCAGATTGAGGATGATAAGATGAGCTATGAGCTAATTGAGTACCCAAACAAGAAAATAACTCCGTTCAAAAATTTCTCGTAAAAATGGGATCTCGGTCACTCACAATAACCCTTGGGCTTCCATGTAGCTTTTGAATTCTGTCCACAAATGTAGTAGCAACTGTACTTGCTTTAAATGGATGAGATAATGCACAAAAGTGTGCATACTTGGTAAGTCTATCAACTACCACCATGATGACACTCTTTCCTTCGGACTTAGGTAAACCTATGATAAAATCCATTGAAATCTCATCCCAACGTTGACTTGGAATGGATAAAGGTTGTAGAAGTCCCGGGGTCTTAATTTTTTCCACTTTATTCTGCTGGCAAACCAAAAATTCCGCCACAAACTTTTGAATATCAGATTTAAGGCTATCCCAAAAAAATTCTTCCTTCACCCTGTGGTAAGTTTTTAAAAATCCTGAGTGTCCTCCTAAAGGAGAAGTGTGCAATTCCAGAAGAATATGTTGTTTTATTTGGGAATTCTTACAAAGATATAATCGATCTTTGTACCATAAGGAATCATTTTTCCAACTAAATGTATCAGATGTACTAGGATGTTGCTACAACTTTTGAATGAGTGTCCATACATCTTTGTCCTTCTTCCATTCCTCTCTTGCTTCGGTTATCCAATCTGGTTGGATAATAGAAATGGCACAAAGCAATGCTTCCACCTCTTCATTCTTTCTTGAGAGTGCATCTGCAACAACATTAAGCTTTCCTTTTTTATAGATTATTTCAAAGTCATAACCCAACATCTTTGTGACCCATTTTTGTTGCTCTTCTAACGATAGTCTTTGTTCCAAAAAGTGTTTAAGACTATCATGATCAGTTTTTACCTTGAAGTGTCTTCCCATTAGGTAAGTTCGCCATTTCTTTAGTGCATGCAGTATTGCTAACATTTCCTTCTCATAAATAGGTTTCTGTAAATACTTTCCTTTGATTGGACGACTTTCAAAAGCAATGGGTCTTCCTTCCTGCATTAAAACCACACCAATTCCATTTCTTGAAGCATCATATTCCACAATACAGGTTTTTGTGAAGTCTGGCGTAGCTAAGACCGGTGCTAGGCACATTGCCTCTTTAAGACGTTCAAAGGCCTTAGTTGCTTCAGGAGTCCATGAAAATGCATCTTTCTTCAATAATGTTGTTATAGGTGTTGCTATTCTCCCATAATTCTTAACAAACTTGCGATAATACCCTGTTAACCCGAGAAATCCTCACGACTGCTTTATGGTTGTGGGGACTTTCCATTCCTTAATGGCTTTAATTTTGTTAGGGTCTACTTTAACACCCTCGTGAGATACAATATGACCCAGATATTCCACCTCTTGTACTCCAAAGAAACAATTGGATTTTTTTGCATATAATTGTTTCTCCTGCAATAGTTTGAGCACCCTGTCAACATGTTCAACATGATCCTTCCAAGACCTGCTGTAGATTAGTATATCATCAAAAAATACTAGCACAAATTTTCTAAGGAAGGGTTTGAAAATGGAATTCATCAACCCATGAAATGTAGAAGGTGCATTGGTAAGGCCAAAAGGCATGACCAAAAATTCATAATGACCCTCATGAGTTCGAAATGTTGTTTTTGGAATATCTTCAGTCTTCATTTTAATTTGATGATATCCTGAATGAAGATCCAACTTGGTAAAATAAATTGCTCCATGTAATTCATCCAATAATTCATCAATCACAGGAATGGGAAATTTGTCTTTAATGATGAGCTTATTGAGCTCCCTATAATCCGGACACATTCGCCACGATCCATCCTTGTGTACCAATACTACAGGAGCAGAGAAAGAACTTTGACTAGGTTGAATTATACCCGCCTCTAACATTTCTGCAATCATACGTTCAATTTCGCTCTTTTTGAAGTAAGGATATCTATAAGGCCTGATGTTTGGAGGAACACTTCTTGGAATCAAATGAATAGCATGATCATGATCACGAATAGGTGGGAGTCCTTTGGGAGTTTCAAACACCTTGGAATGATTGTCCAAGACTTGTTGGAGATCTGCAGAAATAGATGATTTTGATGTCGGAACTTCTAGTGAGAATAATTGTGCAATTACGCCTCGTTTTTATTTCTTTAGAAGCTTTGTCCTGACATTAGAGCTTATTATCCTTCTCGGCTTCCCTTCAATACCATGTAACTTGACTTCCTTTCCTTTTGAAAAAAAATTCAAGAAAAGTTCTTGAAAATTAAAAGCTACCGTCCCCAAAGATTGTAACCATTGTACTCCTAGTACAACATCAACACCTCCCATAGGAATGGAAAGCATTGGACTAGTCAATACATATTCCCCCATGGTTAGCTTGATATTATGGCATTTCCAGAGCAATTTATAGTTCCTCCATTTGCAACCATCACTTGACATTCTGGTGCTGGGTATAGGAAACAATTTAATTCCTTGGCTACCTTACAATGAATAAAATTATGGGTGCTACCTGAATCAATCAACACTATTACCTTTCTCTTCTTGATTTTTCCTTTTATCTTGAGAGTTTGAGGAGTGGTAATTCCTGCCGGTGCATTACACGATATGGTCGGATTCATTTCTTCCTCTTCTGGGGCTGGTTCCTGGTGTATATCCTCTTCTTGTTCATTTTCTTCTTCCTCTTCACAATCTATGTAAAATAATTTCTTCTCAGCACACTTATGACCTTTCGTGTATTTGCTATCACAACTGTAGCAAAGCCCTTTTGCTCTTTTTTCTTCCAATTGTTGTGGTGTCAACCTTGTAGGTTGTGGAAATCTAGGCGTAGCAACACTTCCTTCTTTATAGAATTGAGTGGTAGGCTTCCTTGTCGCCATAATTTTACATTCAACTTTTCTTGCCAACCTAAATTCCTTCTCTAATGAATCAGGTTCCAACACACGAACTTCATGTTGGATGTTATCCTTTAGAGTACCTATGAAGAGATCAATCCTGTGTTCCTCTGGAATATCAGTTACCCTTATATTCAATTTTTGGAAGTCCTCAATGTCCTGCCCCACTAAACCCTTTTGTTTGAGATTTATCAATTGGCTAAAGAAAGTGTTGCTCTTTGTATCCTCATAATGTGCTATCATTTCCTCCGTAAAAATTGACCAAGTGACAATTTTTTTACGGGAGCAAAGCCATCGATACCATACAAATGTATTTTGTTCTAAATGTAAAGTTGCAATTCGTACCTTTTGTGTGTTTTGCACATTATGGAGATCAAAATATTGCTCCATCTGTAGTATCCATGTTACAGGATCCTTCCCATCAAACTTCCTCATATCCATTTTTGGAATATGGTGGTTCTTCCCGCCAACATTAGAGTTTATGAAATCGCGATTAATATTTATTTTGTTCTCATCATGAGGTTCTTCTACTATCTTTCACCATTAGGAAACATTTCTTGTATCAACTTGGTCAAAACTTCGATGTCTGCTTTTAGATCATTCTTCATGTTTTTCATGTTGTTTTCGATGTTGTCTTTCATGTCATCCATATTAGCTTCCATGCCAGCTTCCATGCCATCCATCTTAGCTTCCATGCCAGCTTCCATGCCATCCATCTTAGCTTCCACGCCTTTCTTCAAACCATCCATCTTCTCTTCCATGCCTTTCTTTAAAACTTCCATTTCATTTTTTTTTGCTCTTTGCGAGAGTGAAATTTGTTGCACTTTCTCTTGTAATTTTGATAGATCATGTTGCAATTCTTCATCTTCATGAGTCATAATAGACCCTTCTGAAGGCTTAATGGGTGTTGAATTATTTTTATAGGGCATATTTTAGAACCCAATAATTATATCTATTCTACAATATTCCCTTGGAATCAATTCAAATTGATTCTTCAAACAAGACTTATGCAATTCGGAAAAAAAATACACACCTTTTTCTTTCTTTTGAGGAGCTCGATATTGAAATTGGATTATCTATGTGATTGCAGAAATTAAATATCTAAATTTCAGTACCCACGTGGCCCTCTGAATTATCTTTCAAATTCCACAGGTCTGACCTGATTTGGATTCTCTAAGACAAAGTTGTGTCCAATCTCCCACAATGACCTAATTATGGACTAGTTAAGTAGAGTGAACTTGTACAACTTGACACGTGTCACTGTTTCATCCTTTGTCTCTGAAATTGATATCCAAGAAACTAAAATCCGTGTACTTTGTTGGTCGCTTTAATTGCTTTCACAATTCAAGCTCCACATAAATTGTCAACCCGAGGAAGTCTTTTTATTTCAAAGATAATCACGCACTGGATATGCTCAATTTCAAAAGCAGAAACAATGTTGTAGTAAAAAGCCACACAATTACAAGTCTACTGGTTCACACTCTGTTTAATCAAAGCTAAAGTCAATTAAGTTATAGTAGAAATAATTTCTATGTTGCAGTTACAATCCAAACAAAGGAAAACCAATCTGCAAGGAAAGAAATCAATCAACCACAGCAGGAACAGGACCCTATTCCTTGGTGAGGAACTTCAGCACCTGATGCCTGACACTTAATCACACCGTATGAAAGGTAACTTCAAGAGACAAGACCCTATTCCTATGAACAGGAACCTTCAGCACTTGTTCTCTTGTTTCTAATCACACTGCAGGAAAAGGAAAGCAATGAGTGAGAGGAGGACCCTATTCCCTTATGCAGGAATCTTCAGCACCTGCCTCCCAACATCATACATTCATACAATCAATAGAAATGGATTTCTCAACTTCCAAGAGTGAATGCATTCAACATATGCAGCGCTAAAGAAACAGAGTATTACTAAACTGTGTAACTAGTGTCCAACAACAAAATTAAAGTGAAGCGCAAACAACATAAAGAATTAAACAAATTACAAGAATCAAGGGTGAATCTTGTGAGGAAGGCGGGCCCTTTCCCTCTCACAAGATTCCCCGGGGGAAAGAATTAAATTGGAACGCTCAAAGGAAGAATTTATTCATCTGTCAAAGTAACTGTTATATTACAGATGGAGACTAGCTCCAGTTCTCACACAATACTCTCCTGTAGCTTTACAACGATTGACTCCTTACTAATGATGATGTCTCCTCTTTTTAAAGAGGAGACATCTTTTACGATTTACATGAGAGCGGATCTACATTATCTCAAATCTGTTCTCTTTCCCAAAACAGGACTATTCTGTTCTTCCAAGAAAATATACTGTTACAACAGAGACAACACGAATGCTATCTTCGGGATGATCCAAGTAACCGTGTCTTCATGCTGTTGCTGCTGTTTCCACAAAAAGTTCTTCCAGAATCGCAAATTACGCATGGCGGAATTTGCGTGCTTGACGGCTGTTTCAGCAACTGAGTCAGCTGTTTCAGCAACGGCCGCTTGTTCCTAGCAACGCATATAACTATCTGCGATCTTTGGACTTGTGTTAGCAACGATACACTTCAATTAATGATAAAATATAAGAGTATTATGGAATTAAATGTAAAACAGATTAAACATATAATAAAGAAGAGGATTGTATATACCTTGGGATAAAGTAGATGAGAAATGATAATGAAATCCTTTCTAATCATGGTTTAAAAAGTAAAATGGTGTCAAAGTATATAGCAAAAATGATACATAGTGGAGTCCTAACATCCCCCCCAGCTAAAAATGTTGCATGTCCTCAGGCAACCCCTAGTCTGAATCAGAGTCTGAGTACTGGGACTGAGCATGCAAATTACTCAAGCAATAGCTGGAGAAGGTGGCATCTGTAGGAGCTATGAATCCACTGTTGTTCTGCAAGTTTTGCCATGCCAAGGCTTCATCTCTGTCAGTCAACTGGTAATGACACTGATATTTGTCTGAAGGCAGCCATAAAATTGGAAAATGGAAATGATAGCCAATCCAGTTTACTCCACAACGTTGAATGCAACCAATGTAATTAGAAACCCTGGATAATGCAGCTTGAAGATTGTGAGGGTTAAAAGGGTGATAATCCTGTCTTTCTTTACATGACTGCTACCAAAACATAACATTGGCCTTCAATGCAGCAGTACCCTTTACTCTAATCTGTTGTTGACACTTAGAAAGTGTTGAAGCCTGTAACTGCTGTATATACCTCTGCATTCCTGGCTTCTGTAAGAATTTATGATATTGTGCTATGAACATGGTTGGGCTTAAAGGCTCTGGTCTGATCCATAGGAGTCTATTCTCCTCATTATGACTGCTTGCAGTGAACGCAGTTTGCCAAGTGAGCTGGTTAGACAAAAATGAAACAAATGCCCTTATTTGTATATCTCCTGCAATTGGAATAATATTAACTCTTCTATTGTCGGGAATGACCTCATTATGAAGGTAGAGTTCACACAGAAAATGCTGGTCACTCTCGGGGGCCTCATTAAAAGTCTCAAAAAATTTCTCTGAAGTCATTAACTCATATGGTCTGCCATCTTTTATTGCTTTTAATTGAAAATAAACTAATCGTTCAGAAAGAAAGAGAGAGTAGTTTACAGAGGGTTTGTGTGTAGCCAACAACTTCTGGACTAATGAAAACATCAAGGCCATCTTTTCCTTAGATTCCTTGACTTCCTTTTTGGAGTCCTTGAGCTGTTGCATCATTTGATCCCAACTATCCCAGTTGGCATATACATGGTTCTGCCATTGTAACTTATGTTGGCGTAATATTATATCTTGTTCTTCAGCATATTGCTTCTTCCATTTGTTCATCTGTTCCAATTGATTCCATGGCAAGGTCTGTGTCTTGGCATCAGAAGTACTGGGTTGGGACGTTGTTTGAATGGCTACACTGACTAATTTAGAACGAGATATCTGTGGTGATGCTTCTGTCTGAGTAGCTGCATTAACTGATAAAGGATGAGACATCTGTGGTGGTGCTTCTATCTGAATGGCTGCATTAACTAGCAAAGGACGAGATATCTGTGGTGATGCTTCTGTCTGAATGGCTGCATTAACTGATAAAGGACGAGATATCTGTGGTAGTGCTTCTGTCTGAATAGCTGCATTAACTAGCAAAGGGCGAGGTATCTGAGGTTTGATTTCTTTTTCTTCCTTTATAGAGAGCCCTACTGGTTCTTGTGGAGCAGTAGGGCATCCCTCTTTTATTCCAGCTGATGTAGATGCCTCTGATAATTGAATTTTAACTAGCTTGTAGCCTGCATCCTGGTAAATGTTGCCACACTCATGGCACATGTAGTCCTTGCATGGCTCCTTATTTTGCATTGAGGTTGTGTGTGCTAACATATAGAGATTCAGTTCTCTATCAAAAGCCTCTCGAGCCATGGTTAGTTCATTCTTGTAGGCTTCCAATTCAGACTTCAAAAATTCATTCTCCTGCAGTAAAGATGTCATAGTATGTAAACCTTGTGCGCTGGTTGACTCTGTTGGGGTAGTCTGTTGATGCACGGTCGTAGCTGGTTCTTGTGGGACAGCTACTGCTGATCTCCCACTATCATCATGCTTGGTGTATTTTTGTACCACAGTGGCTGGTTCTTGTGTTTCAGCCACTGGGTAAGTGACTGGTTCTTGTGTGACAGTCACTTCTTGAGCCATAAACAATGTCGTATTATCACGGGGCACTGGTTCTTGTGTGGCAGTGCCACCGGACGAGACGGGTTGGGAGGTTTGAAATGGGGATGAAGATTGGAGTTTTAACAGAATAGTGGCAGGGTCAGGGGAAATGGAGGTGAGTCCTGTCTCAACAGTCATCTTCATTTTTCTTTTTGGTAGGAAGGCAGCAAAGTCACTGCCTTTCCTTTTCTTTGAGGGGGAGGGTTCTTCTCTGGGGGAAGGGCTTTCAGAAGAAGTGAGGATTTGAAATCTAGCCCTTGTTCGTCGTCTGGAGACTGAGACTGTTGGGGTTATTTTCTTTTTAAAGGTGGGTGGGGAAGGGGGTGTTAGAGAGTCGTCACTAGGGATAGAAATAGTGGGGACAGATGACTCTGCTAAGTGGGGCGAGCTCGGGGTTGGGTCAACTGGGGAATATGGAATATCGTCCTGCTGTCCTTCATAAGGAATTTCAGGAGTATCATGAGAACTTTCGGGTTGTTGGGACGTTTGAGCCTGCTGAGGAATTTCAGGCGGCTGGGGAACAGGGAGTGGGACATGCAGAGGGGGATTTTGCTGAGCAAAACCCCTCTGTATCAATAACTGGCATAAACGGTGGTGGGTGAGGGATAATATTGGGAATTTAGACCGTCTACAATAATAAGACATGTTTCTAATACAACCAAGCAAATAATAGGGGATATTAATCAGTCGTCCATTTCTCAAATGATTCATCAAGACAAAATCGTGATTGTACACTACCTGGTAACGCCCTTCACACATTAAGTAGTGTTTGATGAATTCTGCCACCGATGGCCATGGTTGAGGAAGTGAGTGCAGACTAACCCCGCGGCCTTTGAGTTCCACTGGCTCATCTGGACGAAGGAAATCTTGCTGCGTATTGAGAATGACCTGCTTTCTGTTGAACCAGCGAGTACCAATAGCTGGCAACCCTGATACCTGAACTATGTCCTCCTCTGTTACTGAAATGCGAACCCCTTGAACCACTGAAAAATCACCTTGAAGGTTTTGTGCAAACTCTAAGACTTGTTCCTGGTCAAATTCACCCAATCTTTCAAAATATACTGTCCATCCCGCTTGTTGGAAAATCTGATGGGCTTCAGGGAACAATTGAAGAAGATTTATGGAGCCGGGCTCATGTCTAATGGCCGACCCTCCCATGGCTGTAGCTTTGAGTTATACGCAGAGGCACAGAACACAGTAAACACAGACCCTGATCGCGCTAGTTGTTGCAACAGAGGCTGCAAGGTCCAAATGACGGCGGAAATGGATATGACAAGGGACAGAGGCTTGGTAAATGCGAAATGATTGTTCAATTTTTGAAATTCCCCCCTCTACGTATGGTGTAATGATGATTGGGCGTGTGAAGATCTGTAATCATTATGAATGAAATCCTCTCTTTAATATAATTTAACTGAATTACATTAAAACCTCATACCTTACATTTTTTTACCTTTGGTTTAATAATTCGAAGTGTCGATTGCTTCAAAATGGCTTAATGTACATGGAAGAATCTGTAGATTTCTTTGAAATTTAGAACAGGAGTGTAACTGGATCTGGTCAGTGCTGAATAATTTTTCACCAGAAGGATCTGAAGTATAATCGTGGAGAACCAAAAAGCTTATATAACAGTGAAGAGAAATGATGTTTTAATGATAATAGGTTGCTGAAACAGGTGTTTCAACAACGGAAAAAAATGAATGGTACGTTGCTGAAACAGGTGTTTCAGCAACGGGAAAAATCAGAGAAATGGGATAAATGACTTGGGTCTGTAAACAGTAGGGAAAATATTTGATGGGGAATAATTTCAGCAGTAAGGGATGGGAAATACTGACTGAAGGAAGATATTTCAGGGATGGTAAGGGTGGGGAAAATGGAGAAATGGGAATAATGTAGGAATAGGTATGAAGGGATATTGCTAGGAAATGGGGTAAAATGATGGGAACAAGCTTCTGTGATTGAAGCTTCAGATCTTCTTATGATGAATCTGTCCTCCTTAATGAGCTTTTCCAGAATCTGCAAAATTCAATTGTAATATGCCAATCCTTGACAGGGATTATTAGTACTAAATCTAATCTAATACTAAAAATACAGTGCAGAAAATTAAATGTTGTGAGGAGCAGAAGACTCCCCTAGAAAAAGATAATGAATATCAGTCATGCAAGCAGTCTTGAAATCCTCTTTAGAAACAGGGGGCTGGTATAGACGGAGCCTATGACCATTGACTAGTAGAGGTGTTTTAGAATCATCAATTGTTAAAAGTCTTACCGTTCCATTTGGAAAAACAACATCTACCTCATATGGTCCAAGCCAACGTGTACGTAGCTTACCCTGAAAATTTTCAAACCGAGAGTCATACAACAAGGCCCAATTACCTTTTTGGAACTGCTTGTGTTTGATCATTTTGTCATGCCACTTCATACTTTGTTGCTGTATCATGGTTGTTTGATGGATGGCATCTAATCTCTTTTCATCCAACTCCAGAAGCTGCTGCAACCTAGCTGTCTGCACATCAGTCAAATCAAGATTAACAGCTAAAGCAGTTCTTAAAGTTTTAATCTCGAATTCCACAGGAAAAACAGCATTTTTACCATAAACCAATTCATAGGGAGAAAAACCTGTAGTGTTTCTCCAAGTAGTTCTGTAAGCCCATAATGCCTCAGGGAGCCTTTGGGACCAATCCTTCCGGTTGTCCTTCACTGCTTTAGTTAGAATGGCTTCTAAAACTTTATTTGTGCTTTCCACCTGCCCATTAGCCTGGGGGTGGTATGGTGTAGTCATTCTATGTTGAATATGATATTTGTGAAGGGTGGATTTAAAACCATGAGAATTGAATGGAGGTCCTCCATCAGTAACTAGCTCTCTAGGATTTCCAAATCTAGTGAAGATTTCTTCAAATAAGAAAGCTAGGACAGCCTCTTCATTGGCTCTAATAAGTGCTTTGGCCTCCACCCATTTAGTCATATAGTCTGTACAGACTAATATATAAGTTCTTTGATTGGATGGAGGGTTAATGGGTCCTATAAAATCCAAGGCCCATCTTTCAAATGGTTCAGAAACTACCCGGGGGTTTAATGGCATTTGGTCTCTATGATTGGGTTGACCCATTCTTTGGCAGTTGTCACAAGCCCTTACATACTTCTTTGCATCCTTGAATAATGAGGGCCAATAGTAACCCATCCTCAGAATTTTGTGTGCTGTTCTCTTATCAGCAAAATGCCCTCCACAAGGGCCATCATGACAAGCTTTCAATATGTCATACACTTCATCTTCTCTAATGCATCTTCGGATTTCCTAATCAAGCCCTGTGTAGAAAAGACACCCACTTATCCAGCTATACCTGGCACTTTGTTGAACAATTCTTCTCTTTTCTCTGTATGACAGGTGTGATGGTAATTTTCCTGCAACCAAATAATTGGCAATATCTGCATACCATGGAGAGTGAGCAGAAACTGCAAACAAATACTCATCGGGAAAAGAATCATCTACTGGAATATTATTATCAGTTTTTAACCGTGAAAGGAAATCAGCCACCACATTTTCTTTACCAGGCCGATCTACAATTGTGATATCAAATTCCTGCAGTAATAATAGCCATCTGGTAACTCTAGCATTTGTAACAGATTTGTTCATTAAATACTTAATAGCTGAATGATCAGTGTGCACAAAAGTAGAATAACCAGTGATATAGTGTCGGAATTTATTAATGGCATAGATTACTGCAAGAAACTCTTTCTCGGTAACTGTATAATTAAGCTCAGCAGGGGTCATATTCTTACTAATAAAGTAGATAGCATAAGGAAGATGATTTTCCTCTTGTCCAAAGACAGCTCCAATTGCAGTGTCTGAAGCATCAGAAGATATGTGAAAAGGGAGGTTCCAATCAGGCCCCCTCAAAATAGGAGCAGTAGATAACTGATGCTTGAGTTCTTCAAAAGCTTTCTGACAAGAATTAGTCCACTTAAATTCGGCATTTTTCATAAGCAACACAAATAATGGAGAAGCTATTTTAGAGAAATCTTTAATAAATCTTCTGTAGTATCCAGCATGTCCTAGAAAACTTCTCACATCAGTTTGAGTTTTAGGAACAGAAAGATTTTAAATGACCAATATTTTAGATGGATCTACCTGTATACCTTGAGATGAAATAAAATGTCCAAGCACTATTCCTTCACTCATCATCATATGGCATTTTTCAGTACTTAGGGAAAGGTGAGCTTGTATACATCTTTTAAGTACTTTCTCAAGGTTTTGTAATGCATCTTCAAAAGACACACCATAAGGAGTAAAATCATCCATAAATATTTCCATAGAATCATTCAGCATATCAGAAAAAATTCCTATAACGGCTCTTTGAAAAGTTGCTGGTGCATTATATAGCCCGAATGGAAGAACTCTATAGGCAAAAGTTCCCCAGGGGCTGGTGAAAGTGGTCTTGTCTTGGTCTTGGGGTGCAATTCTTATCTGATTATACCCACTAAATCCATCTAAAAAAGAAAAGAATTTCTTCCCTGCCAGACTATCCAACACCTGATCAATGAAGGGTAAAGGAAAGTGATCTTTTTGAGTAGCTTTGTTTAAGGCTCTGTAGTCAACACATACTCTCCATTTCCCGTTTTTCTTAGGGACAATTACTAATGGGGAAACCCATTCACTGTCAGATATAGGATATATAAATCCTGCATTAAGCAATTTTTGAAGCTCTTCCTTAACAATTTCTCGTAAATTAGGATTCATTCGTCTTTGGGGTTGACAAACAGGTCGGCATCCCTCTTTAATGTAAATTCGATGAGTACATAATTCAGAAGAAATACCTTTCATATCTGTGTAATCCCATGCAAATGCCTCCTTATATTCATGCAATAACTTCATTAATTGTTGTGTTTCAGCATCTGTTAGATCAGGATTTATGTTTAATGTCTTGCCGGGTTCAATTTCAACTGTTATGCTTTTAGATGAGATGGTGGTTAAAGTCTGAGATGAGTCTTCAGATTCAATCTTTTCTTGTGTATCAGTTTCAAAAATTGCGGTTAATTGATTGTGTGTTTCAGTAATGACAGAAGAAGGTTCACAAATAAAATTATTAATTATCTCATCCTCTGTATTGTCTTTAAGAGTTAAAGCTTGTCCAATAGTTAGAATAGGCTGAACATCATTATCATCATAATCCATCCATATAGAATCTTCATTATTAATTACTGGTGTAGCATGAGGATAAAGAGTAAGCTGTTTTGTTTCATAACCATTAGAAATTGTCATTGAACCAGATCTGCAACTGATAAAAGCATCAGCTGTGGCCAGCCATGGCCTTCCTAGAATTAAGGGATGTCCCCCCAGCTTTGTTTTAATCTGCAATACAACAAAATCAGCTGGGTATTTCCAGGATTCAACTGAAATAAGTAGATCCTCAACAACTCCTTCAGGTTTAATTGTAGAACGATCAGCCAACTCTAGAATGGTGGGTGTATCTATGATTGTGTTATTTAGCTGTAACAATTGTGAAGTTTCAAGAGTCATTATGTTAATTGCAGCACCTAAATCTACCAGAACTTGGGGAATCATTGTTTTACCAATCTGAACTGTTACTGTAGGATGGCCGGGATCACCATATTTCACAGGAGGGGCTTTTTCGGACATTAATGCAGACAAGTCCCCCATCACATGCATTGTAAGGGGGTCCTTGGTTTTCCTACCAGGTTTCTTGACACAAATATCCCTTAATGTTCTGGCATAAATTGGTACATCTCTTAATGCTTGTAAGAGTGGAATTTTAACATACAAATTTTGCAATTCCCCTAGAAGATTAAAAGCAGGTGTTTCAGCTGTTCTGGTTAAAACCAAACGCTCGGGGAATGGTGGTTCTGTTTTTTCCACATTTTTGTTAGGAGGTGGTTGTGCTTTCTTATGTTTCTTAGTTTCCTCTTTATCAGAATCAGAAGAAGTTATGTCATCAATAATAGGCTCTACTATTTTTCCAGATCTCAAATGAATATCGTTACATTGCATAGTAGGAAATATAGACTGATTCTGAATATCAATAACTTGCACAACTTTATTATTGGGGTTAGGATTTGGTTGCACGGGTAGCTGGGGTCTCATTTGGTTATTTGGCGGAGCATTTGATGGCAGAGGGAGTGGTTGTTGGAATTGAGGCAATTGATTTGGATACGGGAGTGGTTGACTTCTCCAATTTGAATTCCAAGGGTTAAAAGAAGATGGCTGCTGTGGAGGCCAAGGAGTCCACATTGAAGGATCAACAAAGGGTGGGTTTGATTGCTGCATGGGTGGGAAATTCATTTGGTTGAAGGGTGGGTATTGCATTTGATTGAAGGGAGGGTAATTTGTTTGACCAAAAGAAGAATAATTGTTCCAACGATTAAATGGCATACTAGAGTTCATACCTTGTCCTTTTGGTTGCCATTGTCTTCTTTGAGTTAGCAGGTAAACTGCTTCAGCTTCTTCTTTCGTTGGCTGCAATGCTGCCTTTATTCCTGGTAGAGATGGACATTGTTTTGTCTCATGATCTTTCTCACAAAGGGTACAAATTGGTATTTTATCCATTGGGCATTCCCTTAGTGGATGTTTGTCTCTGCACTTCGGGCAAAAGACAGCCAGAGTTGCTTTTGCTTCGGCCTGCTTCTTCTTAACCTGCAAAGTGTCAATTTGTGAAGCAAAAGAGCTTAACATCTCAGTTTTAAATTCTTCAAGTAAATTACCTATTTCAGCTCTTGTTGCTCCTCCATTGGCTGATTTCTGCACTCTTGAATAGGTGGAATCTCTTGTTCTGTTTCTTGCAGCTCCCCTAGAACACCTCTTAGAAAGTTCACAAATCTCATCATATGATTCCTTAGATATATCTTTTTTGGCAAGCATGTTTAACATATCTAAAAAATTATCCCTTAAACCTTTAAGTAATATTTTTTTGCGAATTTCCTTACTTATATTCGGATGATCAGATCTTTGTATATTGTACTGCAGCCTTTCTATATAGTCCTCCGGACTCTCATCCGGCTTTTGTGCCATATTGAATAGTTCATCCTTCTTTTCTCTCGTCCGGCAGTAGTCTTGATATTTAAGCAGAAATTTCTGTTTCATCTGCTCCCATGTTATGATCACCTGACTTCCAAGGCTCATGAACCATCTTAAAGCATTCCCTTTTAAGGTGGCTGGAAACAATTTCAACTTCTGAGCATTAGTAACATAATCATAACTTCTGCATAATATATCAAATTCAAAAAGAAATTCATCCGGATCCTCAGAGGATAAACCATGAAAGTTAGGTAAAGCAGACAATGGAATATTTTTCATAGGAGTTATCCCTGCAGGAAGATCACTGATAGGAAATCCCAAGGTAGAGAGGAAATTTTCATTCCTTCCTTCTCCTTCAAGATCTACACGTCCTCCACCAAAGAAACCATCATTGTTTCCTTCCATTGTTGGCTCTCCTACTGCACTTGCTCGATCGTCAAGATCCTCTATTGGCTCTTCAATGTTTTCCACTGATCGTCCATCGCTCTCTACGATTTCCTCAATGTGCTCTGCTGATTTACTAATACTTTCCTCTGACTCTCCAGCACTAACTGCTGGTTCTTCTATATTTTCAGGACCCACAACTTCCTCTGTTTTGTAATCTGATTGAGGGGAGTGCTGAAGTTTTGATTTTCGAGAACTTAATCTCTGTGATGATTCAGCCTTTGATACAATCTCGTCAATAAAAGTTTTTCTTCCTCCCCTTCCTTTGCCTTTGCCACCTGTGGGGTTAGTTTTCTTCTGGTTTCCGCGTCCTCTCATACAATCTGCACATTTAAAAGAAAAGATTAATGCTTTTGAAATCTATAATTACCTTCCCCGGCAACGGCGCCAAAATGTTGGTCGCTTTAATTGCTTTCACAATTCAAGCTCCACATAAACTGTCAACCCGAGGAAGTCTTTTTATTTCAAAGATAATCACGCACTGGATATGCTCAATTTCAAAAGCAGAAACAATGTTGTAGCAAAAAGCCACACAATTATTAATCTCACAAATCTACTGGTTCACACTCTGTTTAATCAAAGCTGAAGCTACTTAAGTTATAGCAGAAATAATTTCTATGTTGCAGTTACAATCCAAACAAAGGAAAACCAATCTGCAAAGAAAGAAATCAATCAACCATAACAGGAACAGGACCCTATTCCTTGGTTAGGAACTTCAGCACCTGATGCCTGACACTTAATCACACTGTATGAAAGGTAACTTCAAGAGACAAGACCCTATTCCTATGAACAGGAACCTTCAGCACTTGTTCTCTTGTTTCTAATCACACTGCAGGAAAAGGAAAGCAATGAGTGAGAGCAGGACCCTATTCCTTTATGCAGGAATCTTCAGCACCTGCCTCCCAACATCATACATTCATACGATCAATAGAAATGGATTTCTCAACTTCCAAGAGTGAATTCATTCAATACATGCAGCGCTAAAGAAACAGAGTATTACTAAACTGTGTAACTAGTGTCCAACAACAGTATTAAAGCAAGATGCAAACAATGTAAAGAATTAAACAAATTACAAGAACCAAAGGGTGAATCTTGTGAGGAAGGCGGGCCCTTTCCCTCTCACAAGATTCCCCGAGGGAAAGAATTAAATTGGAACGCTCAAAGGAAGAATTTATTCATCTGTCAAAGCAACTGTTATATTACAGATGGAGACTAGCTCCAGTTCTCACACAATACTCTCCTGTCGCTTACAACAATTGACTCCCTACTAATGATGATGTCTCCTCTTTATAAAGAGGAGACATCTTTTACAATTTACATGAGAGCGAATCTATATTATCTCAAATCTGTTTTCTTTCCCAAAACAAGACTATTCTGTTCTTCCAAGAAAAGATGTTGTTACAACAGAGACAACAAGAATGCTATCTTCGGGATAATCCAGGTAACCGTGTCTTCATGCTGTTGCTGCTGTTTCCACAAAAATGTTCTTCCAGAATCGCAAATTACGCATGACGGAATTTGCGTGCTTGACAGCTGTTTCAGCAACTGAGTCAGCTGTTTCAGCAACGGCCGCTTGTTCCTAGCAACACATATAACTATCTGCGATCTTTGGACTTGTGTTAGCAACGATACACTTCAATTAATGATAAAATATAAGAGTATTATGGAATTAAATGTAAAACAGATTAAACATATAATAAAGAAGAGGATTGTATATACCTTGGGATAAAGTAGATGAGAAATGATAATGGAATCCTTTCTAATCATGGTTTAAAAAGTAAAATGGTGTCAAATTATATAGCAAAAATGATACATAGTGGAGTCCTAACATACTTGTGAACACTTTTTACGGCACTCCAATCCAATCTCCAGAGAGAGAGTTATTGAACTTTTCCCACGATCACCTCTTTAAGATGAAATTCAGGAGCCTGAAAAAGCACTACATTCCACAGATCATATCTCTAAAAATATTGCGAACCAAGCTCTGAAATTTTTTGAAAAATTTCCTTAGGATTTTAGCTTCGCACCATATGAATTTCAGATTCTGAACCTTCGTAGAAAAATTTTGATAGCGCAAATGCCACGATGACCTGTTTAGGAGCCTGAAAAAATACCTAACTTCCACAGATCATATCTCTGAAAATATTGCGAACTAAGCTCTGAAATTTTTAGACAATCTTCCTCAGGATTTCGGCTTCGTACCCTAAAAATTTCAGATTCTGAAACTTCGAATAAAAAAAGTTATAGCGCAAATGCCACGATGACCTGTTTGGAGCAGCGAAACCCTAGAATCCAAAGCTCTGATACCAAATGTTGTGTAACCAGCTCCAAAAAGAGAAGAAAAGAGATATCAACGCCTTAGAAATGAGCCACTTCGAGGGGGAAACCTCCAATACATTACATAAATGAACATTTCTTGGATGATACAATTTACAAAACCTCCTTTCTATATATAGGAGTCCATGGGGCCATAATGTAATCCTAGTGGGCCACAATGTAATCCTAGCCGACCTAACAATAATAATTTAGGGGCACAATAATAATAAAATGGGGGTTACAAGGATACAATAATAAAAATAAGGGGGTTACACTAACAAAAATAAGGGACTATACTAGTAATATAGGGACCTAACATACTCATCTAAAATTTCCTATTTTAATGATGTCACATTTGGAATATAAAATATTTGTTTGTAATAAATTAATCCTTTCTAATTTTTAGTATATCCCACTATTTCAGTTCTGTGCAATTTCTCTTGCAATTTCACATATCTTTGATCTTGCATCATCACTTCCTGTATCAATTATTATATTTCAAATTTCAAACTATTTCTAGCATTATTTAAAATTTGATGAGCATTCCTACTTAAAGCATCTGCAATCTTATTTACCTTTCCTTTAATGTGTTTCATTTCCATATCGAACTAACTAAGGAAATATAACCATCTAGCTTGTGTAACATTTAAATCAGGTTGAGTGAAGAAGTATTTCAAACTTATGTGATCTGTCATTAGTATGAACTTATTTCCAAGTAGATAACGTCTTCACATCTTCAAAGAATGTATCACAACAGTTAATTATAAGTCATATAGAATATATTTCTATTCATGTTTCTTTAATTTTCTTGACTCATATTATATGACTGATTTCTCTTGCAGTAATACTCCTCCTAATACTTTTTCACATACATCTGTACATACTACAAATTCTTTATTTGGATCAGTAATCTTCAATATGAGGGAAATTTTTAGTTTAAGTTTTAATTGTTCAAAGCTATTTTGGAACTGTTGTCCATTAAAAATTTGACCCAAATACTGAATTTTTTCCTTGTAAAACTCACACTTGATGAGTTTTGCATATAATTTATGTTCTCTAAGTGTTTGTAAGACAACTCAGAGATTTTCTCTGTGTTATTCTTTGTTTTTCAAGTATACAAAAATGTCGTCAATGAATACTAATACAAACTTGTCTAGATACTTGTGTAGTACACTATTCATTAAACACATGAATGTATCAGGTGCATTAGTAAGTCCAAAGGGTAGGACTAAAAATTCATAGTGTCCATATGTAGTCTGGAATGTTGTTTTATTGATGTCCTCAACTTTGATTCTGAGTTGATGATATCATTTTCTTAGATAGATCATTGAGAAGATAGTGGCTCCTCTCCCTTGACCAAATAATTCATCTATCCTTGGTAGAGGATATCTGTTATTTATTGTCAATTTATTCAGTTTTCTATAATCTATGAACATCCTAAATGTGCCATCCTTATTTTTAAGAAACTGTACCAGTGCTACCAAAGGAGACACACTTGGTCTGATGTATCCTCTATCTAGTAACTCTTGTAATTAAAGTTTTAGATGTAAAAATTTAGGAGTACTCATTGTATAAGGTGATCTAAAGATAAGCGTAGCTTCTCTTACCAATTAAATTGAGAAATCAATTTCTCTTTTAAGGGGTCAATGTGGGATTTCTTCTGGAAATACATCTTTGAACTCTCTAATTACTGGTAAATTTTCTACAACTTCTTTTTCAGTTTGTTGTCCCAGTTCCTCCACTTTTACAACATACACTTGAAAACCTTTTCTTGTTGTCCTTTTTAAATGTAGTGTAGAAATTTGTGTTCTTGGTATGGGTGTTGGTTTTCCTTTCACTATCATAGCTCTCCCCTCACCATCCATACAATGAAATTTTTTATCTAAGAAATTAACTATTTCTTTCCATTTATCTAACCAGTCCATTCCCACTAGAAAATCATATGATCCTTCGATTTCTATCATGGTTGATTTATGTTTAGCATGGAAATCTTCAATTGCAACAGTGATCCTTGGAATATTTATAGCAATTTCATTTATAGTAGTTGCCTCTCGTAACACTTGAATGTTATTAAATTTTTTGCGAGGACAATCACGTAATAGGTGAGGTCCTCCACATCCCCAACACTTTAATGGTTCTTTCATTTTTACAGCACCTTCATTTCTGCTGGTTGGATCCATTTTCTTAGACCCAATATGTCATTGTGTTGAGTGGTTTTCTCCAGTTTTATTAAATTTATTCCTTTGATGGTTTTTTCCAAAAAATTTCAAGTATGCTGGTTTTACTCTTTTGACATTAGAGGCACTATTCCCTTTTCCTTTGCTTTGCCAAATTTTCAGCTGAACATTTCTACCTTTGAACTGCTGATAACATAGTCTTTCTTTGTGAAAAAATTCGTCCATTGTCTTTGGATTGTCAAATTATATTTTATCTTTATAGATAATGAGTATGAAGTTTAAAATTTGTTGTAGTTTGGCCTTTTCTTCTCTGATATAAGGAACATAGCGGAGCAAGTTAGTAAATTTGGTAACAAACTAATAAATTGTGAGATGTCCAAATCTCAAGTCATGAAATTTTTTGGCTTTTTCATCATAATATCTATCATTCAGATATCTGGACATAAATTTTGTTTTAAATTCTTCCCAGGTAACATTTTTTTCATCAAGCACATGTACCATTTTGGTTTCTTCCCACTAAAGGGTAGCTTTACAATGTAGTTGGTAAATTTCCAATTTGGTTTTCAATTTACTTCCATATTCATAAAATTTAAAGTATTTAACCATCTTTAGAAGCTAAGCTTTTGCATCCTCCTCCTTTTCACCATAAAAAGTGGGAGGTTTGATTTTACAAAATTCTCCTTGCAATTCCTTTTTCTTTTTGGACTATTGTTTGGATGCTTCACCACCCTCAAATCCTTATGAGTTGGTTTCATATTCTTTCATCTTTTTTTCCAGGGCCTTCACTTTCGTGACTAGACCTTGAGGTTAATTATTTGATCAAGCTCTCTTGCTCTTTGCTGGCTTGCAACAATCGTTCATTTCTTTTTCTTAGATAAACAAATTATTATTGGATATTCCTGACCGTATCCAGGAATTGATCATTTTGATATGGTTGATTTACCTCCCTCCACCCCCAGATCCATGTACAACCCTCCTCCAAAACTCATAACAACAATTGTAATTTCCTTCACTTAATCATTGTATACATCAATAAATTAGTGAATCAAATTAAGATTTTTTTTAAAGTAATTTACAATAGCATAAATTTCATTTTTTTTCCTGTGTGGGGACACATAGGCCCCTTTTTTTCAACATCAGCTCTAATACCATTTGTAACAGCTCTACTTACCCAAAAAAAATAGTCTCTATTTATACCATTTATGATACTTTGTCATAATTGACTTTATTTAATTTTGTTGTATTACAATCTTTCAATACATGCTTACTTTATGTTGTCAAAATTTCATATAAGGACATAATTGTTTTCAGAACTCTATTGCCAATGATAATTCTAATAGCACCTCAGGTTTCCACAATTCATATGTAATGTACCTAAATTTTTTCTTTTAAAAATAGGCAGTCAAAGACTATAAGGGTCAAGTGGACCCACGAAAAATAAGTATTGTGGATATATTTTATTAAATTAAATTAATAACATGAAAAAAAAGAAATAAATGGTTCAAATACTAGATAATGATTAGAGATCAGAGATCCAAATCCTTGTGGAAGGATAAGGATCATAAGACTTTCCCATCTCTCCAAAAATCCTTGGAGGAAATAAAATTAAATATAGAAATTTATATTGGAGATAAAAGTATAAAAAAAGTTACCCAAGTAAAGAGGAAGTTACTGGGAAGAGGTGCAATAAAACTAGAAAGACGAAAATCTAGCTTTAAAGTACGTTTGTGGAAGAAATAAAAGGAAAGCCTAGGCACACAGGAAAACAACATCCTGATTTAACTGGACGTAGTTAAGGGAAACATGCTGATGGGAAAGCAATATTATATAAGCATATTATAGATAGAAAAGAGGTTTTCCATTGCTGGAGAAAAATAATCTTTGCTCGGGGTGAGCTATGGAGAAATATCTCTAAGGTTGGGTGGCACCTAGTCTACCTTAAGTTGTATGCACCAATTAATTTCATTTTAAATTATATTCTAGTTCTGTCATGAATTGTTGAGAAAGTAAATTAGTATAGTTTTATATGATATTTTTAATCTGGATATGCATCTATACTATGGAATTAATATGAATTAGAATTGATTTTGGACAGTCTGTACATTGAATAGAACTAACTATAATAAAATAGTATGTCCTGTATTGTTGTATAGACATAACTTTGTAGATGACCAACTCTGACAATGTCTAAACCTAGGATAAGGCTTAGATCTGAGGTTAGGTAGCCCACATAAAATTAATGTTTCATTAACAATTCTATTTTTATGAGATGTTACTAAGTTGTACATTTCCTAATAAACACTTTATAAGCAAAAATAAATATATCTGAATGACAAACGAATGCACAATTTAGTAAATTAAGGTTATGTACTGTATAACTAAGTAAGTTCTGTACTATAGAGAAAAATGAGGAAAATAACTCATTAATTAGAGCTTATTGGAAATATATATATATATATATATATATATATGTGTGTGTGTGTGTGTGTGTGTGTAGAATGTTTCCCTACATAAGAGTTGAAAGAGAAATTATATATGGAACGAATATATTGGGTTGGATTTCTAATAACATTTTAAATTGAAAGAAAAGAGTTTATATAGTCCATAGCCAAACAATTAAAAAGGATAATTTGATATAGTTACATCTTTGTGGAGGTTTTCAGTTCATAAAAATTACACAGTTTTAAACAAGAAATTCTAATAATAAAATTTTATAGAGATGGCACTTTGTCCCTTAAAATGAAAACTAAAATGTTTATCTCTGCAAATTTATGCAAAGTTGCATATGATATATTTCACTTGGTATCTAGACCAACCTGTGTAAACATAGTTTCGTAGTATGAGAAAATTTGAAGAGCAGTGGATGCATGTGAATCCAAAAGAAGGAAGTTTTTATATAAAATACCTATAATGACATGAAATAGAATTTCGTTTTGGTGAGGAGGGTAGTTAAATGATAATTATAAAAATTAGAGTAAGGGAATTAAGATGAAAATTATTACCTTAAGAATTGCGTATAAAGTAGACCTGCGGTTGCATAGAAGAAAATAGTAAATGCCAAAATTTATGCAATGTATACAGGTCACTATAAAAAGATAATAAATCATGCATAGAAAGGTTGAAGAACAATTTCCGACATGAAAATTTCAAACATAGGTACTTGAAGAAGGTCGTAACAATTTGTTGTCATATATGATATAGAAGCTATAAATTAGTTTTAAGTATTCACAGAAAATGAAAGTACATAATATAAATTACACAGAGAAATAATGAATGAAAAACCCTCTTTCTAGTCAAACCATCTGAGCCTGAAGATGCTGGTAATGAAACCAAATTGAAAAGTAGTAATCTTTGGGGTGTGTGAATTTAAAATTCACACAAGAAGACTCCATAAGGAATGTTAATCCTTGAGTCAACAGAATTGGGAAATTGTTCGAAGTATTCGGTGAAATAGACCGATATTGTGGATTCCAGTAATCCTATAAACCCAAATCAAACTATAAACCCATGTTAAAAGGGAAGCTCAGGAATATCACTTACTTGCATTATGTGTGATATTATTTAAAACGACTTGGCTAGGAGGAGTAGGAGGTTGCTCCACCATTCATCTACAAGTTCAAAAATGTTGTGAAATAAGAAGTGATATAAAATATTTTTCTAGCGAAAAGAAATGAAAACAATAATGGTGTGGAAATACTGAAACCAATATTAAGATTAGATAGAAATTCTCATTCCATTGTTAACACAGAGGCCAATGTTGGCCTTCCTCTCGCATACAGATAATAAAAATTTCAAAACCTCTGTGTATTGGAAAACCTAAAGGAGTAATAATGAGACTAGAAGTTCAAAGTAAATGATAATATTGTAATAACTAAAACGAAAATGGTAGATGGGTTGCATACATTAGTTACAGTAAATACCTCAATAACATTAGATGGAACACAAAGCCTAAGTTCCATGATTTTCACAATAGAACTTACCGGAATACACCACCACTTCATGTGAGTCAATTAGAGAGACACAGGTTTTGAAATCCATACCGACAAGGAGTTTATACTCTTAGGAAAATAGAGCCAGAAAGGGAAGAGCTAATCCAATAGGTTTTGGTCCTGCACATAAGTTCCATAATTTTATAAACTGAAACCAATAAATAATTGGTAAAGACCAAAAAAATTCACAAATATAGGGATGTTTCATTTCCGAGGAATGTGGGACATATTACCTATAGGTAGAATGGAGGTGTTTTAGGCGTGCATAAAGCTATTTCATTCTCAGCCTAATATAATTAGAAATTATCGTTCAGAATAGAGGTGAAACATAGAACTAATTATCAATGTTCTGGCTGTGGACTAAAATATAAGTGCCATAAACAAAAAATGAGATTATTTATGCAATTTGAAAACCCTAATTTGAATGATTAATCCAGGTCTTCCACGCGTTGATGGATCATGGACTATCCCTCTGATTGAAGTATTGAAAATTGGGCAAAGAGGGCCACGTGATTCTGTACAAACTGTTTAATGCTAGAAAATCCCAAGGAATCCAAAATCTAGGGTTTGACATAACCACATACAGAATCGTCATTTCACATTAAAGCTTGACAATTATGAAATCTCAAAAATATCAATTTCAAATAACATTTGACAACATATTTAATAATAATGTGTATCGAGTACATGTGTATTAAAACATAAAATCCAATGGTGTGTAAAATAAGGTTGTAAGGGTACGAGTCATGGGCCATGAAAGCTTATAGCATTAAAGAGGTTTATTCGGGTTCAATTTAATAATATATATATAACTGAAACCTAGTAAATGCTATAATGTAATATTAAGTGTGGTCGAAAGTTAATAAAGACTTACACAACTAATTATAATATGGTATAAGGATAATTATTACTATATATAATTTAAAGTATAGCAAAATAAAAGTAGCATTCTGTACAATATGCCAAATATTAACCAATGTGGAAATGTAACCTTATAAAGGAAACATGTACCAAGTCTGTGGTGAAAAGTAATGACTAGAGATATGTGGGTAAAGAAATCATTAAAGGCAAAAAATATATGTATATACGAAATTCCAAACCTTTACAAATTAGGGTTAAGTAGTGAGAATAATTAAATCAAGTGGATCTTGATTTATTTCACATGCACATGCAATAATTCCTAACCTAAAGTAAAAGAATTAAGTATGATGCGCAAAGAGACTTATATGGATTATCTTCAATAAATTGAGGAGTTTTTGTTGGTCACCCTAATGGGGACATGTATGTTAGTATGAAATTTAGTACTAATATAAGTAAGTTAGGGAGGAGTCCTAAGAGACACATTTCATAAACCTATTATAAGATAAGTGGCAATTCAAACTGTTAGGAGTAAGAAGCTGGATAGTAATATTGGAAGATGCATGTAAGATCATGGAAACTAACGACCTATCCAGGTAAATAAATTAGTGTTAGAAATATATTGAGAAAAAAAAATTGTCCAATTTGGAGATGTTATAAATGGTATTAGAGCCCATGTGAAAACAATAGGCCATAACCTGTGCTCACACCAGGAAAGAAATTTGGTTACTATAAATTGTTATTAAATTTATTTTTCATTAATTTTTAATTTCATGTATAAACTATGCTGTAGCATACAACTGAAAACCATGAGGGATGGAGATAAGCTATATGCAGATATAGGTGGTGAAGAAAAATACAACATATCCAAATGCTCCATGGATGGTTATGATAAATCGAATGCAAAGAGTATTGATGAAAGTGAAAACCCACAATGGAAGACTATCTTTAGCCAGTGAAGAGAAATAAATTTTAATCAGAGAATTGACCTCTTGGGACAGTCGCAAAGGTGAAGGTCTGGGAAGAAATGGAAAGAGAAATGTAAATCACTCAAAAGAGTCTGAGGAAAATGAAGCCTCTAGATGGTAGTGTAGGAGGAACAAGGAATTTCAGGATGAATTCTGAAAACAAAGAAAGTCTGCCTCCTTTGATGGAGAGAGGGAGGATCATACAGAAGTTTGACTTTTAAAGATAGTAAATAAATTTTAAGTGGTAAAGTATGAAAGTAATTTAAAATCTAGGTTAGCTATTTACAAATTCCAGATAAGGGTTACCTTATAGTAGTAGGAAGTTAAGTGTGAAAAATGTCACTTAAAAGGGATGTTCAATTTAAAACTATTAATAGAAATTTGAATGACCGATCATAGGATGAAAAAGCCAAAGATTTTTAGGACCTTAGGTTGGGACAGCTTATTATTTCTAAGTTATTACTGAACTCACCAACCTACTTTGCTAGTTGCGTTGTATATTAAATGGAAAGGCAAGGTTAAGAGGATGTTAAAAATTGTCTACCTAGTAGTTGAGAATGAGGGATTATATCTCCTGAAATTCAGAAACTATTAATACTGAAAGCTACTAATTTCAAAATAAAATTAGCTGTTATTAGCAATAAAAGAGGATTATGGAAGATGTGGAGTGGAAGGACCACAATTTGGAAAAAAAAGAACCCCTCAAAGTACATAGGTAGGATTGTTGAACCACTTATTGTGGATTAAATACTTTTAGAAATAGAATTTGCTCAAGAATGTTATACATAGCTAAAAGATAGACATTCTATTAATATAAATATAAAATATATTGTAGGAAAAAAGAAGCTAGAGACAATTGAAAAGAAATTTACATATATGCATGATAAACAACCTGTTCTGTTCTGGTTGATGAACTTAGATGCGGTGTCACAAAAGAAAGAAAGATTCCAGCAAGCTGGAATTGTGTATAGAATTTATATATAACATTTGCAAAGGTGTTGAAAGGTAAATAAGTATAAATAACCGTAGTTATAGCTAAATGTTTCAATTGTCGATTCCTATGCGGTGGTAATAGGAATAAGCTGGGTAGAACGAAAATAAGGCCCTAACAATGTTGAGAGAAAATACTATAGGGTATTTGTGGTGATGGAAAACTAGTGATATTACAAAGCCCAAAAAAAAAAAGGTTGAAAAATGTATTTTGTAGAATTAAGATGACAAACTGAAAAAGAAACTGGTAGAAAATTTATGAGTCAAAAGAAAGAGTAAGGAGATAATTGTGAATGAAATTCCACATATATTTCCCCTGAAGGGGAAGCTAACTATTAAATGAATATTAAACCATGTGTTACACTAGTCCTTAGAATATACGGGCTGAATAACCCTATATTATAAGAGTTAAAACTGCAGCGAAAAAAAAGTTGCTAAATAGAAGCTATGTAAGACCAAGTAAATCCATGCTGGGAGCATCGGTAAGTTGATCAAAACAAAATTTGGAACCTTCAAAGTAAGTATAGGCTACTAAAAACTGAATAAAATGATGATCAAGAATGAATATTCTCTGCTTAGGATAGATGGCCAATAAACTATCATAAAATGAGAATTACAACATAACTATATAAAGAACAATATACAGAAACTATGAATTAGAAGTTCTAACTGATTCAATGGATAATGTTTCACTCCTTGATGTATCAAGTGAAACAAAATATAAAGAATAGTTCAAAATTGTGTTACAATTCTACAAAATATAGAGGACATAATGACATGATATACTTAACAAAAAGGAATTTTATAAAAATCTCAATGGTTAAGCCGTGTAAAGTCAGATAAAGGATGAGTAGTGAACTGAGGAAAGGCTCAAGTGAGCATGAAATAAATTGCATTCCTGATACTTCCACCATAAAATTAACCATGGATATTGAAAAATAATAGAAGAGATGGGTAAAGAGATTTTTAATCTTAGCTTATATAAAAATCTCTTTAGGACAACAAGGAGAGGAAACACGTATAGACCAAAAAAGGTCAAAATAGTTTGAA
Organism: Pinus albicaulis; assembly: GCA_034641835.2. Lineage (NCBI taxonomy): Eukaryota > Viridiplantae > Streptophyta > Pinopsida > Pinales > Pinaceae > Pinus > Pinus albicaulis. The sequence goes on from CM076573.1 coordinate 974,263,426, forward strand.
CAGTTGAAATATTTAAACTAATAACTATTCATGTTTTAAGATCCTAACCAGATCCAAGAAATGGCAAGAGGTACTAAGGCTTCGGTAGAAGAATTAGAGGTAATATTATTACACAGTTATAACATAGGATTGAAGAAAAATTTAGACAAATGAGCAAAATTATACTATGTACATATTAAGGTTTCTGCTGAAATGTATGCTACAGGGAGTAAAGAAGTTATAGGTAATGTAATAAGGGGTTTTGATTTGAGAACACCAAAGTTTGAAGTAGAAATTCTTCAACAATCTGGAAAATTCTAAGCAAACTAGGTGTTTGTTTTTCCTTAATGAGTTTCAAATAAACTTCCAAACTGAAAAAGGAAATGAAAAGGAGATTTTAGATGTTTTAAAAGAGGAATGTCTCTAAAATTTTGAAGAATATTCGATTAATAAAAGTTCTGATTGGGAATAATTGAGGCAAATAGAATGAGTGGAACAGTAAAGCAAGAAAAACCTCCAATAAAAAACTGCAAAATACTGAAAAATTGATAGATAATTCAAATCAGGAGGAACTGATAATTTAAAAAAAAAGAGGGTACATAAATAATGTGACCCCAGTATAGCAAATTTTTAAAAAAAATACCATAGATGTTCTTAGATAGGACATACTTGTGACTAAAATTAAATTCAAGATTTAAAACTAGAAATGTTTGACTTGGTACAAGGAAAGAATAATGAAAAATCATATGTGGAAAATATTGCTAAGAGACAATGAAACCTAAGTATCACACAAAATCTGGATCCTATACCTATTCTAGAATGGAAATAGGAAGTTGGGTGAATAAAGAAATTGAAATTAGTTAGCTTAGCAACGGGTTTAATTAGAAACTGACATTAATAAAAATTAGTCAATGTGTCCAAGCCCAAAACTGTAAACTGATATGAAGTTTCAATATGTAAGGTAATAAATGATACACTTGATAAGGTAAAGTTCAAGTGGAAATTGGAAATTGTGTTATAGACAAACTAGTATTAAGTTTAAATTGTGCATGGTTATGACCATCTAAATCGATTGAAAAAATCAATCAAGTACTAAGTACATAAAGTGCATGTATGAACTGGAAAAAGGGGGATAGAACCTTCAGCAGAACCTCTGCAGAGGGCAAAGATATTTTTCTAAATTCATGAACTTTTAATGAAGAGGTGTTTGTTTTGTGAAGCAAAGTGTAACGGGAATTATACAACTCTAAGAAAAAGAGTCAAGGTGAGAAGATGTGCAGAGAAATCACCAAGAAATTCAAATAGAACCATGTGTGCGGGAGGAGGAAGTCTCACCAAAATACATGGAATGATAAGTAGTTGTGCTAAAATTGCACTATACTACTGTGAATCCTGAAGGGTTTTTGCTAAGAAGTGACTTTATTGAAAAATACTAAAGTTCAGAATATTATCATGTTTAATTATTATCAATATATATATATATATATATGAACTATGGATAGGCGGAAACATGAATAAAAGATTCTTCCATATATACTTCCTAGACTGAAGTAAGAAAAAATCATACTCTAGAGTATAATAGTGAATAGATTAAAGGTAGGGGAAAGTACTTGTACTTTGAAGAAAACCATTGGGAGCCAGTGTTGGGAAAAATACTGAGAGGGGGGGGGGGGGGGTGAATCAGTATTTACAGCATATTCAAACTTTTTACTTTTTTCACTCTCTAAAACCCATACGCTACTTTGCTGAAGCCAACTAGCATATACACGCGGATATCCTTCATAAAACTCGCGTATACACAGAGATCTAATTATGCCATTAATTCTTCACTTATATCATTCCATCATTTATTCATTAGATGTTCTATAAACAGTAAACATGTGCAGTAAGAACGTAATAAACCATCACACATGAACACCAAAAGATTTTAGGTGGAAACCCAAGTCTAGAGGAAAACCACCGCTGCAATGCTCGAACCTTCAATATTTTATTATAGAGAAAACATTCCATAACATATAGCTGGCTACTTGACTGACGTTGTGCACCCACTCATGTTTCTTTGTTTACTGTAAATTTCCTTCCTGAAGGAGCTACGACCGAGATCTCGTTTACTGCCTCACTGGGAGCTACAAATCAACATCGAAGGCTACAACCTCAAAGACCACCTGACCACGTCTACCACTCACACCGGATCCAACAACTAATAGAACATAACTCAAGGTGCCATACATCATATTTCACCAGACTATCCTTTCAAGCTCAACGCATACAACCAAACTGATACGTACAACTCAAAATAAAGAGAATACAGAGAAAAGAAAAATGTTGCATTAGATCGACATTTTCGACATTTACCATAGACTTCAGCAAACCCTAGTTTTCATACGCACTTTCCTTTCACTGATGTCGCGTATATACGCGCTTCCGTCCACATAAACTCGCGTATACCTCTGTACAAATTATAGAGCCAATTTCATTGCGAATACGTGCTTTTTCTTCAGCGAAGCCGCGTATATACGCGCTTCCTCTGCGGCTAAGTAGCATATAGATCTTCAATCATAATAAAGAAGCATACTTCTTCAGATCAACGATTTTGTTCAGATTCACCCTTTTTACTTCATACAGATGTTCGCCTCAATTAAGATCTAAGCCTTCCATAAGCAGATCTAGTAGATACAAGTACATTTCAGATCTATATCCCCTTCTTCATCATAGGTGCATCATACATTCAGATTTATCATTGAAGTGTAACCCTTTCATTCAGATCTACTTCAGAGAGAAGTATTCATTCAAGCTCAGACACCTTGCCCCCACACTCATGAGTTGCAAAATGAATTTCATCTCTTTATATAGGTTTACCCTTTTTCAATACCATGAGCCCCTTTCAATACCATGAGCCCAAAACTACATTACTTCCGATGGTATTCCTGGACGGGGTCAATTAGGCGGATCATTACCTAATACAATGGGTCAATACCATGGTGGTTACCCCTGGTTTTGCACTTTATGAGCGCTTTTTGCCCATACGCTACTTGGCACGTTCTTTCCCACGTGCATACGCGACTTCCCCTAGACATATCCGCGTATGCCTTGAGACATACTCTTTTTATCATAGATTGAGCACATTCTGAATTCCTTTCTTCATTGCCTTCTGTACACACTGTAGATACATCATATTTAGCTCATCAAGAACATATTCTAACAAGCACAACTTCACCAAGTAAGTTGTCATCATCTTCATTAGGTGGGTTGCCTTTCAAGGACAACACTCAGCATCATATTGTTAACAAACATCATATCACATCAGATTTACATCATTTACCAAGTCCATCAAGTCAAGAATAACTTCATCAGGTGGATTGCCATCAAGGAAAACACATGTCAACAGTCATATGTCTTCATCTTCATTCAGTGTGTTGCCATCAAGGACAACACTCTGCATCATATTTCCAACAATCTCCCCCTTTGGACTTGATGGCAACCACGATGGTGTTTGGTTACCACAACAGATAAGTACATTGACACCATGTCACTCTCCCAATTCTTTGACACCATTATCTGCATTCAAACACCATGTTACTCTCCCCCTTTGACATCAAGGGCAAAGGGCGGATCAACACCAACATACTCTCCCCCTTTTTTCCTCATGTAGAAGAAGCGTTCTGCAGATCTGATGTATACTGAAGTGACCAAGCTCCCCCTGAGTTCATGCTGAATTTTCAAACATATTTTTCAATGAAGTACATGACTCTATGAACTTCCTATCACCGAAGACTCATACTTACATCAATTATCCATCCAAGTGGATTTACATATGAGACTCAACTACCCAACCAAGTGGGTTTACACATTTGACTCAGCTACTCAACCAAGTGAGTTTACAACATTTGACTTAGCTACCCAACCAAGTGGGTTTACAACATTTGACAAGTCCTTACATGACTGAATATTACAAGATTTACATCATGGGTCTCACCATGACCTTTTCATCAAACTACATATATGACATTAAGACCAACACCAGAAAGTCCTCAAGAATGAGAACATATTTCAGAACCATCATAATGTCAACAATGCATTATACTCAGCAACGCTAATGCTCCCCCGGAATCTGTGCATCCAAGCATTCTTTTCGTATGACTAAGGCTCCCCCTTAGTTTGTGCATCCTGAACACTTTCATCAACAAATCATCAAGGCATCTTCATCAAATCATTAGAAAAAGAATTATGAGAACTAGAACACCACCAGAGATACCAAACAGCACTGCAGCTGTGCTGAAGAGAGCTGACTCCAACCAATAAAAAAATGTCAGCAATCAGACATACGCGGCTTTCTGTGCAGGAACTAGCGTATATACGCGACTGAGTTTCAAGAAACCAGCGTATCCCAAGCCATCTTCTAAATTTATGCAGATTTGTTCTTTTGACTGGCAGAGAATACTCCCAGCTTCTGTCTTAGATACTCGAACGCTTCCCTGGGCAGAGGTTTGGTAAAAATATCAGCAACTTGTTCTTTGGAGGGAACATACTCCAACTTCACTTTTTGTTCAAGCACTTGTTCACGTAAGAAGTGATACTTGATGGGAATGTGTTTGGTCTTCGAGTGCATAACATGATTCTTTGAAATACTGATGGCACTTGTATTGTCACACATAATGGGGACAGGAGGTGTACACTTGATTTGAAAATCTTGTAAGGTTTGCATCATCCAAAGGAGTTGAGTGCAACAAGATGCGACAGCCACATATTCTGCTTCTGCTGTAGATAAAGCAATAGAGTTTTGCTTCTTGCTGAACCAAGATACTAAACGGGGTCCCATATAGAATGCACCACCACTAGTGCTTTTCTGATCATCAACACTTCCAGCCCAATCTGCATCAGTGTAAGCATGAAGAGTAAGATCAGCATTCTTTGGATACCATAGACCAAAGTCTTGAGTTCCTTGTAGATATTTGAAAATTCTTTTCACAGCCTGAAGGTGAGACTCTTTTGGATTAGCTTGGAATCGTCCAACAATCCCAACTGCATGCATAATGTCTGGTCTAGTCCCAATGAGATAAAGTAGACTTCCTATCATAGATCTGTATTCTGGTTGATTCACCGTGGGAGAATCATCATGAGAACTGAGATTACATCCGGTTATCATTGGTGTACTTATAGGTTTGCACTCTTCCATGCCATACTTCTTTAGAATTTGCTTAAGGTATTTTGCCTGTGATAAGAATATGCCATCTGTAGTTTGATGCACTTGCAAGCCAAGAAAGAATGTTAGTTCCCCAAGTAAATACATTTCAAATTCTTGCTGCATAACAGAAGCAAATTTCTGACTCATAGATTCTTCATTACTTCCAAAAATGATATCATCAACATATACAACCACAATCAATAGTTTATCATTTTCAATTTTTGTGTATAAGTTGCTATCAGCATACCCCTTTGAAAATCCTTGTTGATGAAGATATTTGTCAAGACGATAATACCATGCCCTTGGAGCTTGTTTGAGACCATATAGAGCCCTTTTAAGTCTACAAACAAGATTTTCATCATTTCCCAAAATGAATCCTTCTGGTTGTTCTATATATACTTCTTCTTCTAGATCACCATTAAGAAAAGCAGATTTAACATCCATTTGATAAATTTTGATTTGTTGATAACTTGAAAAAGCAAGAAACATTCTTATGGTTTCAAGTCTAGCTACAGGAGCAAAAGTTTCTTCAAAGTCTATACCTTCTTGTTGAGTATACCCTTTGCAAACCAGTCTAGCTTTGTTTCTTACAACATCCCCATTCTCATTTAGCTTGTTCTTGAAAATCCATTTAGTTCCAATGACATTTTTATCATGTGGTCTTGGTACCAATTCCCAAGTGTCATTCTTTTCAATTTGATCAAGTTCTTCATTCATGGCTTGCCTCCAACATTCATCTTTTCTTGCTTGACTGACATTGTGTGGTTCAATTGTGGATATGAGTGCCAAATGATTAGAAGATCCCACAAGAGTTCTCCTTGTTCGTACCCCAGATTCCTTGTCCCCCAAAATTTGAGATTCAGGATGATTATTTTGAACATATCTGGATGGAGCTTTTTCAGATAGATCATCTTCAGGTTCTTCATTGGATCCACTGTCTATATCATTGCTATTTGATGTAGAAGGCCATATGTCACTATCATCTTCTTTTGTAGTTTGTTTTTCTTCTTTAGGAGCTGCAGGAGACTCATCAATAACAACATCAATACATTAAACAACCTTTCAAAGCCTTTTATTGTAACATGTGAATGCTTTGCTTGACGATGAGTAACCAAGAAATATCCCTTCATCTGATCTAGGTTCAAACTTGCCAAGCTTTTCATCATTATTTTTTATAAAGCATTTACTTCCAAAAACCTTAAAATGCCTCACAATGGGAGAATTGCCATACCAGAGTTCATATGGAGTTTTGTCACTATTTACCCAAACATGAGCCTTATTGAGAATGTTAACTGCTGTATGTGCTGCTTCACTCCAGAACATGTCAGGAACATCAGAGTCAGCAAGCATAGCTCTAGCCATTTGAACAATTGTTCTATTCATTCTTTCTGCTACACCATTTTGTTGTGGAGTGCCCGCTACAGAGAACTGTCTTTTAATGCCATGTTGTTCACAAAATTCAAAGAATTCATTTGATGAATATTCTCCTCCTCGATCAGATCTAAGACACTTGATTTTTAGATCTGATTCATTTTCCGCCAAAGCTTTGAAGCTCTGAAAATTTTCAAGTGCTTGATCTTTGTGTTTAATGAACCCGATCCAACACATTCTAGAGTAGTCATCAATAAATAAGATATAGTATTCTTCCCCACGTAATGAATTTTTCCTCATAGGTCCACAGATATCAGTGTGAATGAGTTCAAGAGGCTTACTTGATGATCCTTCTTTGGCATTAAATCGTACTCTGGTCTGCTTACCAAATTGACAAGATTTGCATATGGTACTTTCTGGAAGATTTACCTTGGGAAGATCACGAACAGCTTGAAGTCTGCTTGCTTTGTTGATTTGAGAGAAACTCAGATGCCCCAGCCTTCTATGCCATAGCCAATTTTCTGAAGACTTGCTCAAGTAACATTGATCTATGCCGTTTAGTACATACAGGTTGCTTGGATTTCTTTTTCCTTTTATAATGATTTTACCTGTATCAAGATCAAGAACCACACATTCTTTGGAACTGAAGACCACTTCTGCTCCTTGATCACACATTTGACTAACACTTAACAGGTTATGCCTTAATCCATCCACATACATGACATCTTTAGCCCTCACCTTTTCTTTTAGAAATACTGACCCTTTTCCTTTAATTACAGCAGGAGTATCATTTCCAAATGTAACTTTCTTTTCCTTTTCTAGAGCAGTATAAGTATGAAGTTTGCTTTTGTCACCTGTCATGTGTCTTGAGCACCCACTATCGATGTACCATTGATTTTCTTCACCTTCTGCAAATAATGCTATCCCCCAATTTTCAACTGGCGGTTCTTTCTTTTTCCACACTTTAGAGCTTGAGGGAACATGTTCTTTACTGATCTTGTCTCCCCCATTTCAGATTCTGCGTCAAAGTTATTGCAATAATTACATTCAACTTCACTTTGAAGAGGAGAAAAATTGTTATAGGTATTCTTCTTTGGTTCAGTATCCAACCTTTTCTTTCTTGCTTCTCTTGTCATGATGGTTTTATATGCCACACATTGAATAGCTTTATGACTAAAATTGTGACAAGTGAAACATTGCCCATTGAAGTAGAAATTTCTGCGATCATGGAATCTTCTATTTGAGTTTACCTGTTGGTTGTAGTGTCTTTGAAAGCTATCCCTGTTAGTGTTCCTTGAATTGAGATGGTCTTGCTTTCCCTGTAGAGATCCTTTATTCCCTTGCTGAGTGGCTGAATGTAGTAAACCACCTGTAACTGCTTTTAGATAGTTTGGTGCTGAAGTTTGAGAAGATTCTCCGGTATATCCAAGACCTGTCTTTATAAGAGGAGAACGTTGTACCTTGATGATATCATCTAAGGTTTCAGATCCTTTAGCAAATCTAAGATTCAAGGTTTTTTCTTTCTCAACTTCTTTTCTTTGACTTACCACTTCACATTCTAGTTTTTCAATATGTTTCTTTGCTTCTTCAAGCTAGTTTTCAATGGTTTCTCTGATTATCTTTTGTTCTTCTAAGAGAATTTTGTAATTTTCTAAGCGTAGTTTGAGTTGATTATTTTCTTCAAGAAAATCATTTTCCTCTAGAGCATCCATAAAAGTATCCTTTTCTTCTTTTTGTTCAAATGCCATGAGAAGTCTAAGATCTTCTTCACATTCTTCCTCACTATTAGATGACTCATCACTATCTTCATTAGCATAGTAACTTTTCTTAGAGCCAGATCGGTTCTTATTCCTTCTTACTACTTCTTTTCTTTTATAAGGACATTTTGCAGCATAATGACCAACTTTACCACACTCAAAACATTTGAAGGGAAGCTTACCTTTGAATCTTCCAGTACCTAGTTGGAGCTTTCTCACGAAATTTGCTTCTTCTTCATCGGATATATAGCTGGATTCTTTGACAACTTCCTTTTCCTTTCCTTTTGTAGATGCCTTAAAAACAACTTCTCTTATTTGAGAAGGACCTCCTTGTCTCATTTCAAAAGCAGTCAGAGTACCATGTAATTGAACAATAGTAAGAGTTTGCAGATCTTGCCTTTCTTCAATAGCTGAAACTTTAGAGTCAAATTTTGAAGTCAAGGATCTTAAGACTTTTTCCACCAGAGTAGTATCGTTTATGGTTTCACCCAAATTTCTCATCCGATTTACAATATCATCTAGACGAAGAAAGAAACTGGCAACACTTTCATCACTATGCATCTTCAAATTTTCATATTCAATTCTAAGAGTTTGGAGTTTTGCACTTTTTACCTTTGTGTCTCCTTCATAGCTCAGAATGATTTTATCCCATATTTCTTTTGCTGAATGTAGCTGCATCACTTTAGCAAATTCTGATTCAGACATGCTTCCTAGCAAGACATTTACTGCTTTGGCATTGGTTTCATACTTCTTCCTTTCTGCTGCATCAGTAGGAATACTTGCCGGGTATTGATAACCTTCTTCCACGATTGCCCATACATCTGCACCAAGACTTTGCAGATATGCTTTTGTACATACCTTCCAAAATATTAGATTGCTTCCATTGAATAGAGGTGGCTTTATAGACATTACTCCTTCTTGACTTCCCATTGCGACGGATCTCCTTTAAGCGATCAAGCTTCTGCACAAGGACCTACTTTGATACCAATTGTTGGGAAAAATACTGAGAGGGGGGGGGGGTGAATCAGTATTTACAGCATATTCAAAATTTTTACTTTTTCACTCTCTAAAACCCATACGCTACTTTGATGAAGCCAACTAGCGTATATACGCGGAAATCCTTCATGCAACTCGCGTATACCCAGAGATCTAATTATACAATTAGTTCTTCACTTATATCATTCCATCATTCATTTATTAGATGTTCTATAGACAGTAAACATGTGCAGTAAGAACAGAATAAACCATCACACAAAGCATCACACATGAACACCAGGATTTTTAGGTGGAAACCCAAGTCGGGAGAAAACCACCTCTGCAGTTGCTCAACCTTCAATATTTTATTATAGAGAAAACATATTACAATATATGGCAGCGTTGTATTTGGACTGTAAAGACGCTGTGCACCTGTTCGCGCTTGTTTACGTCAGCCTTTCCCCGGGAAGGGAGCTATGACTTCGATTCGTTTTACTACCACTGAAGGAGTTACACCCCGACCGAAGGCTACAACCTCGTACTCACCTTGACCACGTTTCATCAATTTTCACACTGGATCCAACAACTTCAATAGAACACAACTTGCAGGCCTCGTTTCACCATATTTCCAGACTAGACCTTTTTCATCCTTTCAAGCTCAACCATACAACCAAACTGATACTACAACTCGTATCAAAGAGGAATTACGTATAGCAGCAAATACGCCAGATTAGGATCGTACATTTCTTAATACGTAATTTCAAGAAGGTCAAACCCTAGTTTGCATACGCACTTTCCTTTCACTGATGTCGCGTATATACGCGCTTCCATCCACATAAACTCGCGTATACCTCTGTACAAATTATAGAGCCAATTTCATTGCGCATACGCGCTTTTTCTTCAGCGAAGCCACGTATATACGCGCTTCCTCTGCGGCTAAGTAGTGTATAGATCTTCAATCATAATAAAGCAACATACTTCTTCAGATCAGATATTCAGTTCAGATTTACCCTTTCACTTCAGACAGATGTTCGCCTAGATGTTCGCCTCATCACAGATCTAAGCCTTCCATAAGCAGATCTAGTAGATACATTTCAGATCTAGATCCCTTTCTTCATCATAGGTGCATCATCCATTCAGATTTATCTTCAAGTGTAACCCTTTCATTCAGATCTACTTCAGAGAGAAGTATTCATTCAAGCTCAGACATCTTGCACCCACACTCATGATTTGCACAATGAATTTCTTCTCCTTATATAGGTTTACCCTTTTTCAATACCATGAGCTAAAACCACATTACTTCCGATGGTATTCCTGGACGGGGTCATTTAGACGAATCATTACCCAATACAATGGGTCAATACCATGGTGGTTACCCCTGGTTTTGCACTTTATGAGCGCTTTTTTCCCATACGCGACTTGTCACGTTCTTTCCCGCGTGCATACGCGACTTCCCCTAGACAGATCCACGTATGCCTTGAGACATACTCTTTTTTTATCATAGATTGAGCACATCTCCGAATTCCTTCTTCATTGCCTTCGTACACACCGTAGATACATCATATTTAGCTCATCAAGAAACATATTCTAACAAGGCCAACTACCCAAGTAAGTTGTCATCATCTTCTGATAGGTGGGTTTGCCTTTCAAGGACAACACTCATCATCATATTGTTAACAAACATCATATCACATCAGATTTACATCATTTATCAAGTCCATCAAGTCAAGAATAACTTCATCAGGTGGATTGCCATCAAGGACAACACATGTCAACAGTCATATGTCTTCATCTTCATTCAGTGGGTTGCCATCAAGGACAACACTCTGCATCATATTTCCAACAGCCAGTGGAAAATATGAAGGAGGAATCTTCATCCCAAGTTCAGAAATCAACATAGAGATTGATAACACCGAGGATGGTGTTCTGTTTTAGAGGGGGAATATGTAATGTCCCTAATTTTTTTCTTTTAAAAATAATCAATCAAATACTATAAAGGTCAAGTGGACCTAGGGGAAATAAGTATTATGGATATATTTTATTAATTAAATTAATAACATAAAAAAAAGAAATAAATGGTGCAAAGAGTAGATAATGATTAGAGATCAGAGATCCAAATCCTTGAGGAAGGATAAGGATCATAAGACTTTCCCAGTTCTCCAAAAATCCTTGGAGGAAATAAAATTAAACATAGAAATTTAGATTGGAGATAAAAATATAAAAAAAACTACCCGAGTAAAGAGGAAGTTAGTGGGAAGAGGTGGAATAAATCCAAGAGGAAAAGCTAGATTTCAAGTACTTTTGTGGAAGAAACAAAAGGAAATCCTGGGCACATAGGAAAACAACATCTTGATTTAACTGGACGTAGTTAAGGGAAACGGGTTGATGGGAAATCAAGCCTATATAAGCAGATTCAGGATAGACATGAGGTTGTCCATTGCTAGAGAAAAAGTTTCTCTACTCAAGGGTGAGCTATGGAGAAAGGGCTCTAAAGTTGGGTGGAACCTAGTCTACCTTAAGTGGTATGCACCAATTAATTTCATTTTTAAATTATATTCTAATCCTATCATGAATTTCTGAGAAAGTAAATTAGTATAGCTTTATATGAAATTCCGAATCTGGATATGCATCTATATTGTGGAATTAATATGAATTAAAATTGATTTTGGACAGTCTGTACATTGAACAGAACTAACTATAATAAAATAGTTTGTCATGTATTGTTGTACAGACATAACTCTAGAGATGAAAAACTCTGATAATGTCTAAACCTAGGATAAGGCTTAGATTTCAGGTTAGGTAACCCACAAAAAATTAACGTTTCATTAACAATTTAATTTTTATGAGATGTTACCAAGTTGTAAATTTCCTAATCAACAATTTATAAGCAGAAATATATCTGAATGATAAACGAATGCATAGTTTAGTTGTTGTGAAACCAACTCCAAAAATAGAAGAAAAGAGAGATCAACACCTTAGAAATCAGTCACTTCGAGGGGGAAACCTCCAATAAATTACATAAATGAACAATTCTTTTATGACACAAATGACAAAACCTTCTTTCTCTATATAGGAGTCCATGGGGCCACAATGTAATCCTAGCCGGCCTAACAATAATAATTTAGGGGCAGAATAATAACAATATGGGGGTTAAAGGGTTGCAACAATAACAATAAGGGGGTTACACTAACAACAATAAGGGACTATAATAGTAATATAGGGACCTAACATGCTCGTCTCCTTCAAAAAAATGTTGTCCTCAATGCTTGAGTAGCTCCAGGTGCTTTTGTATAAAATTCTCATCCTCCCATATAGAATCGTCAGTGGGTAAGTTCTTCCATTTGATGAGATACTCTTAAATTGATCGATTTTGTAGTTGTCGAGTTCTTGTTTCCGTGACTGCTTCAGGTTCCAAAATGGTTTTTCCTTCCCCATCAAGTTCTGGCAATATTGTTTGAATTGGAAGTTTGTCCCCTATAACCATTTTTAAGCATGAAACATGGAAAAATGGATTCACTCGTGAAGAAGCAGGAAGCTCCAATTTGTATGCCATAGTACCAATATTTTGTAAAACCTTGTAAGGCCCATAGTACTTTGGCGATAATTTATTATCCTTCTTAGCTTGCTTGACGGAAATTTTTTTGTATGGTTGTAGCCGCAAAATACACAATCTCCCTCATCAAAAATTCTGTCATTGCGATGTTGATCTGCCTGTTGTTTCATTCGATTTCGTGCCAAATTTAGGTTATCCTTTAAGAGTTGGAGAACTTCTTGTTGATGCTCGATGTGATCCTCCAGTGCTTGAACCCTAGAATTTTTCCTTAAAGAAGATTTGATGGATGGTGGATGATATCCTTAAAGCGCCATAAATGGGGTAATTTTTGCTACAATATGGAAGGAAGTGGTATACCACCATTCATTGAGAGCTAACCACTTGAACCATTGTGCTTGCTTATCAGATACAAAACAATGAAGATATCCTTCCAAACAATTATTAACTATCTCTGTTTGACCATAAGATTGAGGATGATAAGATGAGCTATGAACTAGTTGAGTACCCAAACAAGAAATTAATTCCGTCCAAAAAGTTCCTATAAAAATGGGATCTCTGTCACTTAAAATAACCTTCAGGATTCCATGTAGCTTTTGAATTTTTTCCATAAGTGTAGTAGCAACTGTACTCGCTTTAAATGGATGAGATAATGCACAAAAGTGTGCATACTTGGTAAGTCTATTAACTACCACCATGATGACATTCCTTCCTTCGGACTTGGGTAAACCTATGATAAAATCCATTGAAATATCCTCCCAATGTTGACTTGGAATGGATAAAGGTTGTAGAAGACCTGGGGTCTTAATTGTCTCAAATTTATTTTGCTAGCAAACCAAACATTTCGCCACAAATGTTTGAATATCAGATTTAAAGCCATTGCAAAAAAAATTATTTCTTCACCCTGTGGTAATTTTTTAAAAATCCTGAGTGTCCTCCTAAAGGAGAAGTGTGAAATTTCAAAAGAACCTTTTGTTTTAGTTGGGAATTCTTGCAAATATATAAGCGATATTTCTACCATAAGGAATCATTTTTTCAACTAAATGTATCATATGTACTAGGATCTTGCTACAACTTTTGAATGAGCGTCCACACTTCTTCGTCCTTCTTCCATTCATCCCTTGCTTTGGTTATCCAATCTAGTTGGATAATTGATATGGCACAACAAAATGCTTCCAACTCTGCATCCTTTCTTGAGAATGCATCTGCAACAACATTTAGCTTCCATTTTTTGTAGATGATTTCAAAGTCATAACCCAACATATTTGTGACCCATTTTTGTTGCTCTTTTGAAGGTAGTATTTGTTCCAAAAAGTGTTTAAGACTATCATGATCAGTTTTTACCTTGAAGTGTCTTCCCATTAGGTAAGGTCTACATTTCTTTAGTGCATGTAGTATTACCAACATTTCCTTCTCATAAATAGCCTTTTGTAAATACTTCCCTTTGATTGAACAACTTTCAAAAGCAACGGGTCTTCCTTCTTGCATTAAAATAACACCAATTCCATTTACTAAGGCATCACATTCCACAATAAAGTTTTTTGTGAATTCTGGCATAGCTAAGACTGGTGCTAGGCACATTGCATCTTTAAGATGCTCAAAGGCCTTAGTTGCTTCAGGAGTCCATGAAAATGCAACTTTCTTCAATAATGTTGTTAGAGGTGCTGCTATTCTCCCATAATTCTTAACAAACATATGATAATACCCTGTTAACCTGAGAAATCTGCGTGACTACTTTATGGTTGTGGGCACTTTCCATTCCTTAATGGCTTTAATTTTTTTAGGGTCTACCTTAACACCCTCGTAATAAACATATGGATGTTTTTTCATATAATTGTTTCTCCTCCAATAGTTTGAGCACCCTGTCAACACGCTAAACATGATCCTTCCAAGACCTACTGTAGATTAGTATATCATCAAAAAATGCTAGCACAAATTTTCTAAGGAAGGGTTGAAAATGGAATTCATCAACCCTTGAAATGTAGAAGGTGCATTGGTAAGGCCAAAAGGCATGACCAAAAATTCATAATGACCCTCATGAGTTCGAAATTCTATTTTCAGAATATCTTCAGTCTTCATTCTATTTGATGATATCTTGAACAAAGATCCAACTTGGTAAAATAAATTGCTCCATGTAATTCATCCAATAATTCATCAATCACAAGAATGGGAAATTCATCTTTAATAGTGAGCTGATTGAGCTCCCTATAATCCAGACACATGTGCCATGATCCATATTTCTTGTGCACCAATACTACTGGACAAGTCAAATAACTTTGACTAGGTTGAATTATACCAGCCTCTAACATTTCTACAATCATACGTTCAATTTCTCTCTTTTGGACATAAGGATATCTGTAAGGCCTCATGTTTGGAGGAACACTTCCTGGAATCAAATGAATAGCATGACCATGATCAAGAATAGGTGGGAGTCCTTTGGGAGTATCAAACACCTTGGAATGATTGTCCAAGACTTTTTGGAGATTTGGAGAAAAAGATGATTTTGATGTTGGAACTTATAGTGAGCATAATTATGCAATTATGCCCTATTGTTCAATCTTCAGAAGATATGTCATGACATTAGAGCTTATTATATTTCTTGTCTTCCTTTTGATACCCCGTAATTCGATTTCCTTTCCTTCCGAAAAAAAATTCAAGAAAATTTATTGAAAATTAAAAGCTACCGTCCCTAAAGATTGTACCCATTATAATCCTAGTACAACATTAGCACCTCCCATTGGGATGGAAAGAATTAGACTGTTCAATACATATTCCCCCATGGCTAGCTTGAAATTCTAGTGCTGGGTATAGGAAAAAATTCAATTCCTTGGCTACCTTACAATGAATAAAATTATGGGTAATACCTAAATCAATCAACACTATTACATTTTTCTTCCTGATATTTCCTTCTATATTGAGATTTTGAGGAGTGGTAATTCCTACCAATGCATTACATGATATGATCAGACTCATTTCATTTTATGCTAGGGTTTCTTCCTGGTGTATATCCTCTACTTTTGAAGTTTCTTCTTCATTTTCTTCCTCTTCTTCAAAATCTATGTAAAATAATTTCTTCTCATCGCACTTATGACCTTTAGTGTATTCTCTATCACAACTGTAGAAAAGCCCTTTTGCTATTTTCTCTTCCAATTTTTGTGGTTTCAACCTTGTAGTTTGTGGAAGTCTAGGAGTAGCAACGCTTCCATCTCTAGAGATGTGAGTGGTAGGCTTCCTTGTCGCCATAATTTTACATTCAATTTTTATTTCCAACCTGAATGCCTTCTCCAATGAATCAGTTTCTGAAACACGAACTTCATGTTGGATGATATCCTTTAAAGTCCCTATGAAGACATCAATCTTGTGTTCCTCTGGAATATTAGCTACCCTTATATTCAATTTTTGGAAGTCCTCAATGTGCTCCACCACTGAACACTTTTGTTTGAGATTTATCAATTTTCTAAAGAAGGTGTTGCTATTTGTATCCTCACAATGTGCTATCATTTCCTCTGTAAAAATTGACCAAATGAAATTTTTTTTACGAGAGAAAAGCCATCGATACCATACAAATGTATTTTTTTCTAAATCTAAAATCGCAATGCGTAATTTTTGTGTGCTTTTCACATTTTTGAGATCCAAATATTGCTCCATCTGTAGTAACCATGTTACGGGATCCTTGCCACCAAAATTACTCATATCCATATTTGGAATATGGTGGTGCTTCAATCCAACATTATAGTTTATGAAATCACGATTAACATTTATTTTGTTCTTAGCATGAGTTTCCTCTACTATCTTTTCACCATTAGGAATCATTTCTTGTATCAACTTTGTCAAACCCTCGATGTCTGCTCTTAGATAATTCTTCATGTTTTCCATACTGTATTTAATTTTTTCTTCCATGTCCTCCATCTTAGCTTCCACGCAATCCATCTTAGTTTCCACGCCATCAATCTTAGATTCCACACCTTTCTTCAAACAATCTATATTATTCTTCAAACCATCCATCTTCGGTTCCATGCCTTTCTTCAAAACTTCCATTTAGTTTTTTTCTGCTCTGTGCAAGAGAGAAATTTGGTGCACTTGCTTGTAATTTTGATAGATCACGTTGTGATTCTTCATCTTCATGAGTCATAAGAAAGTATTTTGAGGGCTTAATGGGTGTTGAATTATTTTTAGGAGGTATTTCAAAACCCAATACTGAAATATATGCTCAATAGGCCCTGTTTCTTGCTTTTTAGGAGCTCGATATTGAAATTGAACTCTCTTTATGATTTTGGATCTTCAATATCTGAAATTTGGCCCTTAGGTAGCCCTTCTGAATCCTCTTTAAAATGCCATAGGTCTAACCTGATTTCGATTCTCCAAGACAAAGTTATGTACAATCTCCCATAATGACCTAATTATGGACTGGTACAATAGAGAGAAATTGTACGACTTTCCACATGTCACTATTTCCTCCTTCAGCTCTAAAATTGATAGAAAAGAAAATACAGTCCGTGTAATTGTGTCCAATTTTTACAATATTCCAATCTGATGCTCAGCGAGAGAGTTATGAATATTTTCCCACGATCACCTCTTTGAGATGAAATTAGGGAGCCTGAAAAAGCCCTAACTTCGACAGATCATATCTCTGAAAATATTGCGAACCAAGCTCTGAAATTTTGCGATGATTATCCTTAGGATTTCAGCTTCTTGATCTAAAAATTTCAGCTTCTGAACCTTCGTAGAAAAAATTTATAGCGAAAATGCGTAGCGAAACCAAAGAATTCAAAGCTCTGATACCAAATGTTGTGAAACCAACTTCAAATATAGAAGAAAAGAGAGATCAATTCCTTATAAATCAACCACTTTGATGGGGAAACCTCCAATACATTACATAAATGAACAATTCTTGGATGATACAAATGCAAAAACCTCCTTTCTATATATAGGAGTCCATGGAGCCACAATGTAATCCTAGTGGGGCCACAATGTAATCCTAGCTGACCTAACAATAATAATTGAAGGGCATAATAATAACAATATGGGGGTTAGAGGGGTACAAAAATAACAATAAGGGGGTTACACTAACAATAATAAGGGACTATACTAGTAATATAGGGACCTCACATTAGTTAAGTAAGGTTATGTACTGTATAGCTAAGTAAGTTTTGTACTGTAGCATAAAATGAGGAAATAAAGTCATGACTTAGAGCTTATTGGATAGAAAAATATATACATGTACATAAATATTTAGAATGTATCCCTACATAAGAACTGAAAGATAAATTATATATGGAACGAATATATTAGGTTGTATTTCTAATAACATTTTAAATTGAAAGAAAAGAGTTTATATAGTCCATAGAAAAACAGTTAAAAAGGATAAGTCCATATAGTAACATCTTTGTAGACTTTTTTAGCTCATAAAAATTACATAGTTTTAAGCAAGAACTGATAATAATAAAAGTTTACACATAGGGCACTCTGTCCCTTAAAATGAACACTGAAATGCAAATTTATGCAAAGTTTCATATGAGAAATTTCACTTGGTATCTGGACCAACTTGTGTAAACATAGTTCTGTAGTATGAGAAAAATTCAAGGGCAGTGGATGCATGTGGATCCAAAAGAAGGAATTTTATACATAAAATACCTGAAATGACCACAAATAGAATTTAGTTATGGTGAGGAGGGTATTTAAATGATAATTATAAAAATTAGAGTAAGGGAATTAAGGTGAAAATTATTACCTTAACAATTGTGTATAAAGTAAATCTGTGGTCACATAGAAGAAAATAGTCAATGTCGAATATTATGCACTGCATACAGGTCATTATAAAAAGATAAGAAATCATACATAGAAAGGTTGAAGAACGGTTTCCAGCATGAAAATTTCAAATGCAGGTACTTAAGAAAGGTCGGAATAGTTTATTGTCATATATGATATAGAAGCTATATATTAGTTTAAAGTCTTCACAAAAAATGAAAGTACATAGTATAAATTATGCAGAGATGTAATGAACGAAAAACCCTCATTCTAGTGCAACCATCTGAGCGTGAAGATGCTGGTAATGAAACTAAAAGGGAAAAGTAGTAATTTTTGTGGTGTGTTAATTAAAAATTCACACAAGAAGACTCAATAAGGAATGTTAATTCTTGAGTTAATGGAATTGGGAAATTTTTGGAAGTATTCGGTGAAAGAAACCGATATTGTGGATTCCAGTAATCTTATAAACCTAAACCAAAATATAAATGGATGTTGAAAGGGAAACTTAGGGCTATCACTTACTTTCATTACATGTGATTTTTTTTAATACGATAGGGCTAGCAGGAGTAGGAGGTTTCTCCACCATTCATTTGCAAGTTCAAAAACCCTGTCAGAGAAGAAGTGATATACAATAGTTTTCTATCGAAAATAAATACAAACAATAATGGTGTGGAAATAATGAAACCAATAATAAGAGTTGGCAGACATTCTCATTCCAATGTTAACTCAGAGGGAAATGTCAGCCTTCCTCTCACATACAAATAATAAAAATTTAAAAACCTCTGTCTATTGGAAAATCTAAAGGACTAATAATGAGACTAGAAGTTTGGAGTAAATACTAGTACTGTAATAACTAAAACGAAAATGGTAGAAGGGTTGCATACATTCATTACAGTCAATACCTCAATAACATTAGATGGAACACAATTACAAAGCCTCAGTTCCATGACTTTCGCAATAAAACTTATCGGAATACACCATCACTATATGTGAGTCAATTAGAGAGACGCATGTTTTGAAATCCATAACGACACAGAGTTTCTACTCAGATGAAAACAAAACTAGAAAGGGAAGAGTTAATCCGACACATTCTGGTCCTGTGCATAAGGAAATTTCGCGAGTTTATAAACTGAAACCAATAAATAATTGATAAAGACAAAAAAAATTCATGAAGACAGGGATGTTTCATTTCTGAGGAATGTGGGACGTATTGCCTATAGGTGGAATGGAGGTGTTCTATGCGCGCACAAAGCTATTTCATTCTCGACCTCATTGAATTAGAAATTATCATTCAGAACGAAGGTGAAACATAGAACCAATTGCCGACATTATGGTCATGGACCAAAATATAAGTGCCATAAACAAAAAATTAGATTATTTATGCAATTTGAGAACCCTAAGTTGAACGATCAATCCAGGTCTTCCCTGCGTCGATGAATCGTGGACTCTCCCTCGGATTGAAGTATTTAAAACTGGGCATATAGGGCCACATGATTATGTACAAACTGTTTAATTCTAGAAAATCTCAAGGAATCCAAAATCTAGGGTTTGACGTAACCACATACGGAATCATCAGTTCACATTAAAGCTGGACAGTTATGAAATCTCAGAAATATCAATTTCGAATAACATCTAACATGCGTATCGAGTACATGTGTATTGAAACATAAAATCCAATGTCATATAAAATAAGGTTGTAAGGGTATGAGTCATGGAACATGAAATATTATCGCATTAAAATGGTTTATATGGGTTGAATATATATATATATATATATATATAACTGCAACCGGGTAAATGCTATGATGTAATGTTAAGTGTGGTCCAAGGTTAATAAATACTTACCCAAAAAATTATAATATGGTATAAGGATAATGATTACCATATATAATTTAAAGTATAGAAAAATAAAAGTAGCATTATGTACAAAATTCCAAGTACTAACCAATGTGGAAATGTAGCCTTATAAAGGAAACATATACCAAGTCTGTGGTGAAAATTAATGACTATAGATATGTGAGTGAAGAAATATTTAAAAGCCAAAAATATATGTATATACAGAATTCAGAACCTTTACAAAGTTGGGTTAAGTAGTGAGAATAATTAAATCAAGTGGATCTTGATTTATTTAAAATGCACATGTACTATTTCCTAACCTAAATTAAAAGAATTAAGTATGGTCCGCAAAGAGACTTATATGGGTTTTCTTCAATAAATTGAGGAGTTTTTTTTGGTCACCCTAATTGGGACAAGTATGTTAGTATGAAATTTAGTACTACTATAAGTAAGTTAGGGAGGAGTCCTAAGAGTAACATTTCATAAATTTATTAGAAGATAAGTGGTAATTCAAACTGTTAAGAGTAAGAAGTTGGATAGTAATATTGGAGGATGCATGTAAGATCATGGAAATTAACGACCTATCTAGATGAATAAATTAGTGTTAGCACTATATTGAGAAATTTATTTTTTGTCCAATTTGGAGATGTTACATCATATTTTAATATTTCTCGTCCTTTTTTACATTTCTTCAACGTACATGACTTTTGTTATAATTTTATTTTATTTTACTATTTATTTACCTCGTAATAATATTATGCCTTTGCTATCATTTTCCTTAACATAATAGCTTTAATAGGTATCAAATTAAAGTTATCTATTAGAATATGTAACTATATTCTACATTATGCTCATTATCCAAGATTCCACTTCTAACTATATTCAATACCCTTACCCAAAATTACACTTATAAAATCTCTTTTAGAAGTTCTAATCAACATTCAATTATTAATAGAACAAAGACTCTATATCCACGTATGGACCTAGAACCCTTAACTATCTCATTGCTAACACTTATCCAATGAATAAATTATTACCTCTAACCACTCCAATGGAGTATGAACATCGTTGATAATTTATATACAACGTATTTTCAATTACTCTTAGGACATGATCATTAGGGTGGCATTCAAGTTACATATTTGACAGTCATGTAACCTTTATGATATTATTTTGGTTCATTACTTTGGATTTTTGATGCAGAAATAGTATATTAATATACTAGGCTAAGGTTACAATATCTTATATTGATATTCTACTATTTGTTTTGGATTTCGTCATATCCCTTTCATAAATTAAATGACATATCTTTACAATTTTCCTCTGTTCGAGGCTATCCAAATTTATTGAAGGGTACTTCGTATTTACATCATCACATAGCCTAGTGGATTTTTTCGCTCCCTTGAACCACAAATGGATGCCATGTTAACGGTGGAGATGATATCGTATCCCCTCCGTCCATTTTCCTCATTAGGTTTTGATGGCATGTCATTTTTTCATTTTTCATTTTCATTTGGCCATGTCGAGTATGGCTTGGGCTCTGGTTCACCACCCATGACCTTATGCGTTTTCACCGTCCGTTCTTCTGGCTTATAGTGACATACCCAACCTCAGGTAACTTATTCTCATTCATTTGATTTACTCCTGAAACTAGTTATTTTTTGTTTTCTTCACTTAATTTCTGATTCTAATTCCCGTGTTTTGTTTTGGTAGTTGTAGGAAAATATAGCTTCTCTTTTCACTAAATTTATTAGGGGTTTATTCATGTCCACCACTCTTTGAAACTTGAGGTAACAAAAATTTGTGATTTACATGTGAGTAAATTGATTTCCCACCATTTTACTAAGAACTATTTTATTTATGGTACCTATGTCAATAGTTGTGGCTTATTTTTTCAAGCATTCTAATCCTCATTTCGTTTTTAACATTTAATTTATTGCTGTGAGGAAATTATTGAATTTACAATTTCCGTTTATATGATGAACTTTTTTATTATGAGATAGTTCACTGTTTTTTGAGCCATTCATGGAATTTTTCCATTACGTTCTTGTTGGGGATTTAATTCATTTATGCTAAGATAGTTTTTCAATTAAAATCTTTTGTTTTAGGATTATTATATCGATTTTCCCCAAATTTTTCGATTTCTTATAAAGAGATACAATTTCATTTTGACTTCTAGGATTGGAATATGAATTTGGAAATTTCATTTTGACTTCTCTGTCTGGAATCTAAAATTCAATATGACTTCCCTTCCATATTGAATACATATTATTGTCCTCAGTTTTCTTGTGAAATTTCAGGGAACGCATACTGTTTCCTTATGAAATGATTTTACTTCTCTTTGTATGAATTTCTCCTTTATTTCATAATATATATTCTGTAAATTTTGAAATTGTTTTCATACTAAATTTTTCCTCCACTATGATTATTTAGTTATGATTTTAGCATTTCATTGGGTAGTATAAATACCCTGGTAGATAGTCGTTATCCTCACGATTGTAAGCATCACTTATCCTCCACGATGATGGTAATTTATTTTTTTATATAATTCATTGACTATATCAGTAAATACTGTTAGTTATACTTTCTCATTTTAATTTTATTCCTTTTTCCTCTTTTCTGGCTTTATTCACCACGACACATACCAATTTATTCTATTCATTCCATACTATCCATAATATATGGAAACGATGGTTAATTAAAGTTATTTAATGTGGTTTTTAAATTTATTAGAGTTTGAATTAAAAACACCATTTATGTAAATCATCGATATATTTTTCTAATGACTCTCTTTTTAATTACAAAAATATAATTTATGTAAATATTTTCATTTATGGCTTATAACCATATATATTTTACTTCTTCTCATCAATTAAATTGATCAAATATTTTTAAGTTCTTCTCTTAAGAAGTACTTATCATTTTATTAATTTCCCTCAATTCATAAAATGAATTATTGTATAGTAACTCTTCCTCCTATTTTGATATCATTCCAGATATCCAGCACATACCTCATCTACCAGAATACAGGTAAGGTTTTTTTGATGTTTTCAATATAGTCACTACAATAACTGCCTCTGTACATTTACCCTCATGAACTCATTAATTTTCTTCTTTGAGAACAGAAATGATTTCAATGCTTAAATTTGAATAATAAGGTAATCTTCTGTTGTACATACCATCGTCAATTTACTGTAAGTTATTTACATAATTATTTTATTATATTCAAATGCTAATCCTCTGTCTATGGTGTTTTTTTACAAGTATTTCACCTCTAGAAATTTACCATGTTGAGGTATCTAAGGGAACTAGACCTTAGGGGATGCAAATATTTGCAATATCTACCTCAAATATTTTTCATTCCTTCTGGCATTATTGATAATTTATATTATTTCTTCTATTTACACGTTGGTCAATATCATGCACATAACTCAATCCACTGAATTCAAGGATATATATTCATGTACAATTTTTGTAATTATTAGAAAGAACATTTGACTTAAGTCAATGAAATCATGATAGTTTCTAATGATATGTTATATCATGGTTAATACCATTTTTTGTTCTTATTATGATGATAGACATCCATCTTTATAAGTATTTTGTATATGTGTTTGTCCACTTATTTGTAATATTTTAATTACATATTATGGTTAGACAATAAGCTCTAATTAATGTTAAGTATACCATTGTACTATCCTCTAGTAATTCAAAATGTAACTGATATTTAATTTCTTATTGAAACATAAGAATGGATAGCTATATGCAACTTTTCTGTTGATATACAGTACAGGTATTTAGATTTAATTTTTACAATAATGTTTTCTTATAGATTGACAATTATCTCTCACTGTGTCTATATTTCGATTTCATTATTGTTTATAAAATTATTATATTAAAATTTTCTCTAAACATCCTTTACACCTCTACTCATGTATTTTATAAATTTAATCATTAGATTCATACAACCTTACCCTAGATTTAAACCCTCCTACTTGGGTTTAGACATTCCTTTTGTTGGTTTAGTAATTTAATTTTTCTATGTAACTATACAGAACTACACTATATCTGTTATAGTATGTTCTGTTAAACACATCAGACTTTGTAACTTACAAGTAGAAAAATTTCATTATACTATTTAATAATTGAGAAAAGATAATTTCCCACATCTCTTTATACATAAACCATAATTACTCTATCTCTCATCATACAAACATAATCATAAGGAAAAATTAAATTAATTGTGTATACCAAGTTTGGTAAGACTATTTTCCACCCAACCTTTAGTTTTTTCTCCACATCTCCCCCCGAGTAGATACCAATTCCTCCAAAGTGTAGACAACCTCTTGTCTACCATGGAATGGATTATTTAAGCCCACTTTCCCATCAACATGTTTCCATAATTGCGTCCAGTTAAATCAGTATGTTGTTTTCCTTTAGCCTAGGTTTTCCTTTTATTTTTTCCACAAAAGCTCTTTAAAACTAGCTTTTTCCTCTTTCTAGTTTTATTTTACCTCTTCTCATTAAATTTCCACCTTACTGAGGTATATTTAATATCTTTATGTCTAATATAATATTTTTAATTTATTTTATTTTCTCCAAGGATTTTTGGATAATTTGGGAAAGTCTTTGGATTTAATTCCATCCTCATGGACTTTAATCCTGGTCTCAATTATACTCTAGTCTTTCCACGATAGTTAAAATTCCACATTTATTAATTTAAAAAATCCATTATGTCCATACATATAGTTTTCCTTTAGGTCCACTTAACCATTAGGTTTTTCAACTATCTAATAAAAGCAGTAAAATAGGGATATTACAGTAGACAGGTGTCATCTCTTAGGAACTAATTTAAAAAAATTGTTAGAAGTGTTGTTAGGAAAGAATTAAATGTAAATAGACACATTTAAATCAAATAAGTGATCCGATGTAAAATTATCTTATGACAAAAGCTTATTTAAAGATTTTTTTTATCCTTTTAATAGTGTTGACTGATCGAGTGTAAACTCTTGCATATTTTATGTAATTTTTTGTTCCTTATTAATAAAATTTTTGTCTCTAAGTACACTTTCGTTATCAGGAAAAAAATGATAGAGGGAAGGTTGCGAGTGAGAGAGAGAAATATTTTGGTGGGAGTTGTGTGAAGTAGGGACTAAGGGCGGGAGGAAGGGATGGGAAAATGGAGGAAGGGGGAGGGACGAGGGGAGAGAGATAAAGGGAGTGAGTGAAGGGGAGAGAAGATAATTATAGAGGGAGGGATATAGAGATATATCTATAATGGGTAGAGAGGGATAGAGTGTGAGAGTGATAAATAAGGAAATAGGGAGGGAGATAAATATTGATCTAAAGGGGGGAGAAAGGGGGAATAAGAAGTGGTAGAGAGATTCATAAGGGATAAAGAGTGAGGGAGTGAGGGAAAAAGAAATAATATAGGGAGGGAGAGAGAGATAGATATGTAGGTGGGAGATATAGGGAGAGAGAATGTGAGAAAGACAGAGAGAGGGAAGGAGAGGGAGATAGAGTTGGAGTGGGAGACAAAGGGAGAATTAGAAGAAGAGATATAGACATGGAAGATGATTTCTGTGTGTGTGTGTGTGTTCATATATATATATATATATATATATATATATATATATCTATATATATATATATATATACATAGAGAGAGAGAGGGGGGGGGAGGGGGTGGGTGATTGTTGCGAAGGAGGGGCTAAGGAAGTGAGGGAGGGATAGATAAAGAGAAGAGGGGGGGAAATTAGGGAGGAAGAAATTTAGAGAGAGATGGAGGGAAGATAGAGATAAATATATAGGGGGGAGAGAGACAGAAGGATATGGAGAGAATGAGAGAGAAATGGAGCTAAAGGGGGAATATAAAGGGGGAGAGTGGGAGGACAAAGATAAAGCGGGAAGGTGATAGATACAGAGAGGAGGGGATGAGATATGAAAATATGGATAGTGAGAGGAAGAGGGAATGAGATAGAGATTGAGGGAGAGAGAGAGAGAGATAAAAATTAGAAATATGGAGAGAGAGAGTGATAGAGAGCGATATAGAGGTAAATATGGATATAAATTAAAAAAAATTGGGGTGAAAGGATTGAGGGAGGGAGGAGAGAGAGAATAAGGGGAGGAGAAACAAGAGGGTATAAGTGAGAGTGAGGAAGATAGGGAGAGAAAAAAAGAGATAAAGTTAGTTGGAATTTATTTTTAAGTAGGGGGTGAGGAAGGGAGGCAGGGAGAGGATGGAGAAGAGAGAGGAAAAGTGAGACATAGAGGGAGTGATGATAGTGTGGGAAAGAGGGATAAGAATGGCAGATATAGATGGAGTGATGGAGACTAAGAGAGAAGGATAGAGAAGAGAAGTGGAGACATATCTGTAGAGTGGAGGGATAAGGGGAAGAGATAAAGTATTATATACCATTTTTACCACTTTTAGTTGGGGAAAAGAACCCTATTTCATCATTATACTTGTTGAAATTAATTCACCCTTCATCCAATTTGACAAGACATATTTAGTGGGGAAGTTGATCCCACAAAAATGTTATCCTATGTGCTATTAGTACTATATAGTGCACTATCTTCTGAACATTGTGCCCTAGTTCAAATTAGCTCATTTCCTTGCTAGAATACATCCCTTCCACCCATTGTTTTACGTATATGGATCAAAAGGAAGTTATTATATTTTATAGGGCTAAAATTAAATAATTGAGTGATTTCTCATAATTATTTTGTCACAATTTTATAATTATGAAGTAATAATGATTTCATAATTGAGAAAAATAACTCATAATTGAGAAGAAGGTTCTTAGTGAGTTGGAAAATTTTCATAATTGAGCATGAAACTTGTGCATGAGATATAATTGGTTGGTTCACATGCCGATAATTCTATCCATGAATTATATCCATATAATTCACATGCCATTAAGTCTAACTTCTCATGGCCTTAGGTATCTAGGTACATCCTTCTAAGTTCGAGAAAATATTATATAATACTAACCTACGAAGGGGAGAGGGGGAAGGACATATAAAATATTTATTAGTTGTGATGGTGTATTCCTACAAGAAAATCCTTTTTATCACCTTCATAACTCCATATTATTTTTCTGGTGAATATATGTGACCTTATTGATTGCTCGATTTGTGAAGAAATCCAAGTGGTATGGCTTCTTTGGTCTTGTTTCCTCAAATGTTCCAAATTTTTTTCATGTCTCTTGGAAAATATTTTTATGTCATTCAAATAGATAATTATGAACTTATATCTTTAACTAACAAAAGAAACACCCACATGTCTTTAAAATTTCACTATTGCATTCATTCATCTAAAGGGCATTTTTTGTACACGAATTTACCCCATGGTGTCATTAATGAAATATTTTCTTTATCTATAGGGTGCATATGATATATTTTATTATATCTTGAGAAACCATCCACCATTTATATTCTCAAGGATCCTTTGACATTTTTCAAAATTGATCCATCTTGGGTAGTGGATAATTGTTCTTTAGAGAGCATTTTTATAAATTCTTGAATTTCGAAAATAACATAATATAAATTTTCCTTGTTTCTGATAGGCACTATATTTTCTACCCATTCATAATATCTCAAGGGTATAATATTTTTCCCATATATCAACCTCTTTATCTCCTACTATATCACTGTGAATAATATTGGATTAAATCTTTTGAGTTTCTACACAAAAGGCTTAGATTTCTCTTTCAGTAGTATTCTATGTTGGATTATAGACGTGTCATATTTTTTTAAATATTCATAAATCCATGAAAAAACATATTTAATTTACATAAATAACTTAACATGCCTTTCCTTTCATGTGGATTCAAAATATTTTGGTAGCTTTACCTTTTGTGGTTTCTCTTTAATGCCCAAATTGTGTTCCTTGGAATTCTTGGCCACTAGCTAAAATATTGATCTGGTGGAAACATCATTGCTATTAAATATTTTATCCAATGGGACCAATCCCTTTGGGATGAATTTATTATTCAGTTTTATCACCTTCTAGCCCTCAATTTGGTTTAGGAAGTTGATACAATCTTCCTATGATTCTAACTCTTCCTGAGTTTCAATATCGTGGTCCCCATACTCTATGTTAATGGCTAAGAATTAATCCAATAATTGCAGAAATATCCTTAGCTATTCGTCATCCTAAAATTCTTTCCAATACTTGATGTTATCCAAGATTGAAGGACTTTATCTCATCTTTAAATAATATCTCAATTTTTACTCACGAAGCATTTGAAATGTATTGGTTGTTGTTTCCAATACATATACATGTCGGTTTTCTTCCATGTGCATAGTTTTGATTTTAAAATCATAAAAATAATTCTCAATCACATCCCATATCATTTTTGAATAGGACCTCATTCTAGGGTGTTTGGTAGTTTAAATGTTTTTTAATATGAAAAACTACGGGTTCTGAATTTTTCAATCTATGTGGTTTTTCACTCCCATATTTCTCATTTTTAATAACCCTAGAATCAATGCTTCATGTTCAAAAACATTATTTATGGTATCAAAACCTAGTTTAAATGATAGGGGAATATTTTGACCTATAGAAGGTATAAAAATATATAATTACCTATGAATAGAATCGATATTTCAAGGTGTTTGTGTTTGGCTCTTGCTTGGTCCTCCAAATTCAATCTTGGAAATATTGTTGCATAAATTATTGATCACCCTATTCATTTCTTCAATATTCTCTTTGGATGTGTCCTTATTGTACATAGGATGGTTACATTCATCCTTTACCCTCTTTTTTCCTTTATCCCTACTAGCCCCTATTTATATCTCAACACTGTAGTATTCATATTTTTCCTCATTTATTCTTCGTTTTCCTAAAAAATTTAGGTTTCCTTCCATTTCAACCACATTTAATTGCATATTTTCTAGGGTTCTAGGTCTCTTTTCTCTCAACATGATAGAACTACTAGGCTCAAAATAAATGACATAACTCAACACATAAAAAATGGAAGTAGGTTTTATCTCATTTGGGATTTTTTTTATAAAGTTTGTTAAATCATTTAGTGAATTCTTCTATGTTCTCAGAAGTTTTGTTCTTGACTATTTTCAGTGTGGTAATATTAGAAAACATTCTTCTCACTTGACTAGGTACTAAATTTTCTCTCTAAATCATGTCACGAGTGTAATGAGTTAGCAAGAGTAAAAAACATTTATTGCATGTACCCTTCTAGGGTTTTTATGAATAATATCATGAAAAAATCCTCATCCTCCACCATAAAATTGGCAATGAAGTCTTGGAAGGAACTAATATGTTCACCAATTGTCCCTTTCTTTTCACCACTGAATCTAGGAAATAGTTTGAGAGAATTTTTTGGTAGGTCATGTAAGACACGAGAAAACATAAGGGTCCATAATAGGCTATTACATAGGAAAGTGGATGATTACGATGGCTTTTTTAATTGCGAGTTTGTCATGCCTAGCCATAATGTGTTGTAGGATGGTATCTCTAGCCATGAATGATGTAGGAGTTATAGTTGTTTTTTTATTTTTTTGGTAGTTATGAAAGGCATGGATTAAAGAGGGGTTTATGATGTGTTAGGGGGAATGAGTAACTCAAAATTTTGAGTGTTGGTTATGTTGAGAGTATATCTATCTAAATAATCTTTGAAAGAGCATGTTGCGAAATTATTGTTGGACAAGGTTGAGATGTAGAATTTTTTCTTTGATTTTTTTTAGGATATTATCTATAGAGCTTTGTTTTTTTTTATTGAATGCATAGAAAAAACTCCTAGGATTAAAGACCGGAAGCATGATATTTTGATCTAGGTTACTCTGGGTGTGTCTCCTCAAAGAAGATAGAATTTTAATCCAAAAGTTATGGATTACGTGTTGGAAAGTGTAATAGCCCCGTGTTAAAACTTCATGTAATAAATTTAATAAAGAATAAATAATGACCATGGTCATGGGACAAATATTATAAGATGAATGTTGGGAAAAACCATAGTGATAGGGATCACTTCTGATTAATTAATGGCTCTGAAAATTTGCAAAGGCAATGGAATTTATTGGCATTTTATTTATGAAAATAATGAAAAATAGGAGAAAAGGAAGGTGAAAGGCAATAAGTTGCATGTGAGGAGGAAAATTAACAAAAATAATGGAAATTGAATAAAAATGGAGGCCTCATTAATAAAAAGGATTATGAGGACCAGTACATAGCTTTTGTCATGTCAGCCTTTTGTTAGTTCAGTTTTGGAGCTCTCATTCTATTCGCTCATACTCTTAGATGCTTATAATTTTCTTAGAGAACTCTTGGAGGATTGTGGCATACATAGGATTTCGAGCCCACCCATCTCCACAGTGAATTTATGTGCCATCGTGCCACTGTCAAATGAAATATTCTTTGGCTAATTGTTATTTGTGGAGCTCCTCAAACCACTTTCTAGGTAATAGCATGTCATAAGCAGTAGGTATGTCAATAACGCATGAAAGCACAAAAGGTCAATGAGATCAACAACTACATCAGGTTTTGATTGTAGGTAAAAGGTTCCATGTATGATTCACTTGCTATTTTTGGCATGCATGTGGTTTCTTGGTTATGATCTGTCATTTCCATGGAGGATTGCTTGGATTGAAAGTAGTTTTTCCTAGCCTTTCCATTTCCTCAATAGCCATGGTTTTGTGTGCTTGCCTTTATTTTCTGTTTAGTGGTCAAGTTCCTTATGGCTATGGGTTGAGTTACTATGTCCTACAAGCCTTTATTAGACAAACTCTATGGAAGCTTGGTAATAGATACTTAGCACTGGTATTTCACCAAGAGTGTTACAAATAAAAATGGCTACTCAGCTTTACTTATCAACTTGGGGTTCATGCAAACATAGAGGTAATAGTGATATATGCACAACAGTTGGATTCTACTCATGCCACCCTAAACTAGGTCCTATAATCATTAGTACTTATAGGTCATTCCTCGTACTTGATTAGAGTAAACTTAACTAATGTAAATTCACAGAATTAATTATAACATAAGACAAGGATAGTTTTCATCAAACTTCTACTTGTAATTGATAGTGAAATAAAATCATAATAAGTTAACCTAATTGTAGAAAAAGGAAACTAGGCTATTGGAAATTTGTAGTAAAGAAACTATTCTATCATTACACACTTCCTCAAAACATAAAACAACTTCTATATACTACTTCATTCAAATTTTACTTACATGGAAATTGTTTTCCTAGTCAAGCTAATTTTGGAATGAAATAAAACACTAATGCCCACTATATTTTTCCAGCAAGGGAGGAAGAAAATTTGGAGTGGCCTAATGGTCTCTTCTTACCATGAATTTGGATCTGGGGGTAAAATTCATCCTATTCTAGGTTCAAAGGGAAAAAAGGAGAGAACTAGACTGGAATGGTGACCTATGATGCTGCTACCAGAAGTTCCCACAGGGTCTTTTGTATTACTATAGGAATTTTTGTAGTGTATAGGTAAACATGACAATAAGGATATAATGGAAAATGTGTTAAGAAGGTGGAAAAAAGTGGGAGATGGTGTAAGTAAGTGAGTGAGGGGTGAACAACATAACTAGTCAAACC
The DNA here is from genome assembly GCA_034641835.2 of Pinus albicaulis. Taxonomy (NCBI): domain Eukaryota; kingdom Viridiplantae; phylum Streptophyta; class Pinopsida; order Pinales; family Pinaceae; genus Pinus; species Pinus albicaulis. Next base: position 974,295,394 of record CM076573.1, read on the forward strand.
CATATCCCTTAGAAGGCCTATTTTTCACTTGGAGGGATTCTCATGGTGTTGATGAAGGTGGCTTCACAAAATAGGGTTTTGGTAGCAGAATTGGGGGTTGGAGAGAAGAAAGGTGAAGTAAAAGATGCTAGTTATGAAAGAGGTAATTTTATTACAACTGTAGATAGTCCTACAACCACTACACACATTCATGCACTAATTATTGACAAACTAACATGTTTAAAAGTGGAAAACATGAGCTGAATAGAAAACCCTTCTTAACTTATGCTAAAATATAATATAAGCATAAATCCAACTTCTAGCTGACAGTAATCATATCATGAATATGATAATCATACTATATAACTTTCTAATAAAGCATAAAATACTATTTTTGATTTGTGGTTGGAGATCCTTGTCCTCAAGCTCCCATTAGATAGGTGAAAAAGAGAGGCTACAAGCACAATTTTGATAGATTTTTACTACTAATAGAATGCAAGGAAACTAAGCAAAGATATGAAGAATAAAAGGAGAATATAATTACACAAGACAGACTCTAGCCAATGGACTAGGCCCTAACCCAAAATCATCGACCCTCTAAGACTGAGTCAAATATGGAACAAACATCTTCTCATTTTCAATCCATAAATAGGTTTAATACATCAATTGAGAGTAAAAAATAACACTAAATAAGAGCTCAAGAGCTACGTAGCTGAATACTAGGTTTGAATCCTAATGAGATCATGTACATGATTATTTGTACAAATGGGTAGCTACCAATATCTCCCTATAAAGTAGGAATATGATCTCCTTGATCTCAAGAAGAGTGCATATTGGCTCCTGATAACTGTCACTTTGCTTGGCTCCCTTTGTCTTCGAGTTGTTGGGAGATATATTGGTGTGATATTGGATGATTGGGAGAGTTGAGGAGGTGGTCTGATATTTTCTACTCTGATCCTTTACGTTGAAAATATATAAAAAATGGCTTCATTTCCCGCAATTAAATTAGATTAGGCAACAACACATGACAAACATCTTTAACCCTTCTCAATAAGCATTCTATCACAAAAATGTAAATAAATATGAGAGAGAGGAATATGTTGAAGGATGGTATTCTAGCCCTTAAAATACACCTAATTATGAGCATCATCATCACCTCCCCATTGGAATGGTTTATCATTCTCCAAGAAACTCAATCCTCCTTGCTAATCTCTTTGATGGCCTTCATGGCAGCCCAATGTCGCTTAGAGGGAGTGCCTTCTCGTAGGTGAAATCCTACATCCCTTTCTTCCTTAGCCCACTCCTTTTTTTCCTCTGTCTGATCTCTCCCTTAGGTTAGCCCTAGTAGAAATGTGGGTTGAGCTGCAATACTATCCAGTTTATATTTATCCTTTGCATAGATATTTTATAGAAGGGTGATCTCTCCAATACATTCTTCATTCTCTCAGGAGAGTGATATTTCCTCTCCTATAAGCTAAGTGGTAAGGCATGCTTGAAAAATCTCTTCTCCTAGCAACCTAAATGTATCGTCAAAGTGTGAAACGACTTGACCTTGTTTCTCTATGTACTTAGGTGCTATTAATTCATCATTTAAGATCATTTTATGGTTACTAATGATACCCTTGGGGCTTATTAGTTCTGCTCTATTTTGTAGAAGTTATCTCTCTTATCTTACGATTACTCTTTTAAATTTTTCTTCTCTTGCTTCTTGATGTGTTAACCATAATGCTAAGGCCATTAATTTCATATCACCCAACCTACAGTTAGGGTCCCAATTTTTGATATCATTTAATATGAGGTTTTTCATGTAGAATTCAACCATTCTATCCCTTTCTCCTACACTAGTCTGTCTGAAAAAATCAATGAGTTTTCTATAGTTCTAAAAGGGTAGGTATCCACGTTGAGCTAATGTCCCAATTTGGAATTGTAACCATTTCTCCCTAAGATAAACTGCATAGGACTTTGAAGGTTGTTTGTAGCATGGCCTCCATTCAAATTTTGGCCATAGTGTCAAGTTTTTTGTCTACTTCCCATAGCTACCTCTTCAGCCTCATCTTCTCTGTTTTAATTGTTTTCCATGTCACTTTCACCATATATTATTTGAGCATTACATCAGTTGTTTCTTTCCCCATTTCAAGGATTATTTCCTCCATCAACCCTACATATTCAAAATTCTTTGATTTTTTGATTTGCATCCATTTATGGGTACACCATCTTTTTATCTCCAGCTCATATAGGAGTGAGATTGTGAAATTTTCAGGGATCAACCTCCCTCCCTGTTACACAGTAATTTGTCACCGTCCCTACCATTCCCCGTCCCGCACAAAGGAGGACCCATTATGTGACCTGTGAACACTGTCATGCCTTGAAAACATCATCAATGCATCCCTCTGAGTATGAGCTTTATTTTCCCTTGAGACATCTCCTTGCAAAAATTATGAAAAACATCCCTTTTTGCATTGGCGCGGGCAGGCAGTTCATTACTCGCGCCAATGAGGAAAATCCTGCAAAGAGGTCGCGCCACTTGGCGCTCTGTCATAGAGCAGCAATCGCGCCACCCATTTTAGGGACTGTTTTTTAAATATGGATGGCGGAAGTTGAGTTCAAACAAACTCACAAACCATTGCCTATCTTGAGTTGAGAGGTTTGGCTGCGGGAGTTCTATGGAAGGGAAGTGGTTTTGCCACCTCCCATGGAACCTTCCTTGTTGATAGGGCCAATCCCATAATAATAGGGATCCCAACTCCCTCCTTCCCCATCTATACAAGCCTGCTCAAATCCATGGCAAGCTAGTCTTGAAGTGCTGAAGCTTTGCATCTCCATATTCCCAAGTGCCTTTGTGCTGTAAAGAATCCTCTCTTTCCCTTAAGGCCCATTCAAGTAAGGAGACCATTGTCACGAGACTCTGGAGAGGTTTTCCCTTTCCTTGGCGAGCTTTGCGAGACGTGGACGACCGGAGACCCATTCGAAGGAAGCTGCGACGTCAGAACTTGGTTGAAACTTCTATTCGTTTATCATTTAATAGATGACTATGATTATGGTTCCACTCCGTTTTCCATCATGTTAATGCGAGTAATATCTTTTCTGACCGATGTTTAGTTACGTATGCTGGGTCCTATGCTTGTATTTGTTCGTTTCTTCTATGTGCAGGTGTTCATCCGCGGAGATCGTGGAAGGATTGTGATCTGCCAGGGCTGAAGGACGTGGACACTTCTTCTTCAGATCGTAGCGTTGGAATCCAGGTAGGCTTCTATTCCTAGTATTTCATTCGTAACTAGGAGCTTGCGTCATAGCATTGTTTGTTTGTTTCTAGACCCCTGCTGGGCTAGTAGGGATCGCCTCTGTCCGCAGAGGGGATTTACCTCCTCAACAAATTGGCGACTCCGCTGGGGATCGTCCGGTTTTCCTTGTCTCGTTTATGTTGTTTCGCTTTGATTGTTTTTCCTTGCTTGATGAACCTTCTGGGTTGGATTCTTTCATTGTTTTAGCCTCTTGGTTTGCTTATCTTGTATTGGTCTGTTTCTGGAGTAGCTTGCTTTTATTTTTTGCTGAGAAACTCGACTGGCGCGGTTTTTAACCCGACAGTCGCGCCACTTGGCACTTGTTGCCTTTGTCTGGCCCGCGCCAATTGGCCTCTGGTGCCAGTTTCAAGCCCACAGTCGCGCCACCCCTGTGAGTTTTTTGAGTTTCTTCATTTTTGAGCTTTCTAGACTTGACCAGTGCTTTTCTTCTTGATTTCCCGACTGTCTGAGTGTGTTGGAGTCTTGTTTGGCCAGAATTCACCTCTGTCCTTTGGTCGTTTGCTTCTATCTACCGATTTCACGTTTTGAGCCCTAGGGCATCTAGTGGCTTAGTGTATCGAGCCCTCCTTGGGAGTTTTGGTGTCTTGATTGTCCTGTCAACTTGCTGGTTAATTCTTCACATCCTCTTAGTAGTCGTTGATTGTTTTGTTGCGTCTTTTGAGTGATTGCTCATTCCTTCATTCGAAATTCGTTTGCCCTTGCTTTGGACCTAGATCACACGGTCCATTGGGAGCTTTCGAGTCTTTCTTTGCTTTGAGAGACTTTGGGTCGATTTGGAGATTTGATCGCTTGCTTTGTTGAGTGAATGTTGTTTGTTTCGCTCTCTTGGGTATCATTTCTCAAATTGTTCCTTTTGTTTTCAGTGCACATTAGCCATTAAACATTGAAAATCAAAAAAATAATCTCTTTTGCTTTTGTTAAATTAGCGCAAATTGTGATCTTTTCCATATCGCTAGTGATTAGTGTTTGAATGAAAAGTGTTCAGTTGCATTAGTTGCATTAGAGACATTCTTGTTTGTATTCCTTTCATTTCGTTTGCATAAAAGCTCTCAACTCTTATTTAACTAGTTTTCATCGAACGAAATGTTACACCGTGGCATATAGCTTGCATTTAGGAGTCTTTCGAGACACTACATACGATAGGGCCTGGAAATTGAAACTTAATTGAAGATCAACTGTAAAATTTATTCAATTAACCTAAGGCAACATTGGAACTTAACGAAATACATTTAGAAGGTCTAGGCTAGAGACGTGTTCCGGCGTCGTTAAACCTAGCAGCTGTCGTTCGCCTGTTGGCTTTAGACAGCACTAGTACGGACTTGCGCTCCCCGTACCGTCGCGTATATAAAGGGAGACCCCTATAGGTTTTCAATCCTTTATCCATAAGAAGCCGAGTCTGCCGCCCTATACCCGTGATACACCGAACACAGCATTCGGGGAGACTACCTGCACGTACGGAAAGTCCTTGGTCGATTTCTGTTTCATTTTTGAAACCAAGGTGTATATTGCAGTTCACGGATATTTGGTACACCCTTTGTGCCTAGTTTTTCCTGAGGAGTCATTTGGTCTTTTCTGACTCCCTAAACTTGAAAAGACCGTCAAGCGCTTGTCCTTTCACGCTTGTATCAACTCTGAAAGAGATAGAGTCATCTTTTTATCGTTTCTCGACTCTTAAAATATGAAACGGTAGAATTTGTTTATTTTCCAATGTGGTGAAATCAATCTCCCACGATTACACACCCGTTTAGATGTTGCTTGTGACTGTTTGATCGTGTGTCTTAACTCGTTTTCAGCCCGTGTGTGTGTTTGCTCTTTTCTTCTAATCTTTTGCCACGGTGGCGGAACCTTCGGTTTCGTCTACTGGTAGTCCTTACACGGACGATTCTTCAGAAGCTTCTCAGCCTTCTGTTGAACCACAGCAGCCTGCTGTTTCCGAGTTTCCTGACGGGGGACCAGTTCTCGCCGAGCAACCCTTTGGAGAACCAGTTGAGTTCAACTGGCCCTTTTCAGACCCTGTGTCTGAGTTGAGATTAGGAGCTGATTTCCTTTCTCTTACATCGGGTTCACCATTTGTTGCTGCTGTTTTTCCTCCTAGTCCTCGCCGTCTTCTCCTGATCGTAGTTCTATCAACCATGATAGTCAGTGAAGTGGAATTCGATGACTATGTGTGCCATCCCTCGTAGATTGTTTGAGGCGACTCGTGGCCTACTACGTCGTCATTTGTCCTTCTTTGCAGGGGATACGAATCTACGGTCGGGTCATTGTTCTTGCCTCATGGGAATATCATCTCCTGTAGGCCATTTACTACCCACGGTGTCTGCGACGCCGTCCCGCACGTTACGTGCGGCCTTGTTTGTGCTTGGGCTGCCTCTTCTGGCATTGTCTCGGCTACCGAGTGGGCCAACTCTGGTATCTATCCTTCTTTGCTATACCGGATAATATTTCTCGGAGGAGTATCGGTTGTTTGGCAATCGAGCAGCAAGGCTGGACAATTTGAGATCCCGATCTTTCTTTTCGCACTATGCACAAGACGACACTCCCGTGTATGGTTTCCCGGGTCAGCTTGATGAGCATGGGGAAATTTTGCGCCTTATATCTGACTATCTGTATGCTCAAGTTCTGAAATGCAACCCAGACTTACAACCGCGAGAGACGGCCTTTCCAAGGCCAACTGCCAGTGCCCAGCTATCAAAACCAGAGGGTGGTAATCAAACTCTCGTAGACCGGAAGGGGAGCCATTTACAATCGCAAGGACCATATTATAGCCCTCTTTGTGAGGTCAGCCTGCTCAGCCTCGTGGAACCCATCGGTGGCCTATGGTCTGAGGCAAATCAGGCCTTCTTTCTGATGCGACGCGATATCACGACGCTCTCACCGTGCCGCCTTCGACTGGGACGTCCACCCTGAGTTGCATGGGGTCAGCGCTTGGTTTCCGGCCAACCCTGGTCATTTCCTACAGACCCTTGGCTCATCCGGTGCAACCTGGTGTCCCGCCTCCAGGCCAGCCGGCTTATTCGGTGCAACCTAGGGCTCATTTACAACCAGGTCAACCTGCGCAACCAGCGCCGCCTGTTTATCTGGGCCAACCTGTTCATTCAGGCCCGCCCCCTCACTTGGGTCAACCTGTTCATTCAGGTCAGCCCTCTCATTCCGTTCACTCTGCTCAACAGCCTGTTCATTCAATGCCGCAGCCAAATCAACAGCTGCACCCTACGTACCAGGCTCCGCAGGGTTCCACTTATCAGCAGTCTACTCATCCTCAGAGTGGTTATTATCCTCATGGTCAATCTCAACCGAACTATAACCACCCTGGAGGCTCTCAGTATCAACCTCCTCCACCCGGTTCTACCTATGCTCAGCAGCCAAATCCAAACGCTGCTTATACGGGGCAAATGCCTAATCAGGGCACGAACTCTGGTTATCAAGCCCCACACCATGGTTACCAGAATCCAAATCAGTCTGGCTATACGAATTATGCCCCTTACGGTCAGAATCCTACGGGACAGAACCCATGGGGGCAGGGATATTCACAACCATCGTGGAGCATGGGTATCGGACCTTATTCTGGGACTGGCATGGGGGTTAACCCTCCATTGCCGTTCCTGGCTACCTTGGATCTACCGGACGTTTCAAAGTTGACCAATGATCCGATTTCACATAATCCATATTGGCCTCCGGTTCCCACCAAGATACCAGTAGATTGTCCCAAGTTTGAGGGCAAAGCTGGCGAAGACCCCCAGGCGCATGTGATGACGTATCACCTCTGGTGTTCGTCTAAATCTTGGGTCGATGATTCGATTCGTTTGCGTCTTTTCCAGCGTACGTTAACAGGAGCTGCCGCTAAGTGGTACATAGAACTATCCCGTGGTATTTTTCAAGATTTCAACTCGTTAGCCATGGCTTTCCTCACGCATTTCCAGTTACCGGTCCGCTATGAGGCCGGGACGCACATCCTAACTTCTCTGAAGCAGGACACGGCCACTCACATCTCAGATCACATACATGAGTGGCGGCGCCGTCGTCGACTGATCAAGTTTCACATACCTGATCAGATTTTGACCCACTGTTTCACCACCTCCTTTGTGAATAAAATCGCTCAGGATATTGCGATGGGAGCGTGTGTGACGGAGGAACAAGCTATCGTGCGTGCCCAGTACCTGGATCTTGTCTATTCGCAGTCTGGAACGCTTTATCACATCTTGACTGATGCTCCACGGCCCGGAACCACTAAGGCTCTGCCTACCCCTTCGGTGGATGGTGTCATTGGTTCCGTCTCTCAAAATTCGAAGAAGTCTTCGAATGGGAAGCAGAAGGCTAATTCTTCCAACAATACCTCTGATAATCCCGCCTCATCCGATTCTGGTAAAGCCGCGGAGGTGAATGCCGTCCAGGCTAATCCTGCGGATAAATCCTCCAAGGGGAAAAAGAAGGGCAAAGGCAAATCAAAATCTGATGCCCCGAAACCGGAATCTAAATCTCGAACTCAGGATGGCTCACAACGGAAGCCGAAATTTCCTTGCCTCATCTGTGAAGGTGACCATTATACTAAGGATTGTCCACGACGGTCCGAGGTTAGTCAACTTCTTAAAGGCTCAAAAGGGACTCCAGCTGTTCTAAAAGAGCCATTTCCGTCTCAGCAGACCCAGATGGTCGAACAGGCGTCACCATCTGCACCGTTTGGGTCTCAGGTTTTCATGATGAAGACTAATTCACCTATCACTATCGCTACACGGTCGAAGGATTACAATGAATCACGGCAGGCACCCGGGAAGGCAGTTGCGGATGGGCCGCCTCCCCCACCTGTTCCTGGTCCATTGGAAATCGAGAAGCCGACTCTCGAACCCGTTGTGAAGCCACCCCCAAGGGTGTTCTTCGGAGATCCTCTTATAATCCAAACGCTCGTGCCGCTCAGCATTACAGTATTGTTGAGGATCTGGCACAGGCGCCATGTGCTATGTCCGCACTTGAGGTTCTTCAAAGTTGTCCTTCACAACGGAAGGCTTTACTGTCTGCAATCGGTGGTATCGATCCCGCCGACTCGAGCCTTCTCACCTTCGATCTGGAGAATTTTACTCCCCGGCTTCCACATCAAATCGCTTTGGTCATTCAAGTCGGGATTAACGGTCTAAATGTTCATAGGGCCGTCGTAGATAAGGGTGCATCTACCTGTGTCATGTCCTCCGCTTGCTGGAAGGCCATCGGCTCTCCAGCCTTGTCATCATCTCCTAATGCCCTCGAGGCATTTGATGGTCGGGAATCTAAACCCCTGGGAGTTCTCGAGAGTCTTGCGATCACATTACAGGGAAAAACTGTCAACGTGGAAGTAGAAGTGGTCGACGCTAAACTCAACTACAATATACTTCTTGGCCGCAGTTGGACCCATGCCATGCTCTGCGTGCCGTCTACTGTCTTTCGATTCATCAAGTTCCCTCACGAGGGCAAGATTGTCACGGTAGACCAGTTGTCATTTTTTACCTCTAGCTCCGAGAACAACGTGCCGTATGTGGATCAAATTCCGAATCCCCCAGACAACATAGGACCTGGTCTTTTCAAAGACCCAGTCCTCATGGGTATTTTCCCTGCGCCGCCACCGAATACCGCTCAAGTCAACATGTTGTCCAGGACTGATGACCCCTGGCTGATTCCTACACCTGAGCAGGTATATGAGTTTGGAGAGTCCATGCCTTTAACGCCGGTAGAGATCAGCTACTGTGAGATTGTTGCTGCATCGGACCCTCCACCTCCTCAGCATGCTCCGATGAGCATGGCTCTTGACGTCTACTCACAATCCCCCTGGCTTGCTCAGGCTGATTCGCCTGATCCTCTTAGAGAGACTTTTCCCTCAGATGAGGCTATAATTGAAACTATGTCTCTGGAGGAGCTACCTTGGGGCGATGGGCATCATCGTTCCTCGTTTATGCCTAGCTTGGGGGCAATGACGGATTGTCTCGAGCGCTATGCTACTCGGGTTCCTTCCCCTCCTCTTCAAACACTTTGATGCGGCCTGAAGGTCTTTCGGAGGGTAATCGTCTTCAATTACTCAAGGCGATTTCCTATCATCTCATTGGCAGGGGATTGTTGGGGGCATTCTGTGGGTGTGACTTGTTCTCAGGGAGAGATTCGGTCTATACGGGAACTTTCAAAGAACTGGAGATGTTTTGCTGTGATCCTACGAGGAAATGCAGGGAGATTGATCTGCGTGTTGTCGTGCAGAGGATTCCAATATCCCGGTGCCAGAGCAGTGCGCCAACGCTTACGTCCCATGCATCCTCGGAAAGCCGCCGCTATCAAGGCAGAGGTTGAAAAACTTCTGAACGCGGGTTTTATTTATCCTATCCCCCTTACAGAATGGGTGTCCAATATTGTCCCTGTCGATAAGAAGCAGGGTACCATTTGAGTCTGTGTGGATTATCGCGATATCAATCGCGCCTGTCCTAAGGATAATTATCCCACTCCGTTTATCGACCAGATTATCGACGACTGCGCCGGGAGTGAGATCTATTCCTTAATGGATGGTTTCTCAGGTTACAACCAGATCAATATTGCACCTGAGGATCAACATAAGACCACATTCATCTGTCCGTCGGGCACTTTCGCATACAAAAAACTCCCGTTCGGCTTAAAGAACGCTGGCGCCACGTTTCAGCGTGCGATTTCATACGCTTTTCATGATATTCGCCATATTGTCCAGCCTTATCTGGACGACTTGCCTGCCCATTCGGGTAAGCGAGAGGACCATCCTGAGCATCTTCGCCAGATATTTCTTCGTTGCAGACGCTACAAAATTAGGCTCAATCCTCATAAGTGTGTCTTCTGCGTTGATTCTGGCCGTCTTTTAGGCTTTATAGTCTCGAAAGACGGAATTCGCCTTGATCCTCTGAAGGTTGAGGCCATCATAAATCTCCCATCACCCTCCTCCCTGTATCAGTTACAGAGTCTGCAAGGGAAAGCGAATTTTCTTAGGCGCTTTATCCCGAATTATGCCGAGGTGGCCAAAGGATTCACTCGTCTGTTAAAGCAGAATGTTCCCTTCCATTGGGACGAAATTGCTCAAGAATCCTTTGAGAAGATGAAGACATTGCTAGTCAATGCTCCGTTGCTTCGTCCTCCGGACTACCACCGCGACTTTACGTTGTATCTAGCCGCCGCATTTAGCACCATCGCCATGGTCTTGGTGCAGGATGACGAGAACGGTGATGAACATGTTGTTTATTACCTCTCTCGGAACCTTCTCGACCCGGAAACGCGTTATGCACATGTTGAGAAGTTGGCCTTAGCAGCCGTACATGCCGTACAATGCTTTTGCCATTACATCCTTTTGCGCATGATAACAGTGGTTTCAGACTGCAACCCTATGACGTATATTATTTCTAGACAATTACTAGGGGGCAAGTACTCCAAATGGATCGTGATCCTGTAGGAGTTTGACTTGGAGTTCACCACTGCCAAGTCAACTAAATCACTGGTCTTCGCGGATTTGATATGTTCTCTCCCTACAGACTCTGTTCCTTCACACTCAGAAGATCATATACCGGACGAAACGCTGTTTCTTATTGATACTCGTGATCCTTGGTTCGGTGACATCATAGTGTATCTTCAGACCGCGACATTTCGGTCTGAGTTGGTCCCCGCTACCGCCGTCGGATTAGGCACCGGTCCAAGCCCTACCGCATGGTAGGAGCCACGCCTCCTCGACAATGAGTAGATTCGGTGCTCGACGATGCCTTACGCTATGGAAGAAGGTACAGAAAGTGTGGAAATGGCTTGTCACGGTGGCGCTGTGGCGGACATATGTGCGTGTCTCTTTTGAGAAGATTCTGACTGGGGTTCTTCCCCTGACCTTTATATTCGGATTTAGCCATGTCACTGGGTATGAAATGCCATCCACTTCTGCCCACGATGCCAGCGCAGAATGCGCGCGCCGCGATGCCGCCCCATGCGTTCCTTCACAGTGGTCGGCCTTTGCGAAATGGGCGTGGATTTTATGACGATGTAACCCTCACTCGGCGGGGGCATGCATATATGTTGTTGTAGCGTCCTTCATACTAAGTGGGCGGGCGATGCCTACACTGCTGGCCGACGGGCTTGGTAGCCAGGCATATTCAACCATGTTATTGCACGATTCGGGGTTCCTCAAGCCATCGTCACTGATCACGGTACTCATTTCCGAGATTACATGATGGCGGAGCTGACTTCAACGTTGGGCTTGCGTCACGACAGCTCAACACCATACTACCCTCAAGCGAATGGTCAGGTTGAAGCGGTGAACAAGGTTTTGGTCACCATGCTTCAGCGAACAGTTGGGATTCATAAATCCACTTGGCATCTCCAACTGTTCTCAGCTCTCTGGGCGTACCGAACATCTGCTAAAAGTGCAACCGGATTCACACCATTCCAACTGGTGTATGGTCTGGAAGCTACTTTTCCGGTTGAATGCGAAATTCCTTCGCTTAAATTAGCTGTGGAGCTCTTACCGGATACTTCTCCTGAAGAAGAACGTCTTCTGTATCTAGAACGGTTGGATGAAACCCGTCATCTAGCTGCTTTGATCATCGAGGCACAAAAGAAGAGGGTCAAAACTCATTTTGATCAATCTGTTTCTCCCCGTTATTTCATCGAAGGAGACCTAGTCCTCTTGTACGATCAGGCACATGATAAGCTTGGTGCCGGGAAGCTCCAGCCGATGTGGCATGGTCCCTATATAGTAAAACGTGTTTTGAAAAATGGGGCCTACGAGCTTATAGATTACGAAGGAGTTCTGCTGGCGCAGCCCAGAAATGGGCTGTACCTTAAGAAGTACTATGCCTGAAATGATTTCTTGGTGTGGTGTGTGTACATAGGTGTGTGATTGTCATTTGTGTGCATGGTGTGGTGTGCTTTGTAAACATCTTTCTGCTGATCGGGTCTTCTTGGTTGTGCAGATGTCTATTCATCCATTTGTTGGTTTCGCGGATGGTGCCTCCCGCAGTACCAGGAATCTGTCTTCCGCAGCCTGGGTAATCTACGATCCAGCTGGTGAGTTGATTGACCTGCAAGGTGTGTGTTTAGGACGTACCACGAACAATATCGCGAAATATAGTGCCGTGTTGGAATTATTAACCGAGGCAGTAAACCTTGGTATCCGTGAATTGCTCGTGTACCTAGATTCACAACTTGTAGTGTTACAGCTGAACGGACACTATTCGGTAAGGAACCCGTCCATCTTACGTCTGTATTTGCGTATTCGATTACTGGAAAGGAATTTTGACTACATTACATATCATCATATACCCGGACATTTGAATACATTAACAGATGCAGTAGCAAATTTGGTATTAGACAGGCATTTGCGCAATTTATAAATCATCATCACATGTAAAGAAAGACTCATCCAGAAATAGATATGTATATATATAGATATCGAAATGTTTACATAGAGTGTGTCACATAAAACTCAAAAATATACATAATTGTCTTAATACATCCTGAGACACTGTGTCTCTCAAAAAATAGGTGTGGCATAAATCCTAGAGACTAATCCGCATGGTGCTCATGATAGCACGTCACTGCGCGCACTAGCCGCCTCAGGATTCGGTGGAGCCGGTTCGGAACTCCCACCGTATGGCGCTGGTAATCCATCGATACGTCTGACAGCCGGGCATAGTCTGGGATCCCATGGGCAATCCCCTCGAGGTTCTGGACCAGTGCCTCTCCTCCGGTGCCTTCCCCCTGGATCTCAGGGGCGAGTTGTGTCCTCCGGGAGATAGGAGACATCCCGGCTGGTCTCTCAGGTCCTACATCTGCATGCATATATAATTTTGTTAAGACAAGTGTGTATTAACAAAAAAACATATAAACATAAAATCAAAAATCAAAGGTCTTACCCAGCTCCTCGTCCCAGTCATCCCCTTCTGGTAGCGGGAGATCTGGGTTCCCTGTAAAGTCAGTTCCCGGAATAGGGCCAATCTTCCACGGCCGATACGGTTGGCCGTAGCCACCCGAGGCCTTTCAGCCTCCCGGACATCCAGTAGCCACCTCCGAGATCTTGAGCATCTCGGTGGATGCTGCCGGCGAGCAATCCGCGGCTCCTGTCGTGCTCGGACTCCCTTCCAGCCCTTGGCTGCTGGGGTCGGTATGCGTTCCCGGGAATGAATGATGCAAGGATGAGACACGGCTTTAGCCGGTTTCCCCTGTTTGCACTTTGTGAGCTGCCTTTTCATGTTGATGGTTACTGCTTCTGCCCAGTTGAACAGTAGGGGACCCATACATTCTGAGGCTAACAGGAGTTGAGTCTTCGTGGCCTCGTGCGGAGCCTGCGACCCAGCAGCCCGCGTAATGGTGTGGAGAACTACTCTCAGTGCTAGATCAGGGATGGTGGAGATGTATACTTTCTTACTTCCTGATCCTGTCTGTGCCCCTCGGCACACCCGCGCCATTACCTCTTCCATCTTTTCCACTGATGGTCTGCTCCCAGTCAGTACAGGGATTGGACCTCTGCGGGACAATCCAGTAATGAAATAAATGTCAGTGACCTCCAATTCTAACACCTGGTCTCGTAGCCTGAACACTTGTTCATTTTCATCCCAGATGTTGATTAGATATTGGAGGAGCTCGGGCTGAGCTCGTAAACATGGCGTGAGGAAGAACTTTTTCAATCCACAGTCTCTAAGAGCGTTCATGCAAGCTTGGCTTTGCATGGCCTCTTCATCCTCATCTCCGTGCTCTCGTTCCTTCCATTCAATTGCCATTTTGAGTGTTTATCTGCATCCACATGGTCAAAAGCCCCTGATTAGATCTTTGGTGAGCTTCAAATTTCAAGAAATTTGGTTTAAATACCGGAATTTTAGGCGAAATTTAGGTTCGGCCGCTGGCGCGGCTGTTTTGCTAACAGTCGCGCCAGGTGGCGCGAGCCCTTTACTAAAAAGAGCTCAGTGGCGCGGGTCCGTGCCCGATACCCGCGCCACTGGGCCCGGCCCTAAAATTTTAAAAGTGGCCACGCAAAGCTGATTTTTAAGGGAAAATCATTAAAAAAATGTATAGAAATGAAGAGCAAAGGAGCGCCTCTTACCTGCGACAGACGAGACGCTGAATGGTTGCCTGGATTGGTCGCAATCACCGTCAGAAGATTCTGCTCCAAAAGGACCACTGTTGCTTTCCACAAGGTAAATAGTAAAAAGTAATTTCATTTTTTACCAATTAGACATATTTATAACTTTTCGACGTTAAATGAGCTTTAAAAGTTATTTTTGTCAAATATTTGCATGTATTATGTCGAAAATGGATTTTACGCTTGCTTGGTATGTGCAGCAGCAGGTTTTTGCGACTTAAAAGGTGGAAACGAGTTATGTTTTATACTTTTTTGGACTCGGTAAATACACGAAAAAGTCACTCTGGATTCATCTTTCAGCTCTTTTCTGACTCTCGAAATATGAAAAGATCGCCGAGGCCCTTGTCGTTTCAATCTCGTTAAAATGGACACGAATCGACATTCACCCAGTATAAGTTTAACCCTTTTTCGGGCTGGGATGGATTGATTACGAAAAAGGAATACCCTAGCCTATCGCGACTAGGAGGTTTTCCCGGATATTGTTTTCTACCTTTTCGGATCTGGGGGACTATTTACGAAAAGGGACTTGTGGAGTTTTCTTTTCTGCCGTCTTTTCAAACTCTCTAAACATGAAAAGACGCCGAGTTCTTCCTTTGTCAGACTCGTTAAAACCTGATGACATCGGATCTAGTCGTAATGACGTTCTCCGAGTTCCTCCTTCCTAGGACTCGTTAAATGCACTAGGATGGATTCGCCCGAAGGGCGGACTTATATCACAAGCATATGCTATCTCCTTCAAGCTTGTTATCAAAAATAATTGGGGTACTTGCCAGAAATGGTGGGGGAAAATGGAACCATCGTCGTTGTCGTCGGCAGTATGTCGCTCTTGAACATGGCACTTGTCTGCATTCGTGTCGGGTTGGGGATATCTCATCTCGTTGCTTCACTTTGCCTCCATGGGTTTGGGTAATCTCTTTTGACCTCTCATCCGATTTCATGCCTGTCTGCGACTCGGCAGGGTTGATGTCAAATACTGCCAAGTCCATTGTCGTGCCGTTCATGTGTTCAAGAGAAGTTGGCCTCTGCAAATATCAACCTTCCTCTGTTTCTCATATGGTCCTGATTCACAACAAAACATTATGTTCCTCTGTCTCGTGTCGATAATGTGGGAATCATTATGGCCCACCTTCGATCAAGATCACTTCCTGTCGACTTCAACTCATTATCCAGGAAGTTGGTCTAGAGACTCCTGATGGTACCTTGGAGCCTGCATGCCTCAATGGTAGGTTCGTCGCATTCGACGTGAAGTTTACATCATTGACTTCCGATCGAATGATTCTGCGGGTGTTCGACGTCAACTCATTTATTCGCACGCCGTAGATTGTAGCTGTAGTACCTTGAGAACCATTGTCATTATTGCTGGTTCCCTCTCGCGTACGGTACCGACTTTCATCATTGGCGGTAATCAGACGATGTGCATGTTGGCTCCCGGCTCACATATTCGCATGCTGTTTCTTGTGCCCAGAGTTTGGAGTCGAGATGGAGCGCAGACCTGGATTGTCGTGTAATCCAGAGAACACGGTCTGGGTCTGTCATTGTGTACATGGCTACTGATTGGATGGTGACCATACACACAGAATGGTTGTTAGATCTTAAGTGGATGGCTGCGCCCATACCCTAGATCCGGATTATAGCATACTTTGTTTCGGATGGCTGCGTCCATACCATATGTACGTCATGTACTTGAGATATCAGTTGTATCGTTCTGTGCAGGTTTTCCGACGGCGGGCCTTCGGTTGAACATGTTCTCGTAAAGCATTTCACCCCTCTCTCTCTCGGGCCTCATGCTTTAGGGGGCATCTGTTACACAGTAATTTGTCACCGTCCCTACCATTCCCCGTCCCGCACAATGGAGGACCCATTATGTGACATGTGAACACTGTCATGCCTTGAAAACATCATCAATGCATCCCTCTGAGTATGAGCTTCATTTCCCCTTGAGACATCTCCTTGAAAAATCCATGAAAAACAGCTCTTTTTGCATTGGCGCGGGTAGACAGTTCAGTACTCGCGCCACTCAGGGAAATCCTGTAAAGAGGTCGCGCCACTTGGCGCTCTGTCATAGAGCAGCAATCGCGCCACCTTATTCCAGAGACTGTTTACCACAGCCTATGGATGGCATGGAAGTTGAGTTAAACAAATACAAACCTGCCTATCTTGGATGGGAGGTTTGTTTGGAGTTATGGAAGGAAGTGGTTTTCCCTTGCATGGAACCTTCCTTAGACAGATAGGACAATCCATAATGGCAGGACCAACTCCCTCTTCTTCCCCATCAAAAACTTGCTGGATCGCGGCTTAGTCTTAAAGTCTTTTGAAGCTTGTCTCCCATATTTAGTGCCTTTGTCATAAAGAATCCTCTCTTTCCTTAAAGGCCCATTTAAAAATAAGGAGACCATGTTCAG
Source organism: Pinus albicaulis (assembly GCA_034641835.2). Taxonomy (NCBI): domain Eukaryota; kingdom Viridiplantae; phylum Streptophyta; class Pinopsida; order Pinales; family Pinaceae; genus Pinus; species Pinus albicaulis. Next base: position 974,312,163 of record CM076573.1, read on the forward strand.
ACTGCAGAAGGTGCACTTTTCCTTGGCATTTCATAGAATGGGTAAGTTTCATAGAATGGACAATGAGGAGGCACAGCCGAAGGAGACTGCGACGTCAGAACTTGGTTGTAACTTCTATTCGTTTATCATTTAATAGATGACTATGGTTATGGTTCCACTCCGTTTTCCATCATGTTAATGCGAGTAATATCTTTTCTGACCGATGTTTAGTTACGTATGCTAGTTCCTATGCTTGTATCTGTTCGTTTCTTCTATGTGCAGGTGTTCGTCCGCGGAGATCGTGGAAGGATTGTGATCTGCCAGGGCTGAAGGATGGGGACACTTCTTCTTCAGATTTAGCGTTGGAATCCAAGTAGGCTTCTATCCCTAGTCTTTCATTCGTAACTAGGAGCTTGCGTCATAGCATTGTTTGTTTGTTGCTAGACCCCTGCTGGGCTAGTAGGGATCGCCTCTGTGCGCAGAGGGGATTTACCTCCTCAACACTCCCTTAATTAACTTGTAATAAGATCCCAAATTAGGCTATGGTTTAGGTTCTTGAAACTATACGATTTTTTGTCAAAGGTATTTATGGAAGTTGATGTATTTTGTAGCTTTTGTTATTCATATTATACCCCATCTTGCACATATTTTCCTACTATTTGTCCACTCTTCCCCTCAATTTTTTCATTGTGTTCCTCTTTATGTGCATGCTCTAGTTTTCCTGTAGCATGCTTTGTTTTTCCTGTAGCACTACCTTTTATTCCTTTTTTATGTCTTCAAGTGCATATGGTTTCTTGAAGGGTGATTTTATGGTGGTGCACCTGCTTACAAAGGCTATGGGATTCTTATTTTTTGGCTTTGGGTAGGTGACCTTGTCAAATTTTCCCTCACCTGGCCCTACCTCCTCTTTCTTACTTTGGGACCCCTCAATGGTAGGTTATGAATTCGTAGGTTATGCCACAACGTTCTTTTCATAGGTCTTCATACCATGCTCATCAAGGAGAAAGGACGTCCTATACTTCCAAATGACATAGTTGGATGCACTGCCGAATTTGTCTTGATTTATAAACCTGATTGACGCCATATCTAAAAAATATCAAAACTTGAATCTCCTTCTTTTCTCCACCTGAGCTACATGTTTTGAAACTTTCACTCCCTCTTAGAATGCACAAAACTACTTTGTCTACGTCACTCTTCCTTTAGTTTCTTCCTCGAACTACTCGCTCAACCTTTCCAAATGTCCCGAAAAAATGACATGCGAACTGTAACCCCAACAACTCGAGATGGCTATTTTCGAAAAAAATCATGACCTTATGCACCTAGAAAAATATGGATCTCTGAAAGAAAACCAGAACTAGAAACCTTGTAGGAAAATATGAAAATTCCTTCTTCTATTTGTGCACTTTTTCTTCCACCCGACGCTAATTCTGCTCTAGTAAATTGTTGTAAAACCATTATACACCCATACAAGAACTCTTATCAATGAAACATTCAATTTTTTATCCCTTCGATCCACTCGTGGATGTCAAATTTGTACTTGTTTAATATGCATGGATGTAAAAGGAAATCTCACGAGGCTCTCATGACTGTTCTGAGCTAACCTACATGTTCCTCTGAAATTTTTTTACTGCAACTCCCTCTGAGCTAGAATTTTTTTCCTTCACCCTTGAGATTCCTATCTTTAAAATATTCTCTAATACCATGTGAAAATTCCTTGAAAAGTAGAAAATGAAAATATTTCTTCTAACTATTAAATTTATTATGTCGTTTAACTATTTTATGGAAAAATAAATCTACAAGAATCTTACAAAAATATTTAGAGAGGAAATTCTTTCTCCACAAGAAAATAGTGGCCTTTCTCTTCCTCTGAAAGCTAGCCATATAACACCTATGAAAGACCTTTATGCACCACTTTTGATCGATCGGTGACTTTGTGTTGTGTAAACCCGTATGATTCTCATGGTTGTATTGGGAAAAATCCGACGAGCATAATCTGTGATTCATTAGAAAAATCTGCATGAACCTTGTGGTTGACATGGGTTAGCTTCACCATGGAATACCTCTATCACTAATTGATGCCTCTCCAAAACTAGATATTTTCCCCCATATCACTATCTTTACCCCTCTATCTTTCTCCCTCTAACACTTGCTAATCGATCACTTGAACACTGAGTATCTTCACTAGTGTGTTCTCCATCTATCCTTCGATCTCTTGTTATAATATCAAGTTGGGACTCCAATGAATACAATTAGAACTCAATAGATGGTTGAGATTATCTCACGTTGATGTTTGTGTTTCTATATTATTAGCACCTTTCTCAATACATTTCTATTAATTAACCACTTTTCCTAGGTTAGATTTAGGAATTTTTTAATAATGTATGATTAATTTGCATTAAGTCATATCTAGATGGAATTTTGAGAAATGATTTTTGATTTTTGGATAACTCTTATGATTTAGCCTCTCCACCAAGTCTCGATAATATAACACTATCCAATGCTATAGAAACTGACACAACAAAGAGTGTATGTTGTTTTTTCTTGTATGTGTTCAATTGGGAGGGATTCTAAGAATTATAGCTTTAGAAGAGCATCATTTCAATTCAAATAACCCTCATTTAGTCTCCGGATTCCTTTGAAGAAGAGAAATGGATTGCGAAGGGGCCATATCAAGGATGCTACCTAGATCTCCTCTAATTCACATTGAGTGACTCATGTGGTAGCTAGTGTTCCCTCTATGTTCACGATTAAGAAAATCCAGTTCTTTGATGCACATATAGATTGGACGACTCTACACAAAGAGGAAGATTCGCCAAACCTTGGATCCTTTTCATGGGTGAAAAAAAATATTGCTAGATTGCGAGCTAAGGTGGCTATCTGTAGAGAAAACAAAACCCTAGTCGCATACACTATCGATCTCTCCTCCGCAAAAAAAAGGCTTTACTTTTTTAAGTTAATATAGGTGTTAGTTGTGTAATTTATGTAATTTAATATTTTTTCAAAAGAAAAAACATTTTTAAGCAACATATATTTTAATTTAAATAATAAAAATTTATAATGTCAAAAAATAGTAAAACAATTAATTTAAACTATAATAATAATATCATATGTATATTAAAGTTGTGGGCTTTTTAACCATGATAAATAGGTAATTTGGAGTAATCTAAGTAGATCCTGAAATTAAACTTCCTAGTTGTAACACTAAGAGTATATCTAATAACACTCAAATCAAATATGCAACTAAAGTTATAATATTTTAAGTTTTGTAACACATGCCAAGGAAGAAGACTAAATTGAAACACACACTCTTTAAAATTGGGGGCACACAAATACAATATGAACCCAAAATTTCATCCTTCAGATAAACAATCTGGTCCTCTGCATATTATCATATCTTCATAAAGAATGATCCAATATGAACCCAATAATTTCTCCCAGAGACACCAAAATGTTACACCACTTATTTTTTCCTACAAAAACTAAAGAAACGAGACATGCTTGTGTATCTAATATAATATTATATAAGAATTAAAGCCCTTGTGAGAGAAACATACCTACTATCTCATGGGAATGCTCGATTTAAATTATTAAAGTGTTATTCTCTAAGTTGATGGCCATTTTGTTTTTTAACAATTGCATCAATTACATTTGTTGAAGTGAGAATGGATCAATTTTAATAACTATGGTATGAATATTCCCCATAAACTTTGTAAAGATAATATTACATTGAATCTTAACCTCGAACCATCATAACCTATAATCATGAACAAACTAATACATTTACCAATTAAATGGTTTTCTTTATCCTGAAGTTTTGTTATTCATTCATTATTACCACTTATTTTGTTGAGATGTACTTTTGAAACACTAGAAAGACAGAAATTTGTAGTTGCATCTACTCAACAATTGGCTAGTACACTCTTGATCAAACAAAAGAAGTCCCATTTCAACTAGACGAGAGGCACGTGAATAATATTTCTCTTCAAAAACAATGTTTTGATAAATCAACTGATTGTCTAGTTAACCATTCCCCAAACCATTCTATATGACATATTATATTATATTAAAAAAAATTATGCTTATCAATACTTCATAAGATTATAAATCCTAGTTTAAAATTTAATATAATTTATACAATTCAATTTTTTTTTTGAAAATCAACAATATATATATGTATTCAAAAATTCAATTTAAATTATAGAAAAACATAATTCTAAAAATACAAATCAGTTAAATTAAATTATAATAAAAACATATATTTTGGAAATTTACTAATATTTTAATTAAAAAATAATTATATGTATATTAAAATTGTATTTTTTTTAAACTATGTTAAATGAGTAATTTGAGTAAGGCCTAAAATCAAACTTTCTGAGTTCTAACACCAAGAATATATATAACAAACCACAAACTAAATGTATAACTAAATATTTGTTTCAAAAAATAGTGTGTTGATAGGTTAACTAAATGCATTTTTGTTGATGAATCATCTAAGTTGATTTATGTATTTAAAAATATAATTTAAATAATAGAAAAATAAATTCTATGAATACAAAATATTAAATTAAATTATAATAAAAACATATATTTTGGAAATTTACTAATATTTTAATTAAAAAATAATTATGTGCATATTAAAATTGTATTTTTTTTTACACCATGTTAAATGAGTAATTTGAGTAAGGCCTGAAATCAAAATTTCTACTCCTAACACCAAGACTATATATGAAAAACCCCAAATCAAATATACAACTAAATATTTGTTTGAAATAAATGAGAGACACACGAATAGTATTATTGTTGAAAAATAGTGTGTTGATAGATTAACTAAATGCATTTTTGTTGACGAATCATCCAAGTAATAATTTCCCAAAATTTTCTACATGATATGTTACATGATTTAAAAAATGATAATTTATTTCCTTTCCTTACGTTAATATACGTTTGAGTGTTGTAATCTATATGATTGAAATATTTCTTGAAAAGAAAAAATGTGTTTATGTATTGAAACTTTAACTTAAACAATTTCATAAAATCATAAATCATGTGAATATTAAAGTTATTTTTTTTTAAACCATAAAAAATGGGTAATTTGAGGTAATCCATGTAATTTCTAGAATAAAACTTCTTAATTTAACACTTAGACTATATCTGATAAGCCACAAAACATATATGAGACTAAATTTGAAGAAACATAAGCTTTATAACAGATGGTAAGGAAGGAGACTAAATTGTAACTCACACTCTAAAAAAAATGGGGCCAAAGAAATACAATATAAACCTAAAAGTAAATAAAACATAATTTATAGAGCATTCATAATTTACCAAATGGCTGATTTAAATGATTAAAGAATTAATGTATTAGTTGATGGACATATTATATTTTTTCGCAATTTAATTGGTTTCATTTCAACAAATGAGAATGGATCAATGTGAATTATTATTCTATAAATATTTCCAATATATTTTTATGATGGGTCCCAACCCTTGACACTAAATCTGCACTCCAAAAAAACCTTTGAACAAAACTTAAAACAAGTCACAATTTATATTATATGTTTTGTCATATCACTTTTACATTCTGATTAGATAGTATTTGTGATGTTGTTTTTGATATATGTATTTAATTTGTATAGTACGTTATTGTTTGGTTTTCAATTTACAATCAATCTCTGACTGCACTTCACTTGTCCCTTGAGCTATGTGGGACTTGGCCGCATCAACATTCTGGGGGCTCCCAACTCTCTGCGTGTCAGGCTAACTCCTCTGGAACAATAGTCATTCTCCATGCAGAACCATCATACCATCTGGGGGTTTGCCCAGACTTCTAATGTACGTTCAGTTTTCTTACACCAGGGTTTTCCTACGATTTGTTACAATTACGGTGAGACAGTGGCTCATTACATGAGTCAGTGCTTTACTTTCTCTGTGCCTTTTCTGGCAGGGTTTATTAACCTATGGTGGTCATTGTGATTCTTTCTTCTGATGGTATATTATTGTTTATCCTTCTGATATTACTTGCTCTGCCGCATGTGCTATAACAATCGGCCATTTTGGTCTCCATGGGTTTACCTAAAACTCTAACTAGTTTCTTTTTACGCCTGCAGGATGAGGTCACCAAGGGTTTCTTTGTCTGCTTTTAGCTCGAAAATCGTAATCTCTCTGTCTTTTCTTTAATCTCTTCTGCATTTTGATGAAGCTTCTAACAATATTTTCTCCTTGTGAGCAGGCCCTTGTCGATTTCAACCGAAGTTTCCTCCTTTGCTTAGTGACTCTTTGTTTTCTGGTAAGTCACCCAATACACTGTTTACGTCTTCTTTCCTTTAGTTTCATTCTTGTTTGGTTTTTAATACCAGTTCAGAGCTCTAATATCTGAAAACGCCTCTTTTGCTCACAGGTATTCACAAACCTTCAGTTCGTGATTCATTTTTCTCAGCTTTCGAAACCCTAAAGGGTAGGGTCATCTCCTTTAAGAAATCTTTGGTAGCTCGTAACTTGTTTGTTAATGAAACCGGCCTCCGTGCCTCCTTTCTTACTGTGTATTCACCATAGTTCGGTTTGCATGTAATTTCCCTTCTGGGTTGTTGGGAAAAATACTGAGAGGGGGCGGGGGGAGGGGGGGGGGGGGGGTGAATCAGTATTTACTGCAAATTCAAAACTTTTTACTTTTTCACTTTCTAAAACCCATACGCTACTTTCCTTTAGTGAACTCGCGTATATACGCAGATATCCTTCATACAACTCGCGTATTAGCAGAGATCTAGATATGCAGATATTTATTAACTTAGTTCTTCACATATATCATTCATCAGATGTTAAGTTATCAGTAAATATGTGCAGTAAGAACAGAATAAACCATCACACAAAGCATCACACATGAACACCAGGATTTTTAGGTGGAAACCCAAGTCGGGAGAAAACCACCGCTGCAGTTGCTCAGCCTTCAATATTTTATTATAGAGAAAACATCTTACAACATATGTGCTGGCGCAGACTTGACCAACACGCAGGCACCCACCTGCGCTCGTTTACCAGCCTCTCCTGGAAGGGAGCTCCAACCCCCTGACTCGTTTACCAGCCTCTCCTGGAAGGGAGCTACGACCCCACGATCTCGTTTACCGACCCACTCCACCGGAAGGGGCTTCCTGACGATCTCGTTTACCGGCCTCACACAGAGGAGCGCCACCCCACAGTAGAAGGCTACAACCCTCAGCACCACCTTGGACCACGTTTCATCAATTTTCACACTGGATCCAACAACTTCAATAGAACAATACTTATAGGCCACGTTTCATCATATTTTCAGACTGGACCCTTTCCATACTTTTAAGCACAAACATACATCACCAACAGATACTTATCAACACAGATCAGATAGCAGAAACACAGCAGAACAGATCAGATATTTCATACCCCTTGCTTCAGCAAACCCTGGTTTGCATACGCGCTTTCGCTTCACTGATGTCGCGTATATACGCGCTTACGTCCGCACACCGGCGTATGCCTCGGTGTATATTTTATTGCGCATACGCGCTTTCTCTTCATTTACATTTGTGTATATACGCGCTTCTCTAAGCGAAGTAGCGTATAGATCTTCAATCATTACGGAGCAGCATGCTTTTCGGGATCGGATATTCGGTTCGAGATTTACCCTTTCACTTCGGACGAGATGTTCGCCTAGATGTTCGCCTCATCACAGATCTAAGCCTTCCATAATCAGATCTAGCAAATACAAGAGCAATTCAGATCTAGATCCCCTTCTTCATCATTGGTGCATTATACCTTCAGATTTGTCTTCAAGTGTAACCCTTTCCATTCAGATCTACTTCAGAGAGAAGTATTCATTCAAGCTCAGACATCTTGCTCCACACTCATGATTTGCACAATGAATTTGTTCTCCTTATATAGGTTTTCCTTTTTCAATACCATGAGCCCCTTTTTCAATACCATGGGCCAAAACAATACCACAAGCCCAAAACAACCTGGACGGGGTCAATTAGGCGGAACATTACCCAATACAGTGGGTCAATACCATGGTGGTTACCCTTGGTTTTGCACTTTTTGACGCTTTAGCCCATACGCGACTTGGCACGTTCTTTTCCGCGTGCATACGTGACTTTCCCTAGGCCAATCATGGCCGTATACCAAGAAACATACTCTTTTCATCATAGATCTAGCATATATTGAATTCCTTTCTTCAATGCCTTCTGTATTCTCTGTAGATACATCAAATTTACCTCATCAAGGATATATTCTATCAAGCACAACTTCATCAAGTAATTTGCCATCATCTTCATTAAGTGGGTTGCCATTCAAGGACAACACTCAACATCATATTGCTTAACAAACATCATTGCACATAAGATTTACATCATTTACCAAGTCCATCAAGTCAAGAATAACTTCATCAGATGGATTGCCATCAAGGACAACACATGCCATCAATCTCATGTCTTCATCTTCATTCAGTGGGTTGCCATCAAGGACAACACTCGGCATCATATTTCAACAATCTCCCCCTTTGGACTTGATGGCAACCATGATGGTGTTTGGTTACCACGTGAGTATACCACAATAGATAGGTACATTAAGAATACAATGACACCATGTCACTCTCCCTATTTTGCCAAGTCACTCTCTCCATTTTTGCCATGTCATTCAAACACCATGTCACTCTCCCCTTTGACATCAAGGGCAAAGGGCGGATCAAAAACCAACATTCTCCCCCTTTACTCCTCATGTGGAAAAAACATTCTGCAGATCTGATATGTGCTGAAGTGGCCAAGCTCCCCCTGAGTTCATGCTGAATCTTCAAACATATTTTTCAATAAAGTACATGACTCTACGAACTTCCTATCACCACTGACTCATACTTACAACACATATCCAACCAAGTGGATTTATATATGAGACTCAAGTACCCAACCAAGTGGGTTTACATATTTCAATACAGCTACCCAACCAAGTGGGTTTACAAATTTCACAAGTCCTTACATGACTGAATAATACAAATTTACATCATGTGTCTCAACAAGACCTTTGCATCAAAATACAAGTATGACCATTTAATACCAACACCTAGAGAATCCTCAAGAAAGAGAACATATTTCAGAACCATCATAATGCCAACAAAGCATTATATGACAACGAATGCTCACGAATGCGTACTGCGAACATCCTTTCCATAAGACTAAGGCTCCCCCTTAGTTTGTGCATCCTGAACACTTTCACCAACAAATCATCAAGGCATATTTATCAAAACATGAGAAATGGAATTATGAGAACTGGAACACCATCAGATATATCAAACAGTATCAGAGAAATCAAACAGCACTGTAGCTGTGCTGAAAAGAGCTGATTCCAAGCAAAAGTTTGTCATCAATCAGACATATGCGGTTTTCTGTGCAGGAACTCGCGTATATACGCGAATGTGTTTCAGGAAAACCGCGTATCCCAAGCCATATTCTAAATTTCAACCAGATCTGATTTTCTGTGAGGCAAAGACAGTGTTCAGCTTCTTTCTGAGATATTTGAGTGCTTCCCTGGACTACAGATAGATAGAACAGTGTAGTTCTGTCTTCAAGCGTCATCCAACGGTTGTAGCATCAGCACAATAGTAACCAAGCCTTCAGATTCTTTGCAGCATCAATAAAATCTTTCCAAGAGAGATTCTCATATTAGAACAACATCTTCACATAGGTGTCAAGTAATCATCCATGTGGTCCAATATCATCAAGATCTTCAAGAGTTAACATGAAGTAACATATGTAGGCAACAGATCTCAACCATAGTAACAAACTCTGCATGATCCATTCTTATTTATGAATCATAAGACTTCCAACTCATCCATGTATGAACACAAAAGATACTTTTCAGCAAACAGGGATCAAAATCTCATCATAATGAAACATATACCAATTTATCATCATTTGAGCATGAGTACCACAAAAACCAAAGAATAAGCAGTCATATTGCCAACAATGCAATCATTAATATTCAACCTGCTGCTCCCCCTGAACCAGTGCTCTTCTTAACTTGTGCAACCTAAAACACCTTCAACAGCAAGTCATCAGCAACAATCTCTGCATGATCTGTCCTTGTCTCTGAATTATAATAATTTCATCTCAGCAACGAATACTCAAGCAAACAGGATTCATCCATAAGCTTCAACATAAGAAACCATGTATCATATCATCATTATCTAGAACTGATAAATTAAGCTGATACAGAGTCAAAACTACAGTTATTAACAGTCAGACTGATGCTCCCCCTGAGCCTCTGCTCCAGATCTTCAGCTATCATATAAATTCTCTTATCATCAATGCATACGCGACTATGTCTGCTCTAACTCGCGTGTATACGCGTCTTTGTTTCATCGAACCCGCGTATGGAAAGTGAAATATAGAAAATTTCACACCTTCATCTCCTCACGAGCTTGTACCTCTGACACTTTGTCCTTTCCACATCGGATGCGCATTTGTCGGAAGTAAACATAACGAGAAAAATCAAATCAACCATGAGAGACATCATACATTGCTCCCCCCATGACGATACATTACTAAATCTCATAATGTATCCCACATCATTCCTAACGATCCAATAAGAAAAGTCAGCTTCGGAAGCGGATGAAGGCTATGATGAGTTCGAAATTCCCTACGTTTTTTATAGGCCCTCCATCTTTTTCCATATTTGTTTGAACTTTCTATTTGTGTTCTGGAAGTTATCCAATTTCTCATATCTATTCATCCTACATTCCTTTTCCACATGACCATACTTATTACAAGCATAACATCTCATGTGACCAGAGAAGTAAGCATAAGAATCATAATGAGTATTTCTAATCTTCCTCCTTTCGATAGGCATGACTGCTTTATGTCCATACATGTTACATGAGAAACAATATCCCCTGAAGAAACTAGAGTACCTTTACGAGTAGAACCTGTTTGTTTGTGGGCGAAGCAGTCTGTACACCAGTGCCTTTGCCAACATGCCCATAATTATGACATTTAAAGCATTCAACATTAGTGAATGATTTTCTTTGAGTATTCATGATTTTTGGTTGACTTCTTGTTTCTTTCAAATCTTCAGGTTTTGCATTGACATTTTTTGAATCTTTAGCACTTCCTTGTGAACTAGATTCTCCTTTAACAGTTTCATGAAAACCAAGACCAAGTTTAATAGAGGGAGACCTTTGATTACTAAGAATATTGTCCAAAATCTTAGTACTATCTTGAAACCTTAAAAGTTTAACCTTTTCTTCTAATTTACCTTTGAGAATGTTTACCTCAACCTCCAAGGCTTGACATTGCTTGGTCATGCTTTCTTCTTTCCTTCTTCCATCTTCTACTTGGTCCTTTAGATTTAGAATCTCTTCTTTTAACCAATTTTCGTTTTCTTCACATGTTTGTTCCAGCTCTTCATTCTTCTTCTTTGATGCTTCGAGATTTGCTTTCAGAGAGATGATTTCTGCTTCAAGTCCTTCATTCTTCTTATTTGATATTTCTGGATCCATTTTGAGAGAAACGATTTCAGCCTCAAGTTCTTCATTCTTCTTATTCGAGTCTTCCAGATCTTCTTTGAGAGAGACGATTTCTGCTTAAAGTCTTGCATTCTTCTTGTTTGATTCTTCTAGATCTGCATTTAGATCGTTGACTTCTACTTCTAGTCTTTTAATTCGAGCAGATGCATAAGTATGAAACCTTTGATGCTTGTCTACCTGTCCATTCAGCATTTCTATTTGATCTTTCATTTGAGAGGTCATCTCTTTGTAAATAGCTTCTTGCTTAGCAGTTGAACTTTGTAGTTCTTCAACTTTAGTCTTGAGAGCTTCCACAGCTTTACTATCTTCACTATTGTTTGCACAAAGAAGATTGCAAGGGCCCAAATCACTATCAAATTTATCTTCTTCAATTTTCTGAGATATCTCCTTGCTTTGAGCAGCCTTCTTCTTTTTCCTCTTTGCCATGAATACCTGTAGGGCTTCGTCAGAATCTGTTTCATCTTCTTCAATTTTTGCTATACATGATTTCTGAGGTATTTCCTGTTGGAAATATGATGCAGAGTGTTGTCCTTTCTTCTTTTTCTTCTTTGCCATGAGCACTTTCAGATCATGGTCAGAATCTTCTTCATCTTCATTGGACACTTCATCATCATCTTCTTTTGCATAATAACTCTTTCTCTTTTCAAATTGTTTCCCTTTACCATGTTTTTCTCTATAAGGACATTTAGCAGCATAGTTACCAACTTTTCCACACTCAAAACATTTGAAGGGAAGCTTACCTTTGAATCTTCTAGTACCTAGTTGGAGCTTTCTCACGAAATTCGCTTCTTCTTCATCGGATATATAGCTGGATTCTTTGACAACTTCCTTTTCCTTTCCTTTTGTAGATGCCTTGAAAGCAGCTTCTCTTATTTGAGAAGGACCTCCTTGTCTCATTTCAAAAGCAGTCAGAGTACCATGTAATTGAACAATAGTAAGCGTTTGCAGATCTTGCCTTTCTTCAATAGCTGAAACTTTAGAGTCAAATTTTGAAGTCAAGGATCTTAAGACCTTTTCCACAGAGTAGTATCAGTTATGGTTTCACCCAAATTTCTCATTCGATTTACAATATCATCCAGACGAAGAAAGAAACTGGCAACACTCTCATCACTATGCATCTTCAAATTTTCATATTCAATTCTAAGAGTTTGAAGTTTTGCACTTTTTACCTTTGTGTCTCCTTCATAACTTAGAATGATTTTGTCCCATATTCAGCACTGAATGTAGGTTGCATCCTTGTAAAATTAAGTTGAACATGTACAGACATTTCTTGCTTTGGCATTGGTTTCTGCCTTCCTTTACTGCTTTTGCATCGGTAGGAATACTTCTTTGGGTATTGATAACCTTCTTCCACGATTGCCCATGTACGCACCAGACTTTGAAGATATGCTTTTTGTACGTACCTTCCGGAATATCGATTACTTCATTGAATAGAGGTGCTTCCTCTTTCCCATTGTTATGGATCTCCTTCAAGCGATCAAGCTTCTGCAGAAGGACCACGCTCTGATACCAATTGTTGGGAAAAATACTGAGAGGGGGGGGGTGAATCAGTATTTACTGCATAATCAAATCTTTTTTTCTTTTTCATTCCTTAAAGCCCATACGCTACTTTCCTTCAGTAAACTAGCGTATATACGCGGATCCCCTTTATTAAACTAGCGTATACACAGAGATCTAGATATGTCATTAAATCTTCACTTCTATTAATCCATCATTCATTCATCAGATGTTCAATAAGCGATGCTTGAACAGGTAAGAACAGAATAAACCATCACACAAAGCATCACACATGAACACCGAGGATTTTTAGGTGGAAACCCAAATCGGGAGAAAACCACATTGCGGGTTACTCGACCTTCAATATTTTATTATAGAGAAAACATCTTACAACATATGTCTTGGCGCAGACGACCGACACGCAGCGACTACTGCGCTCGTTTACCAGCCTCTCCTGGAAGGGAGCTCCAACCCCCTGACTCGTTTACCAGCCTCTCCTGGAAGGGAGCTACGACCCCCCGATCTCGTTTACCAGCCTCACCTGGAAGGGAGATACAACCCCCTGACTGAAGGCTACAACCCTCGGCACCACCTTGGACCACGTTTCATCAATTTTCACACTGGATCCAACCACTTTAATAGAACACAACTTGCAGGCCACAATTCATCATATTTCCAGACAGAACCCTTTCCATACTTTTAAGCACAACCATACATCATTAACAGATTCATATCAACACAGATCAGATAGCAGAAACACGGTTGGAGACGGATCAGGATATTTTTCCCCCCTTGCTTCCAGCAAACCCTAGTTTGCATACGCGCTTTCCTTTCACTGATGTCGCGTATATGCGCGCTTCTGTTCACACAAACCAGCGTATACCTCGGTGTGTATTTTAATCGCGCATACGCGCTTCCTCCCAGCAATGATAGCGTATAGATCTTCAATCATAACAGAGCAGCATACTTCATCAGATCAGATATTCAGTTCAGATCTACCCTTTTGCTTCAGACAGATGTTCGCCTAGATTCTCGCCTCATCACAGATCTAAGCCTTCCATAATCAGATCTAGCAAATACAAGAGCAATTTAGATCTAGATCCCCTTCTTCATCATTGGTGCATCATACATTCAGATTTATCATTCAAGTGTAACCCTTTCCATTCATATATACTTCAGAGAGAAGTATCCATTCAAGCTCAGACATCTTGCACCCACACTCATGATTTGCACAATGAATTTCTTCTCCTTATATAGGTTTACCCTTTTCAATACCATGAGCCCCTTTTTCAATACCATGGACCAAAACAATACCATAAGCCCAAAACTACCTGGACGGGGTCAATTAGGCGGATCATTACCCAATACAATGGGTCAATACCATGGTGGTTACCCTTGGTTTTTCACTTTTTGAGTGCTTTAGCCCATACGCGACTTGGCACGTTATTTTCCGCGTGCATACGCGACTTCCCCTAGGCCAATCCGCGTATACACAGAGACATACTCTTTTCATTATATTTTGAGCACATTCTAAATTCCTTTCTTCATTGCCTTCTGTACACACTGTAGAAACATCATATTTTCTTCATCGGGAACATTCTCTCAAGCACAACTTCATCAAGAAAGTTTTCATCATCTTCATCAAGTGGGTTGCCTTTCAAGGACAACACTCAACAACATATTGTCAACAAACATCATATCACATCAGATTTACATCATTTAACAAGTCCATCAAGTCAAGCATAACTTCATTAGGTGGATTGCCATCAAGGACAATACATGTCAACAGTCGCATGTCTTCATCTTCATTCAGTGGGTTGCCATCAAGGACAACATCCTGCATCATATTTCCAACAATCTCCCCCTTTGGACTTGATGGCAACCACGATGGTGTTTGGTTACCACAACAGATAGATACATTAAGAGTACAATGACACCATGTCATTCTCCCTATTTTCCATGTCACTCTCTCCATTTTTGGCATCATTCAAACACCATGTTACTCTCCCCCTTTGACATCAAGGGCAAAGGGCACATCATTATCTTCATTCAAACACTATGTCATTCTCCCCCTTTGACATCAAGGGAAAAGGACAAAACCAGCAGATCAAAACCAACACACTCTCCCCCTTTGACATCAAGGGCAATGGGCGGATCAACAACAACATACTCTCCCCCTTTTCTCCTCATGTAGAAGAAGCGTTCTGCAGATCTGATGTATACTGAAGTGACCAAGCTCCCCCTGAGTTCATGCTGAAACTTCAAACATATTTTTCAATGAAGTACATGACTCTATAACATTCCTATCACCAATGACTCATACTTACATCAAAGTTTCATCCAAGTGGATTTACATAGAAGACTCAAGTACCCAACCAAGTGGGTTTACAAATGTGACTCAGCTACCCAACCAAGTGGGTTTACAAATGTGACTCAGCTACCCAACCAAGTGGGTTTACAAACATGACTCAGCTACCCAACCGAGTGGGTTTACAAACATGACTCAGCTACCCAACCAAGTGGGTTTACAAATTGACAAGTCCTTACATGACTGAATATTACAATTTTACAACATGGGTCTCAACAAGACCTTTTCACCAAAATATAAATATGACCATTTATGACCAACACCAAGAAGACCTCAAGAGAGATCATATAACATAACCATCATAATGCCAACAATGCATTATACTCAGCAACGCTAATGCTCCCCCTGAATCTGTGCATCCATGCATCCTTTTCATATGACTAAGGCTCCCCCTTAGTTTGTGCATCCTGAAAACTTCCACCAAAAAATCATCAAGGCATCTTCATCAAAACATTAGAAACAGAATTATGAGAACTGGAACACCACCAGAGATACCAAACAATATCAGAGATAGCAAACAGCACTGCAGCTGTGCTGAAGAGAGCTGAACCAACCAAAAATTGTCAGCAATTAGTCATACGCGGTTTTCTGTGCAGGAACTCGCGTATATACGCGACTGTGTTTCAGGAAACCCGCGTATCCCAAGACATCTTCTAAATTTCAACCAGATCTGATTCTCTGTGAGGCAAAGACAGTGTTCAGCTTCTTTCTGAGACATTTGAATGCTTCCCTGGACTACAGATAGATAGAACGGTGTAGTTGTGTCTTCAAGCGTCATCGACGGTTGTGGCATCAGTACAATAGTAACCAAGCCTTCAGATTCTTTGCAGCATCAATACAATCTTTCCAAGAGAGATTCTCATATCAGAACAACATCTTCACATAGGTGTCAAGCAATCATCCATGTGGTCCAACATCACCATGATCTTCAAGATTTAACAGAAGTAACATATGTAGGCAAAAGATCTCTCAACCATAGTAACACACTCTGCATGATTTATTTCTGAATCAAATGACATCCAACTCATCCATGTGTGAGTACAAAAGTCAACCAGGGCTCAAAATCTCATCATAATAAACAATGTACCAAGTCATCATCATTTGAGCATGAGTATCACAAAAACCAAAGAACAAGTAGTCATATTGCCAACAATGCAATTATTAGTATTCAACCTGCTGCTCCCCCTAAACCAATGCTCTTCCTTAGCTTGCAATCTGAAGCACCTTCAACAGCAAGTCATCAGCAACAATCTCTGCATGATCTGTCCTCATCTCTGAATTATAAGACTTTCATCTCAACAATGAATGCTCTTAATCATAAAGCAACCAGGCTTCATCCATAATGTTCAACACAAGAACCCATGTATCATTTCATTATTATGAGTATAACCAGAATAATGCTAATAGTGCAATCATCAGCAGTCAGACTGATGCTCCCCCTGGACCTCTGCTCCAGATCTTCAGTTATCAGATAAATTCTTTTATCATCAATGCATACGCGACTGTGTCTGCTGAAACTCGCGTGTATACGCGACTTTTGTGAATATAACTCGCGTATGGACAGTGTAATATAGAAAATTTTACACCTTCATCTTCTTCTGCAAATTTACCTTCTGTTCCTGTCTTTTCTTCACACCAGATACACTGTCAGAAATACATCTTAACCAGAATAATCAAATCAACCATGAGAGTCATCATGCATTGCTCCCCCTGTGACGATACATTACAAAATCTCCTAATGTATCCCACATCATTCCTGCAGTCAATCAGAGAAGTAAGCTTCCAGAAGCGGATGACTGCAGTAGGGTCTGAATTCCCTACGTTTCTGGTCGGTCCTCCTTCTTTTTCCAAATTTGCTTGAGCTTTCCAACTGTGTGCTGAAAATTGTCCACTTTCCCAGATCTGTTCATCCTGCATTCTTTTTCTACATGTCCATACTTGTTACAAACATAACATCTCATGTGGCCAGAGAAATAAACATAAGAATCATAATGAGTATTTCTATTCTTCCTCCTTTTACAATCAGCTGCTTTATGTCCATACTTGTTACATGAAAAACAATATCCCCTGAAGAAGCTAGAGTACCTTTCTGAGTAGAACCTGTTTGTTTGTGGTTGAAATGATCTGCTCCTGCAATTTGCTGCAACATGCCCATAATTATGACATTTAAAACATTCAATGCTCTTGAATGAATTTCTTTGAGAATTCATGATTGTTGGTTGATCTTTTATTTCTTTCAACACTTCAGGTTTTGCATTGACATCCTATGAATTTTTAGCACTTCCTTGTGAGCTAGATTCACCTTTAACAGTTTCATGGAAACCAAGACCAAGTTTGATAGCAGGAGACCTTTGATTACTCAGAATATTGTCCAAAATATTAGTACTATCTTGAAACCTCAAAAGTTTAACTTTCTCTTCTAATCTACCTTTGAGAATGTTTACCTCAACCTCCAAGGCTTGACATTGTTTTGTCATGCTTTCTTCTTTCCTTCTTCCATCTTCTATTTGATCCTTCAGATTTAGAATCTCTTCTTTCAACCAATTTTCGTTTTCTTCACATGTTTGTTTCAGCTCTTCATTCTTCTTCTTTGATGCTTTGAGATCTTCTTTCAAAGATATGTTTTCAGCTTCAAGTCCAGCATTCTTCTTATTTGATTTTTCGAGACCTACTTTGAGGGAAATGATTTCTGCTTCAAGTTCTTCATTCTTCTTATTTGATTCTTCAAGATCTGCTAGTAGAGAGATGATTCCAGCTCCAAATTCTGTATTCTTCTTGTTTGATTCTTCAAGATCTGCTTGTAGACGTTCTATGACAGACCAGATTTTTGCTCCAAGTTCTTCATTTTCATTTAGTTGTAGAGTTTCCTCACTCTTCTTACTTGATGCTTCTAGAGAGATGACTGTAGCTTCAAGACCTTCATTCTCCATTTTCCCCATTGTTACGGATCTCCTTCAAGCGATTAAGCTTCTGCAGAAGGACCACGCTCTGATACCAATTGTTGGGAAAAATACTGAGAGGGGGGGGTGAATCAGTATTTACTGCATATTCAAACTTTTTACTTTTTCATTCCTTAAAACCCATACGCTACTTTACTTCGGTAAACTAGCGTATATACGCGGATCCCCTTTATGAAACTAGCGTATACACAGAGATTTAGATATGTCATTAAATCTTCACTTAAACCATTCCATCATTTATTCATCAGATATTCAATAAGCAGTAAACAGGTGCAGTAAGAACAGAATAAACCATCACACAAAGCATCACACATGAACACCAGGATTTTTAGGTGGAAACCCAAATCGGGAAAAAACCACCGCTGCAGTTGCTCAGCCTTCAATATTTTATTATAGAGAAAACATCTTACAACATATGTGCTGGCGCAGACTTGACCAGCACGCAGGCACCCACCTGCGCTCGTTTACCAGCCTCTCCTGGAAGGGAGCTACGACCCCCTGACTCGTTTACCAGCCTCTCCTGGAAGGGAGCTACGACACCCCGATCTCGTTTACCAGCCTCACCTGGAAGGGAGCTACAACCCCCTGACTGAAGGCTACAACCCTCAGCACCACCTTGGACCACGTTTCATCAATTTTCACACTTGATCCAACCACTTCAATAGAACACAACTTGCAGGCCACAATTCATCATATTTCCATACCGAACCCTTTCCATACTTTTAAGCTCAAACATACATCATCAACAGATACATATCAACACAGATCAGATAGCAGAAACACAGCAGAACAGATCAGATATTTCATACCCCATGCTTCAGCAAACCCTAGTTTTCATACGTGCTTTTCTTTCACTGATGTCGCGTATATACGCGCTTCTGTCCACACAAACCAGTGTATACCTCTGTATATATTTCATTGCGCATACGCGCTTTCTCTTCGGCGAAGCCGCGTATATACGCGCTTCCTCTGCGGCGAAGTAACGTATAGATCTTCAATCACTATAGAGCAGCATACTTCTTCAGATCAGATATTCAGTTCAGATTCAACCCTTTACTTCAGACAGAGGTTCGCCTCATCACAGATCTCCTCTTCCATAATCAGATCTAGCAAATACAAGAGCAATTCAGATCTAGATCCCCTTCTTCATCATTGGTGCATCATACATTCAGATTTATCATTCAAGTGTAGCCCTTTCCATTCAGATATACTTCAGAGAGAAGTATTCATTCAAGCTCAGACATCTTGCACCCACACTCATGATTTGCACAATGAATTTCTTCTCCTTATATAGGTTTACCCTTTTCAATACCATGAGCCCCCTTTTTCAATACCATGGACCAAAGCAATACCATAAGCCTAAAACTACCTGAACGGGGTCAATTAGGCGGATCATTACCCAATACAATGGGTCAATACCATGGTGGTTACCCTTGGTTTTGCACTTTTTGAGCGCTTTAGCCCATACGCTACTTGGCACGTTCCTTTCCGCGTGCATACGCGACTTCCCTAGGCCAATCCGCGTATACCAAGAAACATACTCTTTTTCATCATACTTTGAGTACATTCTGAAATCCTTTCTTCATAGCCTTCTGTACACACTGTAGAGACATCATATTTTCTTCATCAGGAACACATTCTCTTAAGCACAACTTCATCAAGTAAGTTTTCATCATCTTCATCAAGTGGGTTGCCTTTCAAGGACAACACTCAACAACATATTGTCAACAAACATCATATCACATCAGATTTACATCATTTAACAAGTCCATCAAGTCAAGCATAACTTCATTAGGTGGATTGCCATCAAGGACAATACATGTCAACAGTCGCATGTCTTCATCTTCATTCAGTGGGTTGCCATCAAGGACAACATCCTGCATCATATTTCCAACA